>JANFOE010001755.1:2500-417224 GCA_025667525.1 Glebionis coronaria
TAATCATGCTCAGGCCATGCTAATTCACTCAGGTTCTAACCTATATGATTTGGAAAGTAATTGGGGATCGTTACAGTAAATGGTGCCACCTACTGGTGAGTGGAGACTAAAAAAGAACATTACATCTTAGTGCAAATAAACAGTGGGAATGTGTTATGTATTGGCACTCTAAGAACTATATTTGTAATTTCCTATAGGTCAGCTACTTATATTTTAACAATTAATTAAAAAAACAGAATGTGTTCGAACCCGTCTTATTTCCAAATCTGTTTTGTCCTATTTCCCAACCCATTTTGCTCCTAAGACGTAATTCTGTACCTGGCCTACACAAGTGACAATCTCAAATTTCTTATAAGATCTGGTGTAACAGGTACCTGACCTTTCCTTTGGTGAAAAGTGAGCAAGTGCTATGGAGTGTCACAGGAGATGGTTTTTTAGTTAATCTATTAAAATACGCCAAGTCATATTGGCAATTGTTCATTTATGTTGGGTTTATTAAATTAAGATTCTAAATACACATAAATAGATTGTTGAAGTCAGAGAAAGAGGTTCTACGCCAACAAGCATTACTTGCCACGACAATGATAGCTTCTATGAAGAAACCACACAGTGTAACCATACCATACCAGGTAATAACTTGAGCTGTATTTAGACCTTCTGACCAAACCATAGTACTTGAGATGATTGTTGAATCAAAAGCGAAGAAATAATCAGGTATCACACATTTTAATATATTTCCGCATACGTGACTCAGAGCTTCATTCTTTTCTGTTTTTAGCACTTCTGGGACTCCTTTTCTGAACTCGACTGCAGGTACTCCTCATTTTGTGCTTATTTCTTTGAGGTTTATAAACAGTTAATGTATTCGATATGATTTCTAAATTTCTTACTAAAATTCACTTTCTCTTATACATAACCAACTTTTTTTACGCCGTGCTATTCTATGTTTTTAACGGTTCAATTATTGTCCATAAACTTATGCATGTGGATTATCATGTACCTCAATAAACAATGTAACTGGAATGACATTGTTGAGCAAAGTGGTGAAGTAACTTTATGGGCAGTAACCTCTTGCACTGGTGATGCATGTAAGGTTTCATACATGTCGGTTTTACCCTTTGTGTTGTCTATCGGTTGTTGTTTGATAAAGTCAAAAATACTTCTTTTTGTGTTTCAGTTTATATATTAATGTTGCAACTTCAAAGAAAAAATGATCAACATCTATATTAGATGGTACACGATCCATTCTAAAGATGAATAAAATGGTGTGTTCCACTACTGTAGGTAATTAGTAGATCATGACCCATGAAGTAATAAACTATGACCTGGCAGATAATTAGTAGATCATGACCCATGAAGTAATATACTATGACCTGGCAGATAATAGTTACATGAAACTTCAGTGGTTAGCTGTGAGAAATTTCTCTATGATTTTGTATCATATTTTTAGGATTTTGTGACATATATTTGATTCACATTCCAATATTGGATCATTTATCATTTCCAATTTACTGGCCCAATATATTGCTGCCACTTTATTTTGTAACTATTTTTTAAAGCCTTTTTATTTTGTAACTATCAATATCAGTGTTCCAGGAAATTGACTACCATAAGGAGGTTTGGATAAAGCTTATTTAAATGTTCCTATGTTGGAAATTGTCATTATAAATCAGATCCAACGAGTTATCTTTTTTGTATAAATAAATAATGTTGATTAGAATGCCAATTAATTAAAATCTTTGTGTTTGACCAGAGACTGGAGGGATCTAAACTTCTTAGATTTCTGAACAACGTTTCCTTCTTTATATCAAAGACGCAACACACCACATCTAGGAGCTATCATCAGAACTCAAATCATTTGGGTCAAGGACAAATTCTTACCCAAGTCAAACAAGTTGTTGAATTCAGCAAACGAGTTCAACCTTCGCATCAGTAGGCTTGATTGACTCTTGGCCTAAACAATACTGAGGTATTTTGACTTTTCACTTATTTGAGATTATTATTCGTACTGAATGGATGGCTAAGGTCTAGGTATATACCGACATAACCACATATTTTTCCCATGTGTATCTTTTATCACATGAATTTCTTTATCAGATGTGCAACCAAAAAAGTGTTTGTGTAAAAGTGATGACAAATGTACTGGCATGTTCTAAACTCTCAGATCAAATTACCTGTACCGCGTCACAACTTTTTTGGAATGTATGTAGCCTTCAAAACATCATTTATTCAACTGAAGTATTATATATATGTTCAGAACTTGCTGTTTTTCTATTTTAGGACTATGTGACTGCAAGATGGTATCCTGCTCATGAACTTTGTGGCTCCTTTTTCTTTAAAGTAAGTGTAGCGTTAGCATATGATATGAAAGTGAGTTTGCATGAATATTTCCCAGCCTTAAGCTAGATCGGAACTCTAAAACACCCTTTCTGTTGAAAAAAGATTGTTTGGATGCTTCTAAAACGGGAACCAAACACCCCTTCTGCAGCAGAAAGGGGTATCTGCTGGTCTAGTGGTTATTACAGAGGGTATCGTAAAGGTATGTGGGATAAGGTTGAGAATGAAAGGATAGATTTGGTGCTAAATGAGCAACATGTAAGCATTCATTAAGATGTATTAAATGAATAGTTTTGGCTAATATAATACTCCCCATAAAAAAACTACTGTTTAAGAGTTGATATTTGTTACCATGATAGCGTGATCTATACTACCTCAATGTATTGCTTATATTTGTTTGCTTTACTAATACAGTAAGGACTTGATACTTGAGGTCAATTTGCTGTTTCAACTTCGTCACCTGAATATAGTGCAATTTCTAAGAGTTGTTACTGAAAAGAAACCCTTAATGAAATGTATTGCAGGCCTTTTTACCAGTCGGGAAGCAAGAAGGCTAAAAAGGCTATTGTAAGTAACAAGATAGATGTTTTAGTATTTTACCTCCACCATCGTATCTGACCGTGGACCGCAGACAGGACATGATGTAACACCCCCAAATTTATACAACTCAATACAGCGGAAGACTCGTTGGTGTTACGGGATAGCACATTACTCACATCATAGACAACGCTAAAAAAATCGCGTCGTTTATTAATAAAGCATTTCCATTCATAAATATCCAATTTACATAGGTCCCAAGTCATAATTATTTCATACAATTTTACAAAAGATTTGAATGGAAATTATTAATTAAGTGCGGGCCATGAATTCTTGTCGTCTTCCCGAGAATTAGCTTCAAGTACCTGAGATAAAACATGTTAAAAGAAAAGGTCAGCGATAACGCCGAGTGAATTCATAGAGTTTAATAAATTCCATCAATATAACTTTGGTATAAAATTTTTACAAAAAATCATTTCGTACAAATCATTGTAATAGGCCATAAAATAGCCAAAGTCATTTTTATACAAATCCTTATCGAAAATCATAATATAGGCATTTGCCTTAAAAATCATTATACGAGCCAATGTCGTAAAAACAACATACAATACGTTTTATAACGTTGTATAGATTAAATAAAAAAACCGTTATAAGAATATGGTTATATAAAACCAAAACACGAACATAATATCAATAGTATGACCCCGTATTGCTAGTCAGGCAATACTTCGTAATTCGGTGCGTATAGTAGTATTTCGTTAACTGGATTATTATAAGCCGCGTGACATTTTTACCTTACTAAACCAAACAACGGGTAGCTAGCCCGAACTCAATTTGCCCATCTAAATTAGTGTGTCGTCACAAAGGTCATGCTATGGAAATCTTCTCATACATAAATTCGCTTACCAATCAATGTGGCACGACGGGGATCAACCGTCAAGGCGTGAACTGGGGTGATCGTCCCCAAATAGTACTATTATATGCATAAGCGTCTACCAAATCCCGGTAGTTCACAATTCATGCTAATGGGACTTTTAGTGACATAACCTAACTTTAATAATCCATTTTATTTCATCTATCGGGTCCTTTAATAATTCATAGGGTCATACAATCATGCGGGTCCAAATCAATAAATAAACAATCGGGACAAATGGTGTCCTATTTTATCAAAACTAACATGTTATCTCCCTCGCGGGTTTATAAAACATTTCATAAAAACATTTAAAAGAGTGCGAGGCTATGAACTCACGTTGATGTGGGAAAGCGGGTTATCGGCAATTTGGGCGTACGGTACGTGCTTCAATCACGGAAACCTAGACAAATAATACTCGTCTTAGACTCATGTCCAATGACTTTATTAAAATAACAATTATGTATACATAAGATGATTTTATATATATGATGATCAAGTGGGTTTACGTATTCTCTTTTACTCATTTTAGTGTATGTGTTGGTAACTTCTTACTAGTTTACTAGTTTTACCTATTTACATATTTTAGGCCCAATAGGCCCATTACAAGCCCAATATATTATATTAGCCCGATTATACTTTTATTATCAGTATCACACTTTTTATGTTGGGCCCAAATGGGTTAAGCCCAATAAATAAGTTTATAAGTGTTTTAGTCCATTTTGTTGTATTATTAGTCCAATAATGTTAACTTAGTCCGTTAATGTCCGTATGTTATATAGTTCGGGTTTTATCGGTTTTTACTTGTTATATATGTTTATATATTAGTATATGAGTTTTATAAAGTTCACATTAGACGGGTCCAACCGTCTAAGTTTTATTTAGCAAAAACGCTAATTTTACGGTAATAGCCGAAAAAGTCGTAAAAATCAAGTTTATAGTTTTTTATAACTTATAAATATTATTCCACTACCATTTTTATAATTTATCCATTTATTTAAACTTATACATATTTATATAAATGAAATTCATAAGTTAGTGGGTTTTAATTTTACATTTTATACAATATAATTTTGAGTGCTTATATAATAGTAATAAACATTAATTCTTCAAAATCTTATTTTTATTTTCATCTTTACCATTTTTATCATATCTAGAGTTTTACAATGAATTAGAAGCTACTTTTTGGGTGGCATGATCTTCATATTATGTGCTACAATTAACTTAGTTATTGCTACTGCTCATTTTAAGTTTATCTATCCTTAACAGTCCCTACAAAACAGCTTATTCAGATTAGCACACTCATCTTGTTTTGATCATATCTCACTCATTTTAATGATTCCATTGCATGGACAACTCTCACATGTGTATGACACCTTGTACTTACTGTAAATGGATTCTACCATGCAAGTTTATCAGTTCAAGTTTTAGTTACATACTGTTTTTATACAGCCAACAAATTAATCATGATTTTAGCCTTGTTTCTTATGGTTATTAACCTTTTTAAGCATATTTATCAATACTTGATCCCCACACAACATTCTTATCATCATATATTCATCATATACATATACAACAAGAAAGAAAATACATTTGTTCTTTACAAAAATAACAAGAGAAAATGGAGAGGATGATCTTCTTTACCAACCAAGAGTATATCTTGTTTTTGGAAGACAAGAACTTGATGAACACCAAAAGTAACTCGAAGATCATCAAACACCAAGAATATAAGTTGAGAAATCAGCCCTAGGACACAAGCAAATCACCTCATTTGTTGTTAAAATGGCCACCAAGTGATCAAGGCTTCAAGGTAACTCCATGATAGAGCTAGATAACAAGTATTTTGTGGCTAGAAAAGATCAAAAGGGTGTTTGTGCTTTGAAGTGGGACGGCAATGATGATGGTTTTGAGAGTATTTTTAGTTGGTTTGCATGAGTGAAATGATGGTATGTGTGTAGCTAGTGGCTTTTGAGTTAGTGGAAGGAAGTAAGCTTAAGTGTTAAGCTAGGCTTACACTTGTATGTTTATCAAGCTTAAAGATGCCACATCTTTGATGTGGTGTCTTACTTAGGCCGTCCTATAGTTAGTGGGGTGGGATAATGTATTTTGTCCCATCCCGCTAATTTACGGGTACTCCTCGATTCTAGTCTCCTCGATTTGCGTGCCCTCGGGTCTTTTTACGAAAAACGTTTTTATAAATTATGAATCAACGGCACAAAACGAATCTAATAAAAATTGTCTCATCAAGAACGGAGTTCGAAAACGTAAATACGTAATTCTAAGGTTTCCGGTTTAGTCGTAAAGGACGTTAAAATAAAATCATAAATCCTAATCTCTTCTCGTAAATTTGTGAGTTTATGAACCAACACAAATTTAAAACTACAAAATAATATTCACGGATAAATTTATTTTCTGAAATGTCGAACTGTCACCAAAGACGGTGTATGCAAACGTGAGCACGTAACATAGAATCCTCCGGTTTAAACGTACTCGATGCTACTTCAAGACGTAAATCCAAATTTCTTCCCAAAAATAAGTGAGTTAATAATATAACATTTAAAATAATATTTTCAAATAAATATTGAGAATAAAATATCAACCATAAATTGACGGATTGTCATAGCATTTACCCCTAAACAGGATCTTTGTCCTCAAAGATCATCTTACCTTACTACTCGCTTCTTATAGAGATAAAGCCATGCGGGTATTTCCTCCACATTCGGTCTTTTCTCACAAGTGTAATCCAGTACAATACGCGAGTTTCATCAAACATAACTACAGGAATAAGACCAGGGTAAATGTTGACTTACTTTCTCTATCCATGATGTTCACGGTTTTCTGATGAATGCAACTTTTCGCCGATCTAAACTTCATTAAGGAATAGTCATATTTTCACTTGATAGGCATTTTATCAAGTTCGATATATAATTCACGCAGCTCTTGAAGTCCTAGGGTAGATCCAGCTTATATGCCATGGTTAAAATTTTTGGCATAACTTCGCTACCCATCTGGCACTTCAAGATCTACATTTCATATTTACATAACCTCCTACCCACTACCGACAGTCAATAATCAGATCCTAATTTCAACAATCATTTCAGGTCTCGCGGGTCGAGTATTTTGCAAGGTTAGGTTCGCCATCATAGGAAACCTTAAACCTAAAAGACATGTCCAACTCACAATGGGTGTATGTCGGGTGTCTTCATCTCAACTCCTGCTTGCAGATGCTCTAATTTTTAGATCCTAACAAGATTCGATCTAGATCCTAATACGAAAATTATCATTGATAATCTCTCCAAAGGAAAGCGATTATACGGTTTATTACCAAAGGTCAATCATTCAAACATAGAACAACGCTTATAGTATTTTGTATCGTTACTTTACCTTGTCCCTTCGATTGGGGTGGTACACAGTACTCTCATCAAGATTTGTTCTTAATGACTTCTGAGCAAATCTCTAGAAATTCAATGCGAAGCGAGGATCTTGATAGAGATGATCGATACAGGCACACCATGTTTACACAACTATTTTAAATACAAAAGAGTCAATTTCTTCATCAAGAATCTATCATTAACAAGAATGATATTAGTAGATTTGGTCAGTCTGTCGACGATGACCCAAATCGAATCAAATTCAGATGATGACCTTTGCAATAGTTAGACGTTTACTAATGTATGAGGCGATCTCCGCCTTCATAATTTACCATTAGTTCAACTTCTTCTGATAATGATACATTAAATCAGAAATGACAAGAATAGAATACTTATACTTACAGATTCCAACATAACAATATCTCACAATCCTCTATATTTAGACAATCACAAGTGGTCTTTAAAACATTTAACGCTATCGGCTTCTCAATTCTAATGGTTCACATTAGCCGCGAACCACTTTTATTATCTATATTATCCTTTTTATAAGCATCGGCTATATTTTAAATTGTTCGGCAATTTATTTTGCACCTTCATTATTAAGGAACATGTCCTAATTGGTTCTTTATCTTTTATACATAATGTGTCAGTAATTACGTTCACTTTCCTGATGAAATAAATATCATAACCGTATTTATTCAAAATTCTTTCTTCATATCTTCTATGTTTCAGTTTCGTCTTTACTATTATCTTTATCTGTTTTACTCAATCCGACGTCTAAAGCGTCGATAATTATTACATGTAAATTAACAATAATTATTTAATTTTTTTGAAACGTAAACATAAAAATTTTAAATTTCTTAGTTCGACCAATTATATAAAATGTTCAAAATAAATTTGAATTTAATTAACAAGATTTTTGTTGATTTATCGAAAATATTTAATAAGATTCGTAAATGTTCGAAAAACCTTTGTTTATACTTTGGTCAAAGTTTTCTTAGTTGAAAAGTAAAAATTATCGTTTCAGATTTCAAGTCATGGTTTAAATGGTTTCCTCAATCCCTCTTAGGTTATCTTGAGGTATACACAAACATTTACCCCTAAACAGAAGTTTAGTTAAATGGTTTGTGTATAAGGGAATAATCCCTTAAAATCCTTTGTTAAAACATTTGTCAAAATATATTTGCACTTTCTTTTTAGTATAACTCAAAGTCTTAAATGACTTCTAAATTTTGAAGAGTCAATTTATATTCCATTATCTATTAATCACACGGTTAAATCATGTAAAGGATTAAGTCTTAAGTCTTATGTTAAATATTCAAGGTACAAGTTTTAATTGTTCGGCCAATTCAGGGCAATCTATAATTAATTATTAACTTCATTCTTATTCTTATAAACAAACAAATGGTCCTTAATGATCACGAGCATGAATTTATCAAATTATAGCCTACACACGAGATTTACCAAATTTATGAATACTACATGTGTATTAGTCAATCCAAACGACATCATGTGAAACTCATAATGTTCATTACAAGTGCCGGATGTAGTGATTGGAATACATAATCTTTTTCGCGGACGCGTAGTTGATGATAACCATGCCGTGAATCAAATCTTCATATATACGCTAGAACCTTGTAAATGATCGAACAAATCTTCCATTTCGAGTTATGGATATCGCTTTCGATTGTCAATTTACTCAGTTCACAGTAATCTATAAATATAAGGAATGATAACACCATAGCTCTTCATGATGACGAGCTCGGTAGAATAAAATCTTTCTCCGACAACTCTCTCAGTTGTACGGTATTCCTTTAAATTAGATGGTGCTGACGTACAGTGCATAAGCCACAGGTGCAGCACTGGGAATATAATCAATACCAATTTTAACTTGCCTTAATGGCAAAAGTCTATGTAATTTACCAACAAATACCTCCTAAAGTTTCAGATAACAGAAACATCTTTTAATAAATTTAGTTTAAGTTATTTCTAGATTATAATATCTATGACTAATTCACAATCATTCACAATATAATTTCAAGTCTAAATGCAGGATATGGTCATCCATCAAGAATTTTTTAGATCACTTTTGATAATCAACATCTTATCTTTTAGGGAATTTCTACTCGAGTTCCCATCAATTAAGACAATGTCATCATGTCATAATCAATCAATCCATTCTACTGGCTTTATCAACTTTCCAGTTTCATTGCCGTCGATAAGATTTGATCTTCTCAAAAGACTAATAATAACTCATAATCCTTCACAAATTCAGGGATATTAGGATACACAACTACTATTAAAAGAGTAAGGTCAACGCATAATCTATGCGAGAGAATTTCAAATCAGATACAGACGAAAACATTTAACGAATATTAATATATCCCATGTTTTCATAATTTGAGTACACATTCGAAAGCTCCTTGGATCGTTACCCAGGTCATTCAAATGAAATCAAATCATAAGAAATGGTAAGAACGTCAATACATCCAGTCGGGTATCAACACTCGGTAATCAGATATTTTTCCTAAGAATCTCACTACGGGAGAATTGGACAAGAAAGAATTGTCAATTGTCAAACAAGACAATTTGCACAGATGAGTAAATTCGACTCAGAAGAATAAATAGTACGGGCACATATGTAGGTGTCCCTAACACTATGTCCCTATTTTTCACTTCTTGCAGATCTCATAAAATTTTAATCTTTCACAATCTTCAAAGAAAATGTAGTGTTTATTCATTAGTTTTATGGTGACTACTAATCAGTCTTGCATGGTCCATTCCAAATTGTATGTAGGCGCGCAACTATATACAATTTCAAGATTAACGATTCAATACTCAGTTCGTCAAAATTTTATGATCATGTTTATAATAAAAACATTTTCATGCTTAATTCTTAAATAAGAATCAAGAATAAATTTACAAAGAGATTTTCTTTGTTATGAAAACAATTAAGTTTTCCAATGTGTTTTATAAACAACTTCATTTCTATAATAGTCACTTATAAATCTCACTTTGAATAATCCTTATAGTGATGAAAATTAAATTTTCTCAAAGGATACGGTTTTAACTTTATAAAAAAAATGTGTGATCTGCAAAAGAGTGATGAAGAGTCGTTCACCAAAAATTAACTACAACATGCTAGGAAATGAGCTTTAGCCAAATAATCATGAGGTTCATGACCTCGATGTCACTCACGAAGAATGATTCACAACGTAACTCAAATCAAGATGAGTACTTGTTCAATGGTTGCATCTCTAATGCGAACATTAGGATGAAGCAATAAAGGATAGATAACATCGATACATGTAGGATTTAGCAATCAAAGGTAGTTTTTTTATTAATCACATACAAGTCAAATTGTACCGTAACACATTATGTGTCACTATGTCATACAATTTCATGAACTCATCCTACCAACTGATGTCTCAGTTAAGTTAGGGATTATTTTTAAAAGATACCACAATGAATACTAATCTACAAGAGTCATTAGGTGTTCCACTTGTCCCAGAAGATCCATCGGTCCCAATTCAGAAGAAGATTTCTTCGATTTATTTCTTGTACACTGGGCATCCTCGTTAGTGGACAATGGCTTAGGAACAACCCTTAACACAAACTAACAATCATTTAAAATCTTATAATTCAATCACAGGACTTAATGACTTCCTCTTAATAATCTCATATTCCATACGGGTTAAATTTTACTTCATTCAAGTTTCAATCAACTTATACTCAATTCGATATCCTACCTCATTCTCCAATACTTTCAATCTTATTCTTAGACCTTAATAGAGCAATAAAAGCTCGATATGATCAACACTTAATTTCCAATCCTATATCTCTTATAACAATAATTATCAAATGAGTCACTAGTATGAAATGACTTGATCATTCAACTAGACTTCTCGGAAAGGTACTAGTGGCATGAGGCTTTTGGGTAATGGTTCCAATGACAGCCTCAAGTGAAACATTCACCCTTTCGATTTCAATTTAAGAATTGGATGACAACGAATCAGATGACATCTTTCTAGGTGGTAACGTTTTGTAAAACTCCACTCTATAAGGAAAGATCGTCATGACATCGATATCAGATTTAATCTCGCCAATTCTTCTTCAGTATCACAATCAACTAATATCTACATTTCTACGAATATCAACCATTTGTTAGGATCATAAATATCCACAACTTGGTTTAGATCTTGGATAGCTAGAATTCCTACGAGAATAGCTTCGATTAATTTGCTAGGGGAGTTAGGGTTTCTTGTGACAATTTACGTCGTATAAATACCTCGTATAAATATTAAAATAATCATCAAACAATCATGTAATCAAATTACATCATATATATATATATATATAATCCAAGTTACATATATATATTAAAATAACACTTCTCAGTCTGGCCTTGTCGGTAACTCGGGAATTCTTCGGCACCGTTATAGTCAAAAGATTTTTAGACATGTTTAGAAAAATGTTTATAGTTAAAAGATTTTGAAATGTTTTATTCAAAACCTTGGTTTTAAAAATCTTTCGTTCTCTATAACGAGAGCTCTGGTACCAAACTGTAACACCCCCAAATTTATACAACTCAATACAGCGGAAGACTCGTTGGTGTTACGGGATAGCACATTACTCACATCATAGACAACGATAAAAAAATCGCGTTTTTTATTAATAAAGCATTTCCATTCATAAATATCCAATTTACATAGGTCCCAAGTCATAATTATTTCATACAATTTTACAAAAGATTTGAATGGAAATTATTATTTAAGTGCGGGCCATGAATTCTTGTCGTCTTCCCGAGAATTACCATCAAGTACCTGAGATAAAACATGTTAAAAGAAAAGGTCAGCGATAACGCCGAGTGAATTCATAGAGTTTAATAAATTCCATAAATATAACTTTGGTATAAAATTTTTACAAAAAATCATTTCGTACAAATCATTGTAATAGGCCATAAAATAGCCAAAGTCATTTTTATACAAATCCTTATCGAAAATCATAATACAGGCATTTGCCTTAAAAATCATTATACGAGCCAATGTCGTAAAAACAACATACAATACGTTTTATAACGTTGTATAGATTAAATAAAAAAACGTTATATGAATATGGTTATATAAAACAAAAACAGAAACATAATATCAATAGTATGACCCCGTATTGCTAGTCAGGCAATACATCGTAATTCGGTGCGTATAGTAGTATTTCGTTAACTAGATTATTATAAGCCGCATGACATTGTTACCTTACTAAACCAAACAACGGGTAGCTAGACCGAACTGAATTTGCCCATCTAAATTAGCGTTTCGTCACAAAGGTCACGCTATGGAAATCTTCTCATACATAAATTCGCTTACCAATCAATGTGGCACGACGGGGATCAACCGTCAAGGCGCGAACTGGGGTGATCGTCCCCAAATAGTACTATTATATGCATAAGCGTCTACCAAATCCCGGTAGTTCACAATTCATGCTAATGGGACTTTTAGTGACATAACCTAACTTTAATACTCCATTTTATTTCATCTATCGGGTCCTTTAATCATTCATAGGGTCATACAATCATCCGGGTGCAAATCAATAAATAAACAATCGGGACAAATGGTGTCCTATTTTATCAAAACTAACATGTTACCTCCCTCGCGGGTTTATAAAACATTTCATAAAAACATTTAAAAGAGTGCGAGGCTATGAACTCACGTTGATGTGGGAAAGCGGGTTATCGGCAATTCGGGCGTACGGTACGTGCTTCAATCACGGAAACCTAGACAAATAATACTCGTCTTAGACTCATGTCCAATGACTTTATAAAAATAACAATTATGTATACATATGATGATTTTATATATATGATGATCAAGTGGGTTTACGTATTCTCTTTTACTCATTTTAGTGTTATGTGTTGGTAACTTCTTACTAGTTTACTAGTTTTACCTATTTACATGTTTTAGGCCCAATAGGCCCATTACAAGCCCAATATATTATATTAGCCCGATTATACTTTTATTATCAGTATCACAATTTTCATGTTGGTTCCAAATGGGTTAAGCCCAATAAATAAGTTTATAAGTGTTTTAGTCAATTTTGTTGTATTATTAGTCCAATAATGTTAACTTAGTCCGTTAATGTCCGTATGTTATATAGTTCGGGTTTTATCGGTTTTTACTTGTTATATATGTTTATATATCAGTATATGAGTTTTATAAAGTTCACATTAGACGGGTCCAACCGTCTAAGTTTTATTTAGCCAAAACGTTAATTTTACGGTAATAGCCGAAAAAGTCGTAAAAATCAAGTTTATAGTTTTTTATCACTTATAAATATTATTCCACTACCATTTTTATAATTTATCCATTTATTTAACCTTATACATATTTATATAAATGAAATTCAAAAGTTAGTGGGTTTTAATTTTACATTTTATACAATATAATTTTGAGTGCTTATATAATAGTAATAAACATTAATTGTTCAAAATCTGATTTTTATTTTCATCTTCACCATTTTTATCATATCTAGAGTTCTAAAATGAATTAGAAGCTCATTTTTGGATGGCATGATCTTCATATTATGTGCTACAATTAACTTAGTTATAGCTACTGCTCAGTTTAAGTTTATCTATCCTTAACAGTCCCTACAAAACAGCTTATTCAGATTAGCACACTCATCTTGTCTTGATTATATCTCACTCATTTTAATAATTATATTGCATGGCCAACTCTCACATGTGTATGACACCTTGTACTTACTGTAAATGGATTCTACCATGAAAGTTTATCAGTTCAAATTTTAGTTACATACTGTTTTTATACAGCCAACAAATTAATCATGATTTTAGCCTTGTTTCTTATGATTATTAACCTTTTTAAGCATATTTATCAACACTTGATCCCCACACAACATTCTTATCATCATATATTCATCATATACATATACAACAAGAAATAAAATACATTTGTTCTTTACAAAATTAACAAGATAAAATGGAGAGGATGATCTTCTTTACCAACCAAGAGTATATCTTGTTTTTAGAAGACAAGAACTTGATGAACACCAAATGTAACTCCAAGATCATCAAACACCAAGAATATAAGTTGAGAAATCAGCCCTAGGACACAAGCAAATCACCTCCTTTGTTGTTAAAATGGCCACCAAGTGATCAAGGCTTCAAGGTAACTCCATGATAGAGCTAGATAACAAGTATTTTGTGGCTAGAAAAGATCAAAAGGGGTGTTTGTGCTTTGAAGTGAGACGGCAATGATGATGGTTTTGAGAGGATTTTTAGTTGGTTTGCATGAGTGAAATGATGGTATGTGTGTAGCTAGTAGTTTTTGAGTTAGTGGAAGGAAGTAAGCTTAAGTGTTAAGCTAGGCTTACACTTGTATGTTTATCAAGCATAAAGATGCCATATATTTGATGTGGTGTCTTACTTGGGCCGTCCCATAGTTAGTGGGATGGGATAATGTATTTTGTCCCATCCCGCTAATTTACGGGTACTCCTCGATTCTAGTTTCTTCGATTTGCGTGCCCTCGGGTCTTTTTACGAAAAACGTTTTTATAAATTATGAATCAACGGCACAAAACGAATCTAATAAAAATTGTCTCATCAAAAACGGAGTTCAAAAACGTAAATACATAATCCCAAGGTTTCCGGTTTAGTCGTAAAGGACGTTAAAATAAAATCGTAAGTCCTAATCTCTTCTCGTAAATTTGTGAGTTTATGAACCAACACAAATTTAAAACTCCAAAATAATATTCACGGATAAATTAATTTTCTGAAATGTCGGACTGTCACCAAAGACGGTGTATGCAAACGTGAGCACGTAACGTAGAATCCTCCGGTTTAAACGTAGTCGATGCTACTTCAAGACGTAAATCCAAATTTCTTCCCAAAAATAAGTGAGTTCATAATATAACATTAAAATAATATTTTCAAATAAATATTGAGAATAAAATATCAACCATAAATTGACGGATTGTCACACATGAGAAAATCGAGAAACCGGACCGAGACCGAATCAATTTTGGTCTGGTCCTTGATCCGTGATTTATCATAAATCAGTTTCAGTTTTAGATGCAGGATAACTTTTCTGGTAGAAATGTGTGCTGCCGATTGATGAATCATTCAGCTCTTTATGATACCAGTATATGTCCAAATTCTCTAATACAAACATTGATTTTTAAGTACCAGGTATAAAGGTATAAATCATTTGTGTATTTTATACCATCTAAAATCTCACTGTTTTAGGCTTAGACCCTTTAGTTGTGCACAAGATCATCTTTACAACTACTTAGCTATATGCTTCCTATTAGATCTTCTAAAAGTTTCCTTTTTTAACCATGGTCATATTTGTTTTTTTTCAGAATTCATTATTCTTTTCCTGTCAGAGAAAACAAAAGTTGATATACTTTTTTTCTTCAAGATTTACGACCTCGAATAGGAACAATTTGGGTTGGTTGATATATACCTTAATTGCATCAAGGGTAAAGTTTGCATCAGCAAAGGGAGTATAGCTCCCTTACTAAACATGTACATCAGGATGCTAACATATAGTTCCTCTTATACAAGTAAGAAGATGGTTGGTTGGTAAGTTTTCTACAGCAAAAGATCTAACTTGTTACTTCCAGTAGAGGGATACAAATGCTATAAAACATTTTTTGTATGAGACCCGAACTATAATGCTATAAAAACGAGTTAGGGGTGACCCAACTGATCTATGGAGCAGAATTATCCGTGGAACGACCAGTTAGTGTTGGCAGGTAACTACCGGTTCTGAAAATTCTATGCTAAGTTTATTTCATCTTATATAAAATATCGCTTTTTACTGCTGTAGTATACAACTGGTCATACTGTAATCCTTGTATATGGGGCCGGGTTTTTCCAAGTGATACAAAACCCATTTCTAAAAATTGATACGTAATTATAGGTTGCTAATGTGTAATGTCTTTTATAGTTATAACACGTACTCCACCAGTGTTGGATTCTGACTTAAATACAACAGGTTCAAGACCTTTGGAAAGACGATATTTACACTCGACAAGATCGTCGAGTAGGCAGACCACCGTAGATCTTGATAAAAAAAGTCTTCAGTAGCTCAAACGGTCAGTGAAAGGCCTCAAACACTTGAGGTTGTAAAGCAGGACTATGATGCTCTTATCTCAGAAGCTTATTTTTGGAGGATTGTATCTGAAGATCTGACTCAACCTGAGCTTTATGATCAGTAAACAAGCATGATGAATGACTACTTCAAATTTAACAGCCATTTTATGTCAACAATTAAAATTTGAACTTTTAAAATAAAAAAAAACACGAGGATTGTCGCCTTGTGGCCTTGTGGCCTTGTGGGGGTGTTTGGCATTGCATTTGAAAGTGAATAACTAATTTTAACGAGTAGCAAGTTTGAGGATTTTTAGATGGCGTGAAGTTCTGTCAGACAATTCAATAAATCATTTGAATACTCATAGATTTGATCGAACTGAACCAAAAACTAAATTTGAATTCGGTTCAGTTTTCAGGTTGACCTGAATAACTCGAATTACACCATCTATTTTAATAAAATATATAATTATATAGATTTAGCGGAATTTTCTTTTATCTCAAAGTATAAAAACTATATTTTTATATTAGGATATATTTTAGTGATTATTATATATTTATAAATATAAAACAAATGTATACATGTTCTTGGTTTTAATTTTCAAACCCATATCCAATCTGAAAATCGAATTTTTAGTTTAGTTCCGCTTTAGAAAATTCAGTTCCATTACTAATTTGGTTTGGTTGTGTTCGGATTTCGTTTTTAGTTTATTCAGTATATTTGGTTTTTTTGCCTACCCGCCATCCAAAAGTCATATAGATAATCAAACAGGAGTAAATGAAAAAAGACCATTTAATGATTTTGTCTAATTAAGATGCTGAAAGTCTAAAAAAGCTGTCTCCGTAAATGTCAAGCTACACACGATAAGAAGCTCAAGAGACTAACATCTTTTGTGCCACATCAACCATTCACTCTCCTCAAACCAACATGTGAATACTTGATATAATACAGAGGCTGACTCTAAAACAACATACCCTACAAAAATAAAATTTAAATAAATAACAACACACAGAAACATAAACCACAAGTCACAAAGACCAAAATCTCGCATTTTAGGTTGTGGGACGCTTCGGTGGAGACCGGTTTCAATAGGGAGATGCGTTGGGAAGGACGAACAAGTCATTGACATGGGACATAATTCGTTCGCTGGGTGGGCCAAGCCTTAACGTAAACTAAGGTTATTTTCTTTCTGAAAAAAATATTAAAATCATATATTTCCAACTGCCAACTAATATAACAGATCGATCAACGTTCTTTAAAAAAAAAAGAATTACAAAACAAACCAGCTGAAACACATCCGTTGGGTGGGCCAAGACCTAAAAATATCAAATATTAGGTTCTCTTTAGTTTTCTTTTAACAAAAACGGGTACCACTGAAAACATATATAAATAATACACGAACATACTTTTAGAAAAGATTTACGAAACGACCCCGCCCGTTGGGCGGGTTACGATGCTAGTATATATATATATATATATATATATATATATATATATATATATATATATATATATATATATATATATATATATATATATATATATATATATATATATATATATATATATATATATATATATATATATATATATATATATATATATATATATATATATATATAGAATTTGGATCAAATAGGAACTTTTTAAAATTAAAAAAATAAGAACTATCACTAAACCAATAAGATGAAAGCAAGTGGCAATTAAATTATGAATTATGTATTAAATGAATAATAAAGCTGAAGGGTATTATAGGTATTATAACTATTTATTTTTGCTCACCTTGTCATAACAAAATAAATCTGCAATGACCCAAAAATTGATCTAATTCTCTCTTCTTTCTTAGATCCATCGCCGCCATGTTCTTCTCTCTAATCAAAATTGATTTGGTCTTAAAAACTCCTTTCATCTTCTTTATTTCATTTGGTAAAATGCAAATTGATAACCGTCCACCACATAATTAAAATATATCGATTGATTCAAAACAAATACCACATTACCCCGTCCACCACATTATCAATTTGCTCTTTATTTCCTTCTTTGTTAACGTGGTGGGCTCCCAATTCAAAAATGAGGACATGGTATGTATATGTTAGTGGTAATGTTTTATACCATATAATATTAATATAAGATAATTGTGTTTCTAGCTAGCAATTGTTTTCTCGGCTGGCGTTCGTCATCCCTTCGACATAAAAACGCCCCACCACCTGATGTAGCAGTTATTTTTAGGATGTGCCAGTTATGGATTCTATGAAAAAGATGATGCACAACGATGTGTCATGTGTATTCGAGAGGATGTACGACCATACATCAACTATTCTTAAAATGGTGTACGCCAACTATTCTAGAAATAGTGTACGATGATGCATGAATTATGTTCCAGATGATGTACGACGATGCATCAGGTAACCATGGTTGTGATTAGATCCTTGACCGCGTGTGTGTTTAGATCCGCTGATACATCCTGGTATGCACCGGTGTGATGGTAGTGGCCTGGTGCACTAATGTACCAGTGTACCATAACTCTAATGGTGGTGGGGCGGTGAGTTGTTGCGCTGATGTACCGGTGTAACGGACTTTGATGGTGGTGGGTTAGTGCGCTGATGTACCAATGATGGTGGTGGGCTGATATACCGGTTCTGGAATTTGATGGTGGTGGTTTGATGTCCTGATGAACCGTAGTTTGATAATGGTACCTTTGATGCATAAACAACGATGTATCCAAATGTGATGCTACTTCATTTTAATGTGTATCAAGAACTAGCCGGATGTTTAGTTGTTTTCAAAATTAGTACTGTATTGTACTACTCTATATCAAAATTAGTACTGTACTGTATATTTTATTAATTAAAATGTGTCAGTAATTTTATAATTTTGTATATTCATTATTTTTAGATGTAAAATCAAAAGTGATGACAAAATAATTTAAGAAAAAGATTTAGAAAAAATAGAAAGAAAAAAAATAATTCTAACTTAACTCCCCAAAATACCCTTCCAATTACATTTATCTATTATATTATTACTCATCATTTATTAATCTCATCAAAGACAAACTAATTGATCCAATGGTTATAATTAGTTCTTATTTTTAAAATTTTAAATTTGGTCTTACAATAACCTTCCTCTATATATATATATATATATATATATATATATATATATATATATATATATATATATATATATATATATATATATATATATATATATATATATATATATATATATATATATATATATATATATATATATATATATATATATATATATATATATATATATATATATATATATATATATATATATATATATATATATATATATATATATATATATATATATATATATATATATATATATATATATATATATATATATATATATATATATATATATATATACTAGCGTCGTAACTCGTCCAACGGTCAGGGACGTTTATTTCTTGATTCGGAGTGCTTGTGGTTTGTGCGTTTTTAGTTTTTTTTAGTTTGTAATTTAACCTTTAATATATTTGAATTATATTTTTCACTATAGTAGTTTTTAACTCCCAAAGATCAACAATTTCCTTAGCGATAATACTTTGACATTATTCTAATATAGAGAAAACTAAGAAGATACAAGTTTATTCTAAATTCAAGTAAAAAAAGGAACCTAAAGAAATATATTAATTTACAAACTAAAAAAAATTAAAAAAGCAAATATTGGTTTGCTTGACAATAAAAAGTAAAAAAAAAACTATTTATTTTTTTAATTCAAATGCAAAATTAATATTTCTTTATACAAAACTTTGACCATCAAAGTTATGTATTTATCATCTCTATCAAAATATAAAACCTTCAAAAAAATTTATGCTCTTAACCATTAAAACAATAACATATAATGCACAGTAACATATACTAAAATATTAGGTTAGGTAGACTTTCACGAATAATATTAATATAAATAGGATGATATTAATAAAAACAGAAAGTCTTATGCATAAAAGTACAATTGATTTGCAATATTAGGTTGTACTACTTGGGCTAAACATATGTACAAAAACTCCTACATTAAAACTAACCATGTTTTAAAAGTGGTAAAATAAAATATGATGCAATGTTGCTAAAATAAAAATAATTTATTTTATAATAGTTTTGCTTGCTAATAAGATAAATAATAATTTAATTATTTAATAAAATTTTTTAATAAAACACACCGAATATAAAAGCAGGCAAACGAAGTACAAATTTTTTTACTACTAAAAAAATAGTTATTAAAAGTTTTAGTCTTTTGCTTATTGAATATTATGTAAGAGTAGACTTTTAGTGATTTACTCTATTACTTAATTTTTTAATACGAATTGATAAAAATACTTTGAATCAATGTTTTAAAACACGGTTTTTTAATTGACTCGGTCGAACCATCGGGTCACGGTTCAACTGGGTTTTTGGTCAAGACCGACATCCGATCACTCGATCGAGTCACGACTGAACTGGTTTAACTGGTCATTGTTCAACTGGTCGGGTCAATCGGGTTTTAAAACACTGCTTTGAATAAAATTTTTGTAGAAATTAATAAAATTATACTTTTAGTGATCTCCTTAATTATTGCCTTTTTTCACGTATAGATTTACATGGTTGATACAAGTAAATTTATCCATGTTTAAGATGATGTTAGATCTTTTTGGTATAAAAATCCTGTGGCATATTTCTACGTCTAACATTGACAAATTTGTTAAAATAGGAAATTTTGAGTAATTACACAATTTGTTTAGTAATAATTCAACCCTATAAGCGGTTATAGATTCTATAGCAGGAAGCCAAAAATAATTGAACTGATCGTGTTTGAATACGAATTAAAAGGTCGAAATAGTAACTTCAATTGTTTAACACTTAACATAGTATAACCATTGAGCTACCAAGGAACTTCACATGTAAAATTTTCAGTGTTGAGGTAGAATTGGTCTCTTTTCCAACATCTCATAGTGAATCGTGAAATTATCCTACCAACAGACAAAATAACCATTGGATTTATAAAAACAATAAGGAAAGATAAACACGTAAATATGTGGAAAAAATTTGTTTTAACCTTGCGTATTGTTTCCCATGAGTTTGGGTCGAAACAAATATAAGATCCTATCTCATATGCATTTGTCTTCATAATAGGCTCCATGTTTCCTGCTTGCATAAACCACAAGCGATGTTGCTGGTGGTAAAACCAGCCTCTGTTATCCCTACAAACACCATACAAATTCTCTCAATAAAAGTGTGTCCTCCTTCCGGTCAAAGTCAAAGATGGTGCGATCAATGACTCACCTTCTTTGAAGGAAGCAATCACATACATTGTCAAGCAAATGCAAAGAATAACCCCAAGCCCACATGACTTAGATTCATTATGGCTAACTCACTTTCTTTGTTGGTGCTTATTAAAGACAGAAGTATTTTGATAGATATCCACACCAATATGTTATGTAAAACACGCTTTAAAATCACTTAGAACATAAGTTACATGAAATTACGTAGGAAATTACACTTTTCGATTAATTATTATACGACACGCGACACGAATATCTAACACGACTATTATGTATACTAATTAAATACGGGAAGTAATGACGTATATTAATAATATTATCTACGTATAATATGTATAAGGATAACAATAAAAATTCACGACAGTTAAAACACGTATATGTGTAAGAAATCACGAGGCACAAAATTTAAAACAAAAAGGGTTTTGGAGTTGGGCTGGACGGTTTGAAGTAAGAAGGAACGGGAAAGGGCCCATGGCCCAATATGGTGTCCTAGTCCTATTTAAAGTAAAACACAGAAGGAGTATATATTATTTAGGGAACATAATCTTTAAACCCTAAAACAACATAATCAATGATCGACATTCATATTTTTTTTCTCCTGTCGTCGACTAGATCACCAAGAACCAAGGGAAAACGTGGCTTTTAATTTCATAAAATGTTGGTGTCGTATTTTGATTCCTAAACCCTAAACAAGCATTAGGTATGTTTTGAATCTTTAATCTTATTATTTATTTATGCATAATAAATTGGAGCCCTAGAATATGTGTTAAACATGTTAGTAAGAAAGAATTAACAAGAAGAAAAAGGGTTCGAGGCTGTTTTATGTGAGAATCACGCAAACCGAGACCAATCTTGTGTCTCGGTGGTTAGTTTAATACAAGACAGTGGGTAGGGTTTACCAACAGCAGGAAGTGATAAGAAACAGTGTGTAGTTATATGTAGCAGCAGGTAGGATATAAGGTCAGGGGGTAACGATTAACAAACAGTAGGAAACTATGTATAAACGGTGGGTATTTAATAGGCAGCATCAAAACAAGAACTGTGGGTTTGTTCATATATTGGAAGACACTTGTAGAACAAATCCGAATTTTGACTGAATAATTTTAGTTGATTGATGGAATTGATATGAACCCATGAACAAGTTGGTAATGGCATTATTAAATACTTACCTAAAAACCTTGTTTTAAAAAACCAATGTTCAAGTTCATTGTTGATCTTACATGATCAATGTGTTATTGTCAATCATGAACTAGGAACATTGTGAGTGTGAGAATGATAGGGATCAAACCTTGTTTTTCAAAAGATTGATAAAACACATTCTTATTTTTAACTCTTAGTTCATATGTAACATTTGAGTGATTTGACAAAAAAAAAATTATTCATTTAGGTACTAATCATGCCTTCGGAATTTCAACAAGATCACCAAAACACTAGACAACACATGCCAAACATTTCTGAAATTTGTGCCTCCCCTCAACTTAAAAACACCTATTCCTCACTCCCAAAACGTTGTTTTCACAAGGGTAGAGTTGTCGAAAGGGATATTGAGGGATATATATATATATATATATATATATATATATATATATATATATATATATATATATATATATATATATATATATATATATATATATATATATATATATATATATATATATATATATATATATATATATATATATATATATATATATATATATATATATATATATATATATATATATATTCGATCGATGTGGAAGAAATTGGGTTTGATTGTTTGTTGGACATCAAGGAGGATATATATCCCGAATTTCTCTTAGAGTTCTTTAGAACATACTCTCTCATTTATGATATAGGTAGAGTATATGTTAGGTTCATCTTTGAAGGTCGACTCATTAAACTCTATCTTGAAGACTTTGGTCAAGCTCTTCGTGTTCCATTTGTGGGCACTTGTCGATTTACTGATAAATAGAAACTTGATTATCTCCTTGAACCATTCGACTGTGCTCCAGATGAAAAAGAAGAGATTGACCTTGACTTTATCTTTGATGTCATTTGTAAAGAGCGTAGTGCAAACGTTGTAAGAAGCATCCACTCTAACAAGTGTCAAATAAAACGCTATGAGGTTCTCTTAAGCGACCTAAATGATTGTATGGTTCGTTGGACCGACATCCTTAGGGAGAATGTATTTTGTCTTGTCGGAAACCGGGATCATATTCCGGCATGTATGGCGCACATGTTATGTTGCATCGCTACCAACGCGAAGTACAATATCGCATACTATATCGCTCGACGAATCACTTATGCTCTTTCCAATCCCAAAACAAATCTTCCCTATGCCATGCTCGTTACTCTCCTTCTTAAGAAGGTTGGTGAAGACTATCCCGACATCGACATTTCTCGCTTGCGTTCGGTCAAACGTGTCATGCTACTGATTCAAAAGGTACAACCACGAAAAACTAGAAATGATCGAGGTTCGAAAAAGTCTGATTCACAAGAAACCGATGATGACGGCTTTGATATGTCACCAAGTGATGGTGGTGGCGTAGGCACAAGTGCTCACGTTGGTTCTTCGAGTAACTCCCACCTATCCATGGAAACTTTCATGAAAGGGTTAGAAGAAATCATCCCTCCTCCTCACTATGCCACTAGTAGACTTCCCGAAAACTTTGGTCTTAAGGATGTCTACCGAGCCAATCTTAAAACCCAAGGTGACTTGAATGATCATCGAATGGATTCAATAGGATCGTTCAAGAGCATAACCAAATGGATCAAGGGAATTGGCAAGAAGAAGAAATGAAGCATTGGTTTATCAAGGTTAACATATTTGTAAACATGTTTGAATTGTTGAACTATTTATCCTAACTATCTTTTTATTTAGGTTGTTATGTTTGATAACTAATACTTTGTGTTTGGATTACTTAGTATTTTAATCCTAATCGTCTATGCTATTGATCATTCAATTTTCATAGCTTTGTGCATATTATGTGTTTGTTAGCTTCCTATATTTTGATTTATAGTTAACTTTGGCTTGCTATTTACTTGTGTGAAATCTGTGCTAACCAAAGTTTGAGGAAGTGCAATTTTTTGACATCTCTGGTCGCGGTTCCATATCGAACCCGCGGTTCCTTAGCGATAAAGAACCGCGGCACTACGTAAGGAACCGCCTGTCACTGTGTCGATAGAATCTTTGCTTTACACTGTTTTCCTTAATCTGTGTAAAACTTTGATAAAATTTTTGCAAAAACCTGCACTTTCCTAAACTAGGATACCTAATTTCACTATTCACCTAAAATGATTTTAACCCATTACTAATTTGGATCATTCCCTTCTCTTCTTAAACCTTCCTTTGTTGATTGTTTTCTTCATCCCTTCAACTCTTCTCTAAACCTTAACATACAGCCATGGTATCTACTAGATCATCCAATTCTTCCAAAACTCCCTCTCCCAAAAGGAACCTCAAAATAAAGATCAAGTGTCCCAAACTTGGTTCTTCTTCTCCCGACCATACCCCTAAGAATGAGTCTACTCCCATTGTCATTTCTTTATCACCCTCGCCTCCTCTTGCTCCATGCAAGACCAACTCAACTAATGTACCAACCATTCACATGGTTCTACCTCATCTTCATTCCAATCTATAATGAATGAGTTGTCTTCACCCTTCACTCCTAGTCCTCTTTTCGATGGGAATACTCAACCTCAACCACTACAAAGCATTCCTTTTGTCATTGAGCCTTTGGTAACTTCTCCTTTCACTCCACCAAGTTCTCCCATATCACCCTTCGACACTATGCCTCCAGCACCTCCTCCTCCTTCAAACACTAATGCTCCCATTTTGGGCATCCCTATTCCACATTTCATGGGTGATCCTTACTTTTTTATTTTTCTAGAATCTCATGGTGAAAATTGTCCATGTTGTCTCTATAACAACTACATCATTCAAAACCTAAGGTTGGAGATGCTTGGTCTTCATAGAAGGTTGCATGATTTCTTGGTTACCTTATTCTCCATGCCTCCTCCTCCTAGGAGATGAATGATGGTTTTTAAAATCAAATTTAAAAGAAGGTCAAGCCAAAGAGGACTATGAATTCAAGACCTAGTTTTAGCTATCTTTGTATTAGTTTATTGTCATTTCCTTTCTTGTATTTCCTTTCCTTTGTGAGCTTTGCATGAAGATGATTTATGGACTTAGTTTTATGCGTTTTAACCTATGTGGTCACATTAATCAACTCAAATTTATTTAAAATTGAACCTAAATCTATCACAACCTCTAAAAACTTGACTTAAAATTGGATCAAAATGTTATCTAAATATTTTGTCACCCTTTGTCAAGACATTCGTTGTGAATGTGTTTCTTTTATGCAACCCTAACATACTCTAGTTCTAAATGAGGTAAAAATCTAAGATTTGCAAAATTTTGAAAAAGTCTTATTTTTCTCCAAAACTTTTGAAAATCATGGTTTGTTGTCCCTTGGACGCGGCTCTTTAGCCCCCAGGCGGCTCCATATCGATATGGAACCGCGGGCTCTATTAAAGAACCGCGTACAGGAAAGCCGTTCTTGGCTTATTTTTTGGTCTTTCTTCTTTGACCACTGTCTTGGTTAAGATTCTTTGTTTACCCAATTTGGCTAAACATTCCCTAAAACCTTTATATTCATTTCAAATCTTTGCCTTGTCTATTTTCTTTAAATTCTTATCTTTTGGGAGTTCTTCTCTTCATCCCTCATAATGCCTAATTCTTCCATTCCTAACCTTGATATTTCTTTGTCACAATCTTCTCAACCTAAAGCTTCTTCTAAGCTTTCAAAGAAACCGAAAATCTTGGTTCAACCTATTTGGATCAAGAAGAACAAGAATCCTCATGATTCCTCTTCTCCAAAACCTTCAAAGAACTCTTCTTTTTCGCCGATAAAATATTGGAATGAGACTTACTCTATAAATCCAATTACCAGAGAAAAGGAAATTCTTTCACCACCACCTAAACCTTTCAACTCTCCTCAACTCAATGACCTATCTTCTTTCCCTAATCTCACTAGGCATTGTGAAAACATATCTTATCCATTATCTCCCTCTCCACCAAACTCTACTTTTGATGGATCTCCCCCATCTAACGACTTTCTTTTGCATCATAGTTCCTCGTGTGCCTGTTGTCGGTTTCAACAAATTGAACTTGCTCATATTTATGACAAGCTAAATTTTCTTGAATTCCTACTCACTCGACCTCCTCTCAAATTTTTCGTTCCCGTGAACAAAACTTCGAATGATGCCTCGTCGTCTTTCCTTTCGAACTAAAGCACATTTTGTACTTTAATTGTTTGAGTCAATAAAACTTAAGCAATCTTGGAAGATCATCACTATTAGTGTAGCTTATGCTTTGTGGTTTATTTTTATATTTTAGTGATTTCAGTATTCATATTGTGTGTATGAATATTATCTTGTATGTTATTTCATATTTGTGTAATATGAATGTTATGTGTGTTATCAATCCCACTAATTCTTTCTCACACATTTGTTAAAAAGTTGATCATGATTAAAAGTTACAATTAATTATGGGTGATTCTATAAATTCTAAATTTTAACCCCTTGACATTTTAAATCATTTTTATTGGTTTGGATGTTTCTTTTCTTCCTTTATTCCACCAATTGAACTATGATGTTGTCAACACACACTCTTTGGACATACTTAGCAAATACTTGCTTCTAATTTCAGACTTCTTTTCCTTCTCCCTCTCAAGTTAGTTAGTAGGTAGTGCACATATATACATTGGTTTTTCTTCTCTTTCTTCTAACCTTTGTGTAGCATGTATCCTTAGCTCACTCATTTGGCGCCCCAAGCAAGGAGGAGTAAGCACCAAGGGGGAGCTACTAGCAAAGTCTGGTTCTTTTCTTCTTCAAAGACTTGTGCTAACCTTTTTGCTTCGACAAAGGGGGAGAAATGATTGCGATAAACTCATTAATAATTTGATAATCTTGTATTTTACGTCAATGAGTTTATAGTTTGTCGTAATCAAAAAGGGGGAGAATATTAACGCAAAGCAATGCCTAAAAACATTGTTAGCACTAATTAATCTTTCTTTGTTTTGATCACGACAAATTACAAAGACATTTATTGTCAAACACAATCATAAAATGAATTATCTAATAAACACTATCATCAAGGTAATAATCATTACACTAACATATCTTAGTTATGCTTAGTGATCATAAAAGTGATTAGCCTTAAAACTCACTTTTGTCAAATGTAACAAAAGTTTTTTAATAAACTTTATTTTTAAGAAAATGTTTTATAAAAATGAAAATGTAAATTTGAATATGGCATATTCCAAATGCCATAAGTGTTGGGAATAAATTAAGGCCAGATCACTTGAGCGCTGACAAGAACAAAACAAGCGTTGACAGGAACAAAGCAAGCGCTGACAGCTCAAGTGTTGACAAGTTAAAGTCAAGCGTTGACAGATTGAAGACAAGCACTGATGGAAGATATAAGCTACACGTTTATTATATTCTAGAATACTTCTAGTAAGGATAGAAACGACAATGTATTTTCTATGTTTATCTTTACCTAGAATAGTTGATACGTAGCTTATTGTACAAGGCTTCTTAGTCTATAAAAGAAGGCCTTTAGGTTAATGTTCAATATCAAGTTTTATATAAGTTTTCATTCGTAAACATCTTTCATTGTAAGCAAGTTCGACATTCATAATCAAAGTGAAAGTTTTGTTTACATCTTGTGTTCTTGTTTAAGTGTTAAATTCCGCATAACACTTAGATTCACAAAGCATATACAAAGGTTTCTCTACGTGCTATACTTGATCTAATCTCGTATACACAAAGCTAATCGATCTAAGTTTGGGATCAACAAGTGGTATCAGAGCTTGTTGAGGAACTTTTGATCTTTGAAGAACACCAGAACGATACACGAACACCAAAACCCTAATTTTCTAAGAAACCCTAAAAACACCAAAACCCTAACAACATCATGTCTGAAGCAATAACCACCTCCAATTCACCCTTACCAAACATCAGGATTCCCATGCTTGATGCAACCAACTTTGACTTATAGAAGTTCAACTTTGAACAATATCTGGGGATCTATGACTATACACTCTGGGAGATTATTGAATATGGAAACTCATTCAATAAGGCTCAAAAGATTCAGGATGCTATTACTCAAAGATCAGCTGTTGAAGGATGCCCTGATGAAGATAAGAAAGAAAAACCTGGAGATGGTAGAGCTGTAGGTGCTGAAGATATTGCAAAGAAAAGGGTTGACATGAAAGCCCTAAATATTCTGAAAGTCTCTTTGGGACAAGAAAACCAGCACAAATATAGAGGCTATGAATCTGCTAAAGATCTTTGGGAAGCACTTGAAGTTGCATATGGTGGCAATGCAGACACTAAGGAAGAAAAGAAAAAGAAACTTCTGCATGACTATGCTGTCTTAAAAGCTCAACCCAATGAGAAACTGAGTAGTGTGAGAAGCAGATTGCTTGACATCACAAGCAAATTGTCCTTCATGGGGACACAAGTTGGTGATGTTGACACCAATGCTACCTTTCTTAAAAGTCTTGGTGAGACATGGAAGATTGAGGCAAGATCTATTCTTGCCAATAATACTTACAAGAGCTCCTCGTTTGATGACATCTACAACAAACTAAGACTATTGGAAGATGAAACTCTTTCAGCACATGGAAGCAAACCTAGCACCAGCAACATGGCCTTCTTCTCTTATAGTGAAGGTCAATTCAATCAGAAGGACTCTTTTATGCATCCAGTTACTGGATCATCATTTGTCAGCGCTGGAACAAGTCCTGTCAACGTCTCCTTTTCAGACGCTGACACATTCATGAATGACTCCCCAAGAGTTAAACCTGCTGGTTTGGATTTGGATATTGTGTGTGCTTACATTGCTTCTTTGCCCAATGGTTCAGTGATTACATATGAGGACCTTGAGCAGATAAGTGATGAGCACTTGGAAGAGATAGACATCAAGTGGAACATGGCTCTTGCTAGTATAAGAGCAAATAGGTGGAATAGAAGGTTCAAGAAGAAGATGACCTTCAATGCTAAAGACACAGCTGGATTTGATAAATTCAAAGTTGAATGCTACAACTGTCATCGTATGGGGCACTTCATGAGGGAATGCAGATCTCCTAGAAGATCTGATGCTGGTAAACCCTCAAGTCAGGTTGTTAAAGCTCAAGATTCCAAAGCCATGGTTGCAGTTCAAGGAATTGATGGTACTGGATGGGATTGGAGCTATCTGGCTAAGAATGCTGAAGAGGACAAAGCTTTGGTTGCTGATATTAAAGAAGAAGAGCATGTTGAATATGCTCTCATGGCACACTCCTCCTCTTCATCTGATAATGAGGTATATGATGATGCTTTTTGTAGCAAAGGTTGTAGGTTAAACACTGATAGACTTAACAAAGAGGTGTTAAAACTAAAAGATGATATGAGCACTGAAAGGTGTAAATTGTCCAATTACCAACTAGCTCTTACTGAAACTGAGAAAACCGTTTCTGAATACAAGAAAATGGAATTTGACTTAAAAGATAAAATAAATATCTTAAAACATGAGCTAGAGGGTAGCATGGATATTAGAAATATCATGACAAAGGTCAATAGAGACCTACAGGCTAAGTTAGATGAGGCCATTAAGAATAAAGATAATGTTGACCTCAAGATTTAAAGATTTGATAGAGCCACCCAAACCCTAGGAGACTGTGTAGCTAAACAAAGGGATCCTAAGGACATGACTGGGATTAGGATGAATGATTACTCTCTGGTTCCACCACCAGCTGGTGACTTCTATGGTATCCCTAGAAAGGACTTGTCTTGGACTGGGATACCAGAATGCCAAGAAGAGGAATTCATTCCTCCACCAAGAGTTGTCACTCCAGTGGAGGAGTATCAACAAAAGTTCACTGACCTAAATGAGTGGAAGAAAGCTAACCCTACTTTATTTGTTAAGGGAGGTTTGCTATGTGAAAGCCCCAATGAATCACCACCCATTAAGGTTACTCATCCAATCACTGGTAAAGCTGTTGACCTAGGCTCAAACACTGTTAGAAGACCTACCATTAAATATGCAGAGATGTATAGGAATAATAGGTCACCCAAGAGCCAAGTTAACAATCATGGAACAGGTTTCTTCTCTACTAGACCTAAGGTTGTGTCTAAGAAAGCCTCTTACACTTGTGGTAGCTTTTCACATTTGGCATACAAGTGTGTCAACGCTCCCAAAGCCAACGCTGATAGGAACAGTTTCCGCGCTGATAGGAAGAAAGTCAACGTTGTTAGGAAGTCAAACGTTGTCAGACCCAAACCTTGTGTGCAGCAAAGTCCACAAGTGATTAGACCTGCCCCATTCTTTACTAGAAGGTCTAACACTCATGGACAAAGACCTTTTCAAAAGATAAACAACTGGTCAAATAGGCAATGGGTTCCTGTAGCAAACCCTAGGTTCAACGCTGACAAGGGTAATTTCAGCGTTGACAGGACAAAATCCAACGCTGACAGAAACGTGAACAGGCCTAAATACTTGCAGCCACAAGGTAAGAGCTCTAAAGCTTCTTCAAGCTTAACATGGAGACCCAAGAAAGATCAAAACTCTAATGATAATGGGATCTCAATGACTTGCAATAGATTTAATTACATTTCAAAGGTCATTACAAAACCTATTGGGGTTAACTGGGTATTTCATCCTAAAAAGGATGAGAATGGGGTTGTTGTGAGAACTAAGTCTATTCTTATTGAACAACCAGATGAATCCAAGTCTTCTGAGACTTGGGTTCCCAAAGAAAACTAATTTGTTTTCTTTATGTGCAGGGCATTCAAAAACAGATCAATGATTATAGATATTGGGATAGTGGATGCTCAAGGCACATGACAGGAAAGGAAGACTATCTGACGAACTTCACTCCTATTAAAGATGGTGATAAGGTATACTTTGGAGGGGGCTATGGCACCATTACAGGCAAAGGAACCCTTCTCACCAATAATCTGCGTTTTGAAAACGTCTTCCTGGTAAAAGAACTTGATTATAATATGTTTAGTGTATCACAAGTTTGTGATAACAAAAATAAGGTTCTTTTCACAGATACTGAGTGTTTGGTGTTAAGCAAGGATTTTAAGATCCCTGATGAGAAATACATTGAGTATAGAACACCTAGGCATAAGGACATATATAATGTGAATTTAAATGGGATTAAGATGAATGCAAATATGTCTTGTTTTTATGCTAAGGCCTCAGTAGATGAAAGTAATTTGTGGCACAGGAGACTAGGGCACATATATTTTAAAAATATAAATAGACTTGTGAGGCTTGGTTTAGTTGATGGTTTGCCTGAGAAGGCCTTCCACAATGACCACTCTTGTGTTGCATGTCTTAAAGGCAAGCAGCACAAGGTCTCATTCAAGTCCAAGCAGGTGCATACTAGTTCCAGACCTCTTCATATGCTACACATGGACCTCTTTGGTCCAACAAATATAGAGAGTTTGAATGGCAAGTCATATTGTTTTGTTGTCACAGATGACTTTTCTAGGTTTACTTGGACATTCTTTCTAGCTATGAAGAGTGACACAGCTGATGTTCTTATTGATTTTATCACTCAGATTGAGAAAAGGTCTGGCAATGAGGTTAAAATGCTTAGGAGTGATAATGGTGGGGAATTTAGGAACAAGAAGCTTGATGATTTTTGTGCCAGGAAAGGAATTACTAGGCAGTTTAGTATTGCTAGAACCCCACAACAAAATGGGGTTGCTGAAAGGAAAAATAGAACCCTAATTGAAGCAGCCAAAACAATGTTGGCTAATGCTCACTTTCCTATAGCCTTTTGGGCTGAGGCTGTTAATACAGCATGCTATGTGCAAAATAGAGCATTGGTTAACAAAATTCAGAACAAAACACCTTATGAGTTACTTTGGGGAAGAAAACCTAATATTGGTTTTCTCAGACCTTTTGGTTGTCATGTAGTAGTTTTAGATACTAGTGATGCCTTAGGAAAATTTAGTGCAAAAGGTGATGAGGGTTACTTCATTGGGTATTCAGTGCAGAGCAAGGGTTATAGGTTTATCTTAAAGAGGACAAACGTATTGTTGAGAGAGTACATGTTAGGTTCTTAGAGAATAAACCTAGTGATCCTGAAAGTGGTCCTAATTGGTTGTTTGATTTGGAACCCTTATCTAGAACTTTAAATTATATGCCTGTCACTAATCCAGACATTGTGAAGGTAACTTAAAATGTTGTGGAGGAACAAGTTGTTAATGTTTCAGGTACACAGGTTCATGAGAAGGTTGGATCACAAGCAGAAAAGGCATCTCCTACATTTGAATATGTCACAATTCCCATTTGGACGGATGCTTTTGCTGCTGCTGCTGCTGGGCAAGAAAATGGTTGTCTACAAATACCACCAGATACAAACATGCATGGTTCTTCAGGCGCTGACAAAGGCAAATCTAGCGCTGACAAGACCAATTCAGACGTTGATGGCTCAGACGTTGACAACAACAGTTCAAGCGTTGTTAGCCCAAGCGCTGACAAACAAGGTTCAGACGTTGACAACACCTTTGCACATCTTTTCTCTTCCACTTTTGAACAAGGAGAACCTTCCAATTCTTATGAAGAAGGTCATCCTTATGTTGATATAAGAGAGTCTGATGAAGAAGACATTGGCAACATGGAGCATGAGGTTGAGGACACCAGACTTGTTGAAGGAGGGGTTCTCACTTCCACAATGAAGAATCACCCCACATCTCAGATCATTGGTGATATTATGACTCCAGTTCATACCAGAAGATCTCACCAAGGTCTTGGTGGGTTTATTGCCAATATACACAAGAAGGTTGATACCCCTCTTGTGCAAGCATGTTTGTTTGCATGTTTTCTGTCACAAGAAGAACCCAAGAAGATATTTGATGCTCTCAAAGAACCAAGTTGGGTGGAAGCAATGCAGGATGAGCTTCACCAATTTGCAATTCAGGATGTTTGGAAGCTGGTTGATTGTCCTAGATATGTCAGACCTATAGGGACAAGATGGGTTCTAAGGAACAAAAGAGATGAAAGAGGTATTGTGGTCAGAAACAAGGCAAGATTAGTGGCTCAAGGTTATACACAAGAAGAGGGGATAGACTATGAGGAGGTCTTTGCACCAGTTGCAAGGATTGAAGCTATTAGAATTTTTCTAGCCTATGCTTCATGCATGGGCTTCACAGTCTATCAAATGGATGTCAAGAGTGCTTTCTTGTATGGCACCATTGTTGAGGAAGTATATGTCATGCAGCCTCCTGGTTTTGAGGATCCAGAGCATCCAGATAAAGTGTATAGAGTCAAAAAGGCTATGTATGGCCTTCATCAAGCCCCTAGAGCATGGTATGGTACTTTGTCTACCTATTTGGTGGACAATGGATTCAAGAGGGGCACCATAGATCAGACACTATTTACAAAGAAGAAAGGCAAAGATGTGTTGCTTGTGCAGGTCTATGTTGATGATATCATTTTTGGGTCTACTGATCCAAAGATGAGTGAGGATTTCTCCAAGCTTATGACAGACAAATTCAAGATGAGTGCTATGGGGGAGATGAACTTCTTTCTTGGTTTACAAGTTCAGCAGAAAGAAGATGGTATCTTCATCTCCCAGGACAAATATGTTGCTGAAATCTTGAAGAAGTTTGGCTTTTCTCCACATGAAAAGAGGGCTACTACTCCTATGGATAGAGAACACCCTTGGGGAAAGATTAGAGATGGGAAAGATGTTGATGTCAGGCATTATAGATCCATGATTGGATCCTTGATGTATCTTACTACTTCCAGACCTAATATCATGTTTGCTGTGTGTGCTTGTGCACGTCATCAAGTGACTCCCAAAGAATGTCACCTTTATGCTGTGAAGAGGATCTTTAGATACCTAAGATGCTATCCTAATCTTGGTTTGTGGTACCCAAAGGATTCACCATTAGAGATGATTACATATTCAGATAGTGATTATGGAGGTGATAAGTTTGATAGGAAATCCACAACTGGTGGATGTTAGTTTCTTGGGAGCAGGTTAATATCTTGGCAATGTAAGAAACAAACAGTGGTGGCTAATTCTACAACTGAAGCAGAGTATGTGGCTGCAGCAGCATGTTGTGGTCAAGTGTTGTGGATTCAGAACCAGCTGTTGGATTATGGGTATAATTTTATGCATACTAAGATATTTGTTGACAATAATAGTACTTTATGCATCATTAAGAATCCTGTACATCATTCTAAAACTAAACACATAGAAAATAGACACCATTTTATAAGAGATTGCTTTGAGAAAGGTTTAATACAACCAGATAGGGTTGACACTGAGGAAAATGTGTCAGATTTATTAACTAAACCTTTTGATGCTGGAAGATTTCAATACTTGGTAACAAGTATTGGAATGGTTAATCTCACTTAATATGTGTTTTGGATTCTTTTTGTAAAAGTATGTACAGGATGATGCATTATTATTATTGGTCTTATTGATGATTTAGATTTTCTACTATATTTTTCTAACAGTGACAAAGGTTGCTTGAACACTGATAAGTGTTTTTGCAACGTTGTCAGCAATATAATTGTCTAACGCTGACAAAGCTTCCTTCAACGCTGTTATGTGTTATCGGGGCGTTGTCAGCAACAATGTTAGTTTTGTGGTTTTCAATCTAAATGTGCAGATGGTGTTAGCAGTATACCATTGGATACAGAGTTGCTTATGGATCAATGGAGAAGCATTTGGACAAGTTTTATTTATGGATGATGGTTGGAATGTTTCATTCCTATCTTGACATAAATTTTTTATGTTCATGCATGATTTTAGCAAACTTTTTGTATCATTGTTTAAGGGGAGGTTTTAGGAACCTTTAGGATGTTTGGGTATCCATATGATACTCTTATCACAATTCTAGATTGTGTCCACAGGTGAGTATGGGTTAGTTTTACTAAACCATGAGGCACTGTAGCATGCATAGTATATCAACTTTGCATGCTGCCACGACATTTTTGACCTAGAATTGGTTGTGGTCTGTTGGGAGACTTGGGAATGATTTTGATATGGGATTTACCTGGGAGTAACAAGGATTTTATAAGGTAACTTTGTTGTTAAGAATTTTGGTTAGCAAGGGACACTAGAGGACCGTTATGTCTATCTTGCTTATGCAAGTGTGCATAACTGGACAGTGCTTGCCGCCCTATGATAATTATCAGCTTTTGGTTATCTTCTCTAGGATAAATTACTTGTTAAGGTCATTTTTCACTTTTTAAAACAATTTTATTTTTGGACGCTGACAAGATTTTTCCAAGCGTTGTTGTGACCAAATTGGACGCTGACATGGCTTTAGGCGAACGTTGACAAGATTATAGCTGTTGGGCGTTGATAGGTTATTTTTGACCGTTGACACTCAATGGGACCTACCCAGTTGTTACTTTTTGACATATTTTCAAGCCGTAATTTTAGGAGTTGTTACTTTCATTAAATGCATGAGATAACTTATAACTTTTTCAATATTTTCATGATTAGTTTTTGAAAATCTTTGCCTATTTTTGGGCCAATCACATGCATTTTTTATCTCCTATAAATTTGGCTCCTATTTTTTAAACAGGGTATCTATAATTCTTGTCTAACACTTTTCTCTTATCAACCTTCATCTTCTACACTTCAAATTAACAGCTTTCATCAATGGCACCAAAGTTTAACTCAGCAGAATTGGAATTGGGGTTCAAGTCTCAACACAACATGATTGCTTATCTTGTTGCTGATAATGATTTGTTTCCTCAATACACACAAATGGTGGCGTATTTGAACGCATCCCCATTAAGGTATGCTCTTTCTCATGCACCACTCATTCCAGTCACACACATTAAGCAGTTTTGGAACACTGTCAGTTCCTCAACAGTTAATGGAGTGACCACATTAACTTCTATTGTTCATGGGAGGTCTTGGGTGGTTACTGAGGCCTTGGTACGCCAGGCCTTGCATCTGGATGATGCTGATGGTGTAGCCATCCTTCCCATAAATGAAATAGAACAAGGGCTTAGGGCTTTGGGATATCCATTTCCTGATGAAGGTACTCTTAACAAGTATCATAAGCAGGAATTTCCCCCAGCCTGGAAGTACCTCATCCACATCCTCCTTCAATGTTTGAGTCCCAAATGTACTGCACACAATGAGATCAATAGATCCATTGCGAGTGCTATTGTGTGCATTGCAACAGGGCAAAAATATAACTATTCTAAAATGATTTTTGAAGGGATGTGTAAAAACAAGGGGACAAAAATGACTTTAGCTTATCCCTGTTTTCTGCAAATGATTTTTGATGAATTCACCATTCCTGAACAAAAGAAAGCTATTTATACAAAGATGAATTCACCATCTCTGTTTTCTGCAAATGTTCATGCAAAGCTCACAAATGTTCAGGGATCTTATATAAACAGGGATAAGCTAAAGTCAATTTATGGTGAATTCATCTTTGTATAAATAGCTTTCTTTTTGATGAATTCACCATTCCCTCAACCACAACTTGAACCCATTCCTGAACCTTTACCCTCACCTGAACAAATGCAAATTGACCAAGAACCTGTGACAATCCGTCAATTTATGGTTGATATTTTATTCTCAATATTATTTAAAAACAATTTACAATATGAACTCACATATTTTTGGGAAGAAATTTGGATTTACGTCTTGGAGTAGCATCGACTACGTCTAAACCGGAGGATTCAACGTTACGTGCTTACGTTTACATACACCTTCTTTGGAGACAGTCCGACATTTCAGAAAATAAATTTGTCCATGAATATTATTTTGGAGTTTTAAATTTGTGTTGGTTCATAAACTCACAAATTTACGAGAAGAGATTAGGACTTTCGATTTTATTTTAACGTCCTTTACGACTAAACCGGAAACCTTAGGATTACGTATTTACGTTTTCGAACTCCGTTTTTGATGAAACAATTTTTATTAGATTCGTTTTGTGACGTTGATTCATAATTTATAAAAACGTTTTTCGTAAAACGACCCGAGGGCACGCAAATCGAGGAAACTAGAATCGAGGAGTACCCGTAAATAAATGGGGATGATACAAGTGGGACACTTGCCCCACCCCCACTTAAACCGGCTACAACTTGCTACAACACATCACTTATGTGTCAAATGGTAGCAAGTAAATTAACACTTGTCATACAAGCTTAGTAAATAAGCTACATCTTCCACTTTGAAACAAAACCACTAGCCAACTCTTTTTCCACCATTTTCAACATGCAAAACCATAAACTCTCTCATCTTCTCTCAAGTGTGCCGTCCACCATCATCACTCTACACTCCATTTTGATCAAATTTAACCATAAACCTCATGTTATTTACACATATGTTGAAGCCACTTTGAAACCCTATTGATTGGTGGTGCTTATAACATCCAAGGAGAAGTTTTCATGGAGTAGGAAGGCTGATTTTCTACAAGGAGTTCATGGAGCATGGTGGTCTTGAAGATGGTCATGGTTGTCTACAAGTTTCTCCATCAAAAACCATGTCAAAATCATAACCTACATCAACTTGGTGGTATAAAGATTGTCCTCCTCATCTTCTTGTTATTTTGATTATGTAAACATGTATTTTATTTCCTATTGTATATATTTATGATGATTATATGATGATAAAAATGTTATGTGGGGATTTGTTGTTGATAATCATGGATAAAAAGGTGAAAAACTATAAGAAACAAGGCTAAAATCTTGTCTAAATTTGATGGCTGTATAAAACAGTGAAGAAGCAAGTCATGAACTGATAAAATGATGAAGTAGTATGGATTTACAGTAATCTATGGGTCTTGTACACATGTGAGAGTTGGCCATGCAATGGAATCAAAATAATGAGTGAGATATGATCAAAACAAGTTTAGGGTATAAATCTAAAGTTACTGTTTTGGACGATTTTTAGAAAATACTTAAAGGATGATTCAACAGTAGCTATAGACGAGTTACATGTAAAAAATATCATGTAGTTTATGTGATAAAAATTTGAGCTTCTATCTCCATGTAGAACTCAATATATGGCAGTTTTGGTGAAGATGAAGTTAAAAATCAGATTTTTGGAAATTAAAGAATAATACTATTATATAAGCACTCACATTTTAATATATAAAATGTAAAATAAAAACCCACTAACTTATAAAACTTATTTATATAAATATATATATAAGGTTAATCAAATGGATAAATTATATAAATGGTGGTGAAATAATGTTTATAAGTAATAAAAACTATAAATATGATTTTTACGACTTTTTCGGCTATTGCCGTAAAATTAACGTTTTTGTTAAATAAAACTTAGATGGTTGGACCCGTCTAATGAAAACTTTATAAAACTTATATACTGATATATAGACATGTATGACAAGTAAAAACTGATAAAACCCGAACTATAGGGCATACGGACATTAACAAGTTAAATAAACATATTGGACTAATAAATGGACTAAATAGGATAAAAACTTGTAAAAAGAATCTATTGGGCTTAACCCATTTAGGCCCAACTTGGAAAGTATACATACTGATAATATAGGTACAAAATGGATTAAAATAAGTTAAATAACTTATAATAAGCTTATTGGACTTAAGACACGTAAACGGGTAAAACTAGTAAACTAATATAAAAGTTATCGACATATAACACTAAAAGGAGTAAACGAGAATATGTAAACCCACTAGATCATCATATATATATAATCATCATATGTATACATAATTGTTATTTTTATAAAGTCATTGGACATGAGTCTAAGACGAATATTATTTGTCTAGGTTTCCGTGATTGAAGCACGTACCGTACATCCAAATCGCCGATAACCGCCTTCCCATATCAACGTGAGTTCATAGCCTCGCACTCTTTTAAATGTTTTATAAATGCTTTATAAACCCGCGAGGGAGATAACATGTTAGTTTTTATAAAAGTTTGGACACCATTTGTCCCGATTGTTTGTTTATTGATTTTGGACCCGAATGATTGAATGACCCGATTGTATGACCCGATAAATGATTAATGGACCCGATAGATGAAGTTAAATGGATTATTAAAGTTAGGTTATGTCACTAAAAGTCCCATTAGCATGAATTGTGAACTACCGGGAGTTGGTAGACGCTTATGCATTTAATAGTACTATTTGGGGACGATCACCCCAGTTCGCGCCTTGACGGTTGATCCCCGTCGTGCCACACTGATTGGTAAGTGAATTTATGTATGAGAAGATTTCCATAGCGTGACCTTTGTGACGACACGCTACTTTAGATGGGCAAAATTGGTATCGGGTTAGCTACCCGTTGTTGGTTTAGTAAGGTAACAATGTCTTGCGGCTTGTAATAATCCAAAACTAACGAAATACTATTAGACGCTTCGAATTACGATGTATTGCCTGACTAGCAATACAGGGTCATACTATTGACATTATGTTTGTGTTTTGGTTTTTATAACCATATTCATATAACGGTTTTTATTTTCATACAACGTTATAAGACGTATTGTATGATGTTTTTACGACATTGGCTCGTATAATGATTTTTAAGGCAAATGCCTATATTATGATTTTCGATAAGGATTCGTACAAAATAACTTTGGCTATTTAATGGCCTATTACAAAGATTTGTATAAAATGTTTTTGGCTATTTTACGGCCTATTACAATGATTTGTACGAATTGATTTTTGGTACTAATTTTATACCAAAGTTATATTGATGGAATTTATTAAACTCTATGAATTCACTCGGCGTTATCGCTGACCTTTTCTTTTAACATGTTTTATCTCAGGTACTTGAAGGTAATTCTCGGGAAGACAACAAGAATTCATGGCCCGCACTTAAACAATATTTTCCATTCAAACACTTTGTAAAACTTTGTATGAATTAATATGACTTGGGACCGATGTAACTTTGATATTTATGAATGGAAATGATTTATTATTAAACGACGCGATTTTTATGTGTTGTCTATGATGTGAGTAATGTGCTATCCCGTAACACCAACTAGTCTTCCGCTGTATTGAGTTGTATAAATTTGGGGGTGTTAAAGTTTGGTAAAAACATTTTTCTAAAAATTTCTAAAAAAATCTTTTGACTATAACGGTGCCGAAGAATTCCCGAGTTACCGACAAGGCCAGACTGAGAAGTGTTATTTTAATATATATATAACTTGGATTATATATATATGATGTAATTTTATTACACGATTGTTTGATGATTATTTCGATATTTATACGAGGTATTTATACGACGTAGATTGTCACAAGTAACCCTAAATCCCCTAGTAAATTAATCGAAGTTATTCTCGTAGGAATTCTAGCCATCCTAGATCTAAACCAAGTTGTGGATATTATAATCCCAACAAATGGTTGATATTCGTAGAAATGTAGATATTAGTTGATCGTGATATTGAAAAAGGATTGGCGAGATTAAATCTGATATCGATGTCATGACGATCTTTCTTATAGAGTGGAGTTTGACAAAACGTTACCGCCTAGAAAGATGTCATCTGATTCGTTGTCATCCAATTCTTAAATTGAAATCGAAAGGGTGAATGTTGCACTTGAGGCTGTCATTGGAACCATTACCCAAAAGCCTCATGCCACTAATACCTTTCCGAGAAGTCTAGTTGAATGATCAAGTCATTTCATATTAATGACTCCTTTGATAATTGTTGTTGTAAGAGCTAATAGGATTGGAAATTAAGTGTTGATTCATATTGAGATTGTATTGCCTTTACAAGGTCGAAGAATAAGGTTGTAAGTATTGGATAATGAGGTAGGATATCGAATTGAGTATAAAATTGATTGAAACTTGAATAAAGCAAAATTTAACTTGTATGGGATATAAGATTGTTAAGAGGAAGTCGTTAAGTTTTGTGATTGAATTATAAGGATTTAGTTGATTGTTGATTCGTGTTAAGGGTTGTTCCTAGACCATTGTCCACTAACGAGGATGCCCAGTGTCCAAGAAATGAATTGAAGAAATCTTCTTCTGAAATGAGACCGATGGATCTTCTGGGACATGTGGAACACCTATTGACTCTTGTAGATTAGTATTCATTGTGGTATCTTTTAAAAATCCCTAACTTAACTGAGATATCAGTTGGTAGGATGAGTTCTGAGAATTGTATGACATAGTGACACATAAAGTGTTACGGTACAATTTGACTTGTTTGTGATTAATGAAAAGACTACCTTTGATTGCTAAATTCTACATGTATCGATGTTATCTATCTTTTATTGCTTCATCCTAATGTTCGCATTAGTGATGCAACCATTGAGCAAGTACTCATCTCTGTTTGAGTTACATTGTGGATTAATCTTTTTGAGTGCCATCGAGATCATGAACCTCATGATTATTTGGCTAAGCTCATTTCCTATTATATTGTAGTTAGTTCTTGGTGAACAAGCTTTCATCACTCTTCTGCAGATCACACATTGTTTTTATAAAGTTAAAACGATATCCTTTGAGAAAATTTAATTTTCATCACAATAAGGATTATTCAAAGTGAGATTTATAATTGATTGATATCAAAATGAAGTTGTTTATGAAAAGCTTTGGAAACTTAATTATTTCCATAACAAAGAAAATCTTTGTAAATATATTTTTGATTCTTATTTAAGAATTAAGCATGAAAATGTTTTTATTATATACATGATGATAAAATTTTGACGAACTGAGTATTGCATCGTTAATCTTGAAATTGTATATAGTTGCGCGCCTACATACAATTTGGAATGGACTATGCAAGACTGATTAGTAGTCACCATAAAACTGATTAATAAGCACTACAATTTCTTTGAAGATTGTGAAAGATTAAAAGTTATGAGATCTGCAAGAAGTGAAAAATAAGGACATAATGTTAGGGACACCTACATATGTGCCTGTAACACCTATTCTTCTGAGTCGAATTTACTCATCTGTGGAAATTGTCTTATTTGACAATTGACGAATCTTTCTTGTCCAATTCTCCCGTAGTGAGATTCTTAGGAAAAGTATCTGATTACCGAGTGTTGATACCCGATTGGATGTATTAACGTTCTTATCATTTCTCTTGATTTGATTTCATTTGAATGACCTGGGTAACGATCCGAGGAGCTTTCGAATGCGTACTCGAATCATGAAAACATGGGATATATTCATATTCGTTAAATGTCTTCGTCTGTATCTGATTTGAAATTCTCTCGCATAGATTATGCGTTGACCTTACTCTTTAGATGGTAGTTGTGTCTCCATATATCCTTGAGTTTGTGAAGGATTATGAGTTATTATTAGTCTTTTGAGAAGTTCACATCTTATCGACGGCAATGGAACTGAAAAGTTGATAATGCCGGTAGAATGGATTGATTGATGATGACATGACGATATTGTCTTAATTGATGGGAACTCGAGCAGAATTCCCCTAAAAAGATAAGATGTTGATTATCAAAAGTTATATAAATAATTCTTGGTAGATGACGATATCCTATATTGGTAATTGAAATTATATTGTGAATGATTGTGAATTAGTCATAGATATTATAATCTAGAATGAACTTAAAACGAGTTTATTAAGAAGATAATTCTGTTATCTGACACTTTAGGAGGTATTTGTTGACGAATTAACTAGACTTTCACCATTAAGGCAAGATTGAAATTGGTATTGATTATATTTCCGGTGCTGCACTCGTGGCTTGTGCACTGTACGTCAGCACCATCTAAATTAAAGGAATTACCGCACAACTGAGAAAGTTGTCGGAGAAGGATTTTATTATACCAAGCCTGTCATCCTGAAGAGCTATGGTGTTATCTTTCCTTATATTAGATTACTGTGACTGAGTAAATTGACAATCGAAAACGATATCCATAACTCGAAATGGAAGAATTGTTCGATCATTTACAAGGTTCTAGCAAATTTGATCCATAGCATGGTTATCATCAACTTCGCATCTGCGAAAGAGATTATTTATTCCAATCACTACATCCGGTACTTATAATGAACGTTATGAGTTTCACGTGATGTCGTTTGGATTGACCAATGCACATGTAGCATTCATAAATTTGGTGAATCACGTGTGTAGGCTGTAATTTGATAAATTCATGCTCGTGATCATTCAGGACTATATGTTTGTTTATAAGAATAAGAATGAGTTAATAATTATTTATAGATTGCCTTGAATTGGCCGAACAATTAAAACATGTACCTCGAATAATTAACACGTGATTAAAGACTTGAACCTTTACATGATTTAACCATGTGATTAATAGATAATGGAAGCTATATTGACTTTTCAAAAATTAGAACCATTAACGCTTAGGGATTAAAACTTAATCCTTTACATAAAATGACCGTTGGATTAATAATGGTAAGATGTATGCATATAGACTCTTCAAAAATTAAGAGCCCTTTAAGACTTTGGATTTTTCCAAAAAGAAATGGAAATATGTTTTGACAAATGTTTTAACAAAGGATTTTTAAAACGGATTATTCCCTTATACACAAACCATTTAACTAAACTTCTGTTTAGGGGTAAATGTTTGTGTATACTTCTAGATAACCTAAAAGGGATTGAGGAAACCATTTAAAACCATAACTTGAAATTTGAAACAACAATTTTTGCTTTTCAAACTAAGAAAACTTCTACCAAAGTATAAACAAAGGTTTTTCGAACATTTACGAAATCTTATTAAATATTTTCGATAATTCAACAAAAATCTTGTTAATTAAATTCAAATTATTTTTTAACATTCTATATAATTGGTCGAACTAAGAAATTTAAAACTTTTACGTTTATGCTTCATAAAAATTAACTAATAATTTTTTAATTAATTATAATAATTATCGACGCTTTAGACGCCGGATTGAGAAAAACTGATAAAAATGATAGTTGAGACGAAACTGAAACATAAAGAATATGAAGAAAGAATTTTGAATAAATAAAGTTATGATATTTATTTCATCAGGAGAAAGTGAACGTAATTACTGACGCTTAATATAGAAAGAATATCTGAGTAAATTGTGGACATGATAATTATATCATCATGAGAAGTGAATATAGATACCGACGCATTATGTAGAAAAGATAAAGAACCAGTTAGGACATGTTCCTTAATAATGAAGGTGCAAAATAAATTGCCGAGCAATATAAAAATAAACGATATTTGTATGAGGGATAATATAAATAATAAAAAGGGATTCGCGGATAATGTGAACCATTAAAATTTAGAAGCCGATAGCGTTAAATGTTTTAAAGGCCACTTGTGGTTGCCTAAATATGGAGATTGTGAGAAATAGTTTTGTTGGAATTTGTAAGTATAAGTATTATATGTATGTCATTTTTGACTAAAAGTATCTTTGTCTGAAGAAGTTGTACTGATGACAATCATGAAGGCAAACATCGCCTCATACATTAGTAAACGTTTAGCTATTGCAAAGGTCATCATCTGAATTTGATTCGATTTGGGTCATCGTCGACAGACTGACCAAATCTGCTAATATCATTCCCGTCAATGATAAATGCAAAAGAGTTACGCAAACATAGTGTGCCTGTATTGAACATCTTTATCAAGATCCTCGCTTCGCATCGAATTTCTAGAGATTTGCTCAGAAATCATTAAGAACGAACCTTGATGAGAGTACTATGTACCACCCCAAATCGAAGGGACGAGGTAAAGTAACAATACAAAACACTAGAAGTCTTGTTTTATGTTTGAATGATTGACCTTTGGTAATGAACCGTATAATCGTTTTCCTTTGGAAAGATTATCATTGATAACTATCGTATTAGGATCGAGATCGAATCTTGTTAAGATTTAGAAATTAGAGCATCTGTAAGCAGGAGTTGAGATGAAGACACCCGACATACACCCACTGTGAGTTGGACATGTCTTTTAGGTTTAAGGTTTCCTATGATGGCGAACCTAACCTTGCAAAATACCCGACCCGCGAGATCTGAAATGATTGTTGAAATTAGGATTTGATTATTAACTGCCGATAGTGGGCAGGAGGTTATGTGAATATGAAATGTAGATCTTGAAGTGCCAAATGGGTAGCGAAGTTATGCCAAAATTTTTAAACTTGGAAAAATGAATTCATGATCTGACAAATCATGGGATATAAGTCCCTGTTGTATGGGACCATTGAGATGATATAAAAGATTGGTTTGGAAGGCATATAAGCTGGATCTACCCTAGGACTTCAAAGACTGCGTGAATTATGTTTCGTATATCGAACTTGATGGAATATCTATCAAGTGAAAATCTGATTGTTCTTAGTAAAGCTTAGATCGGCAAAAAGTTGCATTCATCAGAAACCCGTGAACATCATGGATAGAGAAAGTAAGTCAACATTTAGCCTGATCTTATTCCCGTAGTTATGTTTGATGAAACTCGCGTATTATAATGGATTACACTTGTGAGAAAAGACCAAATGTGGAGGAAATACCCACATGGCTTTAACTCTATAAGAAGCGAGTAGTAAGGTAAGATGATCTTTGAGGACAAAGATCATGTTTAGGGGTAAATGCTGTGACAATCCGTCAATTTATGGTTGATATTTTATTCTCAATATTATTTAAAAACAATTTACAATATGAACTCACATATTTTTGGGAAGAAATTTGGATTTACGTCTTGGAGTAGCATCGACTACGTCTAAACCGAAGGATTCAACGTTACGTGCTTACGTTTACATACACCTTCTTTGGAGACAGTCCGACATTTCAGAAAATAAATTTGTCCATGAATATTATTTTGGAGTTTTAAATTTGTGTTGGTTCATAAACTCACAAATTTACGAGAAGAGATTAGGACTTTCGATTTTATTTTAACGTCCTTTACGACTAAACCGGAAACCTTAGGATTACGTATTTACGTTTTCGAACTCCGTTTTTGATGAAACAATTTTTATTAGATTCGTTTTGTGACGTTGATTCATAATTTATAAAAACGTTTTTCGTAAAACGACCCGAGGGCACGAAAATCGAGGAAACTAGAATCGAGGAGTACCCGTAAATAAATGGGGATGAGACAAGTGGGACACTTGCCCCACCCCCACTTAAACCGGCTACAACTTGCTACAACACATCACTTATGTGTCAAATGGTAGCAAGTAAATTAACACTTGTCATACAAGCTTAGTAAATAAGCTACATCTTCCACTTTGAAACAAAACCACTAGCCAACTCTTTTTCCACCATTTTCAACATGCAAAACCACAAACTCTCTCATCTTCTCTCAAGTGTGCCGTCCACCATCATCACTCTACACTCCATTTTGATCAAATTTAACCATAAACCTCATGTTATTTACACATATGTTGAAGCCACTTTGAAACCCTATTGATTGGTAGTGCTTATAACATCCAAGGAGAAGTTTTCATGGAGTAGGAAGGCTGATTTTCCACAAGGAGTTCATGGAGCATGGTGGTCTTGAAGATGGTCATGGTTGTCTACAAGTTTCTCCATCAAAAACCATGTCAAAATCATAACCTACATCAACTTGGTGGTATAAAGATTGTCCTCCTCATCTTCTTGTTATTTTAATTATGTAAACATGTATTTTATTTCCTATTGTATATATTTATGATGATTATATGATGATAAAAATGTTATGTGGGGATTTGTTGTTGATAATCATGGATAAAAAGGTGAAAAATTATAAGAAACAAGGCTAAAATCTTGTCTAAATTTGATGGCTGTATAAAACAGTAAAGAAGCAAGTCATGAACTGATAAAATGATGAAGTAGGATGGATTTACAGTAATCTATGGGTCTTGTACACATGTGAGAGTTGGCCATGCAATGGAATCAAAATAATGAGTGAGATATGATCAAAACAAGTTTAGGGTATAAATCTGAAGTTACTGTTTTGGACGATTTTTAGAAAATACTTAAAGGATGATTCAACAGTATCTATAGAAGAGTTAAATGTAACACATATCATGTAGTTTATGTGATAAAAATTTGAGCTTCTATCTCCATGTATAACTCAAGATATGGCAGTTTTGGTGAAGATGAAGTTAAAAATCAGATTTTTGGAAATTAAAGAATAATACTATTATATAAGCACTCACATTTTAATATATAAAATGTAAAATAAAAACCCACTAACTTATAAAACTTATTTATATAAATATATATATAAGGTTAATCAAATGGATAAATTATATAAATGGTGGTGAAATAATGTTTATAAGTAATAAAAACTATAAATATGATTTTTACGACTTTTTCGGCTATTGCCGTAAAATTAACGTTTTTGTTAAATAAAACTTAGATGGTTGGACCCGTCTAATGAAAACTTTATAAAAATTATATACTGATATATAGACATGTATGACAAGTAAAAACCGATAAAACCCGAACTATAGGGCATACGGACATTAACAAGTTAAATAAACATATTGGACTAATAAATGGACTAAATAGGATAAAAACTTGTAAAAAGAATCTATTGGGCTTAACCCATTTAGGCCCAACTTGGAAAGTATACATACTGATAATATAGGTACAAAAGGGATTAAAATAAGTTAAATAACTTATAATAAGCTTATTGGACTTAAGACACGTAAACGGGTAAAACTAGTAAACTAATATAAAAGTTATCGATATATAACACTAAAAGGAGTAAACGAGAATATGTAAACCCACTAGATCATCATATATATATAATCATCATATGTATACATAATTGTTATTTTTATAAAGTCATTGGACATGAGTCTAAGACGAATATTATTTGTCTAGGTTTCCGTGATTGAAGCACGTACCGTACATCCAAATCGCCGATAACCGCCTTCCCATATCAACGTGAGTTCATAGCCTCGCACTCTTTTAAATGTTTTATAAATGCTTTATAAACCCGTGAGAGAGATAACATGTTAGTTTTTATAAAAGTTTGGACACCATTTGTCCCGATTGTTTGTTTATTGATTTTGGACCCGAATGATTGAATGACCCGATTGTATGACCCGATAAATGATTAATGGACCCGATAGATGAAATTAAATGGATTATTAAAGTTAGGTTATGTCACTAAAAGTCCCATTAACATGAATTGTGAACTACCGGGAGTTGGTAGACGCTTATGCATTTAATAGTACTATTTGGGGACGATCACCCTAGTTCGCGCCTTGACGGTTGATCCCCGTCGTGCCACACTGATTGGTAAGCGAATTTATGTATGAGAAGATTTCCATAGCGTGACCTTTGTGACGACACGCTACTTTAGATGGGCAAAATTGGTATCGGGTTAGCTACCCGTTGTTGGTTTAGTAAGGTAACAATGTCATGCGGCTTGTAATAATCCAAAACTAACGAAATACTATTAGACGCTTCGAATTACGATGTATTGCCTGACTAGCAATACAGGGTCATACTATTGACATTATGTTTGTGTTTTGGTTTTTATAACCATATTCATATAACGGTTTTTATTTTCATACAACGTTATAAGACGTATTGTATGATGTTTTTACGACATTGGCTCGTATAATGATTTTTAAGGCAAATGCCTATATTATGATTTTCGATAAGGATTCGTACAAAATGACTTTGGCTATTTAATGGCCTATTACAAAGATTTGTATATAATGTTTTTGGCTATTTTACGCCCTATTACAATGATTTGTACGAATTGATTTTTGGTACTAATTTTATACCAAAGTTATATTGATGGAATTTATTAAACTCTATGAATTCACTCGGCGTTATCGCTGACCTTTTCTTTTAACATGTTTTATCTCAGGTACTTGAATGTAATTCTCGGGAAGACAACAAGAATTCATGGCCCGCACTTAAACAATATTTTCCATTCAAACACTTTGTAAAACTTTGTATGAATTAATATGACTTGGGACCGATGTAACTTTGATATTTATGAATGGAAATGATTTATTATTAAACGACGCGATTTTTATGTGTTGTCTATGATGTGAGTAATGTGCTATCCCGTAACACCAACTAGTCTTCCGCTGTATTGAGTTGTATAAATTTGGGGGTGTTACAGAACCCTTTGACGCTGACACATCAAATGTTGGCGTTGATGTGCCTATTTCCCACACTGACACACAACCTTCACAATCCCAAACACCCCTTAACCAACCCACATCTACCCATTCTTCCACACCCTCTTCCACACCACCTGAATATAGGTTGATGAAACGCCAAAGGACCACTGGAGTGTTCTCCTCTGGTGGTCCTAGCCATGAAGCAGAGAGAACCACCACCACAAGTGTGGCTGGTGACCTGGATGAGGCTGGGACTATTGGTTCTGGCTTAGATGCTAGCCAACGCAGTCCCACCATAATTAAGTCCTCATCCATGCCCAATGAATCTGACTTGGGAGGTCAAATCCCCATTTCAGAAGAGGGCAGACTGGAACCAATGACTCTTTTGGAATTGACGGCAGTCTGTATTAGCTTGCAAAATCAAAATGCAGACTTAGTACAAATTGTCAGCTCACAAGGCCTTGAACTCAAGCAATTGAGGGAGATGATTGTTGTTTTGGACAGTGATCATGCAAGGAGGGGTATGGAGGAGTCTTCCAAAGGGGAGGAAGATCACATAAATCTGAGTGATAAGGGCAGCCAAGATGGTCAATCAATGGATGTTGCTGAAGCCCTTACAACTTTGAAGGAACAAACAGGTTTTGATACGTCCTTAATCTCTCCAACCAATCTAAATTTATCATTTACAGCTATGTTGAGAGAGGTTACACAAGGCGCTGAGAAAAAATATTTGAGCGTTGACAAGGCAACTTTGGACGCTGATAGAAGTATTTTGGGCGCTGATAGGATAAATTTGGGCGTTGACAGACCTGCACATGAAGGTGATGTATTCCAGTCATCATCTATCATCAAGGAAGTTTCTACTCAGGTATTACCATCTACCTTACCAACCATTGCACCATCAGATAAGGGTAAGGGTAAATTGGTAGAAGAAATTGTTCCAAAGGATGCAGCCCAAGTTGAATTTGATAGAAGATTGGCTGAACAAATGATGGAACAAGGTGAAAAGGAAAAGTCACCATTTGTTGTGACTTCTGAAGAAGAAAGTGATGGAGCTAGCTCATACTCAAGTGTGATGATTATAGAACCAGAAAGGCTTGAGTATGGTGATGAGCTTGCTAGGGAAAAGTTGAGAGACTTAAAATTGCAGGTTGACTTTGACATGCCAGAGGTGGTTCAGGTGTACAATTCTTGGGAAGAAAGCTGCATGGATAATCCAGACTTGACCATTTCAGATCAAATATGGGGTTTGGAGCTTCTTCTTAGAGTTCAGAAGGATTGTAAGGTGATTTTGAAGCACAAGGCAAGCAATATTCTCTCAGAATTGAAAAGGGATATAAGAGAGCTCTATTTATGTTGCTCAGATGTCATGGAGTTGGTTGGACACATCAGAAGTTGAAGGCTTTGACATTTGATGAGTTGGAACATAGGGCTTATCCTATTTGGGTGAGAGTGCAGGAAGCAAACACTCTCAGACTTCTTTCAGATGAAAGAAAGGAGCAACTTGCAGAAGAAATGGAAATCAAGAAAGCTATGATGATTCCCAGACCAGTGAAGAAGGGATTTAAACTTGAGTTTCCAAAAGATATGGATCCACTATATCCAAGTGAAGCAGTTATAAGAAAGAGCCTCAAGCTCTCCCCATTAGAAGCTTCAGATATGGTGCAAGTGTTACCATTAGATTCCAGGAATCCAATTGTGAGTTATGATGAGGATGAATGTGGATTCTAGAAGATTGGCAGATTTGGCAAGGAGGTACACACTTTTACCACTCTCATATCTTTATTTGCAAGTTGTGATAGAGAAGACTTGGTGGACCTTTGGAGGTTGTTGGAGACCAAGTATGAGGCTGAAGCACCAACTTCAGCTAATGGAATAAAACTTTGGACCACATTCAAAAGAATGTGTGGGACAAAAGAGGAAGATCCTGAAATATGGAAGGATCTTGAAGATAACCTCAGTGGTCTTCAATGGAGGTTATATTCAGCTGCTGGTGTATACCATTTGAGTTCTACAAAGTTTGCTGAGTATCTACTTGTGGATGCTCAGTATTTCATATCCAAGGCTGTTTTGGAAAAGATGAAGGACACTCAGCTGGAGATAGATTATTCAAGTGACGTGGCAAAGGATTTGATCAGATTTATTCATTACCAATATAAGAAGATTTGTCAGACTCCTCCAAGTTCTTAATGCTTATTCAGAAACTTGATCATAAGAGTGGATATCAAGTTTAGGGGAGGATTGTTGGGAATAAATTAAGGCCAGATCACTTGAGCGCTGACAAGAACAAAACAAGCGTTGACAGGAACAAAGCAAGCGCTGACAGCTCAAGCATTGACAAGTTAAAGTCAAGCGTTGACAGATTGAAGACAAGCACTGATGGAAGATATAAGCTACACGTTTATTATATTCTAGAATACTTCTAGTAAGGATAGAAACGACAATGTATTTTCTATGTTTATCTTTACCTAGAATAGTTGATACGTAGCTTATTGTACAAGGCTTCTTAGTCAATAAAAGAAGGCCTTTAGGTTAATGTTCAATATCAAGTTTTATATAAGTTTTCATTCGTAAACATCTTTCATTGTAAGCAAGTTCGACATTCATAATCAAAGTGAAAGTTTTGTTTACATCTTGTGTTCTTGTTTAAGTGTTAAATTCCGCATAACACTTAGATTCACAAAGTATATACAAAGGTTTCTCTACGTGCTATACTTGATCTAATCTCGTATACACAAAGCTAATTGATCTAAGTTTGGGATCAACAATAAGAATATCCTTTGAAGGTTTAAACAACCTCAGATATTTCAAATTCACTAAAAGACAAAAAGGAGCGGAGTCTACTCTCCGCGGTTCCTTAAGTGCTTACGCGGTTCCCTATCGATAAGGAACCGCCTGGGTAGCTAAGGAACCGCCCCCAGGTAGCCGTTGGGATCTTGTCTCCTATAAATAGTGAATCAAATCTACACTTTCATTAACCCTCTTTGGACATCTTTTTTAGTCTTCTTTCTTGTTTCTAATCCTAATCATTTGTAAATGATCACTTAATGTTTTAAGTATGTTTACCTATGATTATCCTCTTGATCTCCTTCTTTACCTTGTCCAAAGATAAGATCTCTCACACACTTGTGATGTGATTAAAGATGAAGCCTTGATGAAGATCATTCTCTTCTAAAGATCTAATCATGTTCATCATTTGTTTATTTGAGTCTTGTGTAAATCTAATGTATTTGTGAATACTTGGACTAGTTGTGTTCATCCAAGCTATGTGTAAATACTTGGATTAGAGTTGTGTAAATTCTTTGCATATGTGTGTTCTTGGATTTGTGTTGTGTAGATCCAAGCTACATGTGTGTACTTGGATATGTTTAGTTGAGTTGTAACTAGTTGTGTTAGTTCTCACTAAACTATAAAGTGATGTGGTTGTGTATTGTGAGTTCTCACTAAATTTAAAGTGATGAGTAATTGTGTTGTGTGAAGTTCTCACTTAGCTTCAAAGTAAAGAGTCGTGAAGATTGGTTCTAGCTTTTAATTAGAACTCGACATCTAGCCATGTGTCAGAAAATGGTGAAGTAGGCAATGTTGTGAAGATTGGTTCTAGCTTTGGATTAGAACTCGACATCTAGCCTTGAGTCGTAAAATGGTGAAGTGGGCGACATTGTGTAGATTGGTCCTAGCTAAGATTAGGTCTCGACATTTAGCTTAGTGTCGGAAAATAATGTAAGCGACATTGTAAGTGTGACAATCCGTCAATTTATGGTTGATATTTTATTCTCAAGTATTATTTAAAAAGATTATTTTAATGTTATATTATGAACTCGCTTATTTTTGGGAAGAAATTTGGATTCACGTCTTGAAGTAGCATCGACTACGTCTAAACCGGAGGATTCTACGTTACGTGCTTACATTTACATACACCATTTTGGTGACAAGTCCGACACGTCAGGAAATAAATTTATCCGTGAATATTATTTTGAGATTTTAAATTTGTGTTGGTTCATAAACTCACAAATTTACGAGAAGAGATTAGGACTTACGATTATAATTTAACGTCCTTTACGACTAAACCGGAAACCTTATGATTACGTATTTACGTTTTTGAACTCCGTTTTTGATGAGACAATTGTTATTAGATTTGTTTTGTGCCGTTGATTCATAATTTATAAAAACGTCTTTCGTAAAACGACCCGAGGACACGTAAATCGAGGAAACTAGAATCGAGGAATACCCGTAAATTATTGGGATGGGACAAGTTTTACACTTGCCCACCCCACTATATGGATGGCTAAATAAGCTCCAACACACTCCATGATGTGTCAAAATTTCAACTAACAAGTTAACACTTGTGAATTTGAAGCTTACAAAGTAAGCTACCAACATCAAAACCATTTCTTCCAAATCATTCACTCATTCCATCCCATGCAAACCACTCATACTCTCCTTCCTCTCTCTCAATATTTCGTCCACTCTTCAACCAAAACAACCCCCATTTGATCTTGATTCAATAATAAATCAAATGTATAATTTACATATGATGAAAACCCATTGAAGTTATAAAGATTGGAGGTGATCTTAACATGTAAAAAGGAGTTTTCAAGGGAGTTTGGGGCTGATTTCTCAAGGAGTTTTCATGAAGAACAAGGGCTGATTTTTGGAGGAATCTACAAATACATGGTGATCCTAGAAGTGATGTTGATATGTCATAAGATTGGTTACCCAAAACCAAGTCTAGTTCATCATCAACCCCATCTTTTCATCACTTTGGTGGTTTTCGTGATTGAAGCACGTACTGTACATCCGAATTGCCGATAACCCGCCTTCCCACATCAACGTGAGTTCATAGCCTCGCACTCTTTAAAATGTTTTTAAGAAATGTTTTATAAACTCGCGAGGGAGATAACATGTTAGTTTTTATAAAATAGGACACTAGTTGTCCCGATTGCATGTTTATTGATTTGGACCCGAATGATTGTATGACCCGATGAATGATTAAATGACCCGGTAGATGAAGTGAAATGGATTATTAAAGTTAGGTTATGTCACTAAAAGTCCCATTAGCATGATTAAATGACCCGATAGATGAAGTGAAATGGTAGACGCTTATGCATATAATAGTACTATTTGGGGACGATCACCCCAGTTCGCGCCTTGACGGTTGATCCCCGTCGTGCCACATTGATTAGTAAGCGAATTTATGTATGAGAAGATTTACACAAGCGTGATTATTGTGACGACACGCTAATTTAGATGGGCAAATGATTGTCGGGTTAGCTACCCGTTGTTTGTTGTAGTAAGGTAACAATGTCATGCGGCTTATAATAATCCAATTAACGAAATACAGCTATACGCACTGAATTACAATGAATTGAATTGTCTGACTAGCAATACGGGGTCTTATTATTGATTTTATGTTCGTGTTTTAGTTTTACATAACGATATTCATATAACGATTTTTATTTGGCTTATACAACGTTATAAAACGTATTGTATGATGTTTTTTTACGACTTTGGTTCGTATAATGATTTTGAAGGCAAAAGCCTATATTATGATTTTTTATAAGGATTTGTATAAAATGACTTTGGCTATTTTATGGGCTATTACAAAGATTTGTACAAAATGATTTTCGGTAATAATTAGATACCGATGATATATTATGTAACACCCCCACAATTGCTATGCGCAGCGGAACTACAACAATGGGTGCTACACAGTATTCATTGCACACAAGATATATCAAACGACGCTAAAAAGACGTCAACTTAAAACTTGAAATTTAAAAATTGTTAGATGATACATGGCCACGGTTTTTCCAACCCCACTTGGTACAACAGAGTTTAGCGTTTTCGGTCCCCATGAATCACAACCCAAGACTTTCAGTTTACAACAACATCACATTAAACTTTAAAATGTTTAAGTATAAAAAGGAGGAAAAACAAGCGGACTCCAAGCCATACACACAACATCCATCCCATGCATGCTCCATCCTACACTTCAGCGGTTACCTGAAACACATGCCAAAAATTTGGTCAACGAAAACGTTGAGTGGAATTCATAGGTTTTACAATCCATTTGAACGTATATAAAATAAAAACCATTCGTGATCATTTATAGACTTGTCGATCAAACAATCTATAATCAGGATACTGACAATTGTGTTTAAGCTCATGACACTAATCCGTTAACTCAATCACCCGCGTAATAAATACCGGCGTGATTCAGATGAAACCAGTGCCCCTTCTAAAGGCATCAGTTGCAATTATACCTTATTTCTCATACAAAATAATCTACCGCAGAACTTACTAAAAGTACAGCTTCTCGGCTAGCATTGGGTCGTTAACCCCGTAGTACTACAAATTGCATAAGCGGCTATTTCCCCCTACTCGAGGGCAAGACAATAGTTAATAGTTCATGATTTTAGGGACTTTTGCAACTTTGGTACTCAACACAATTTCTAAGGCAAATTTCGGGTCTAACAATCATTCATGATATACGTTCCTTTTAAAAACTAGCATGCATTTCCCTCGCGGGTAAAACAATTTGAAATAAACATAAGCGAGGCTATAAATTCACACCTTAGATATTAAGTAGTCGGTAGTTCGAGGGATGTTCACTGACGACGAAACGGATGCCCGGTTAAATCAACACCTATCACAAATAACGCGTAATGAGTAATCTCATTTTAAATACTTACGGTACTGTATAAAATACTAGTCACTTAGGACAAGTATAACTCACGCCAAAACAAAACAACAAGCATTACTCATTTTACTCCATTTGTTCTCATTATCTACGCTATCCATTTTTACTCATTCTCGCCGGTACTTGACTAAAGTACGGGCTGTTTTACCATATTTAACCACACTTATAAAATTTGACAAAATTCTCAAAAATCCTATAAGACCTGTAGATAACATGTTTTTAAGCCCAATAAAAGTTTTTACTTTTACGACCCGTTACGCAACGCTTTTCCAAAACTACATTTTACGGGCTGAAATTGTACTTCGACCAATTTTGACCTCTTTGACCTATATGAAATGTACCTTTGACTTCTTTGACTCCTAAGTCAACTTATAGACTCATTTGTACAGGTTAGGGACCAAATTTTGACCCTTGACCATTTACCAATTTATACTTGTGACCCTCGGGATTTGACTAAAACTTTACATAAATTCGGATTATGAAAGTCCTCGTCTCCCGGTACTCGATCTTTAAAACGTCATAACTTTTAGCTCGTTTTGAGTCACGGGCTCTACCTTATACCAAATTAAAGACAAAAAGACCCTCTATAACTACATTTTGTTTTCAAGACCTGGAAGAAAAATCATTTTTATGAAATGACCATAAAGTTTCTGCCTAAATTTGGCTACTCCAAAAACACGCTTAGACTCGATTCCAAACCTTCTAACCACCCCTAGGCATCATCCTAAGCCTTCCCAAACATATCCAAACACAAATAATCAGTCCTACCCCTATTGATCAACCAAACTCAAAATCAAAAATCAAAGAAATTAAACATGCAATCACCTAAACCTACTTAAATCATCCTTAAACACATAACCAAACACAAGACTAAGCTCAAAATCCAACAACCACCATGGCTCCCCAAACACCCCTTGTGCCGTGGGGTTTGGGTGCCCCAATCACCACAACCAAATTGATTTTGGTGGGTTTTCTTGGTGTTTATGCTTCCATTAAACATGAATTCAACATGCATTACATCAATTAGCCTCAAAAACGAATTTGGATCATCATGAAAATTTTTGGAAAATTTTTGTTAGTGCATGTGGGATTTAAGCACATAGAAATGTAGGGAATGACCAAATTAGATGTGGTCTAACCTTAATTTTAATGAAAATCAAGTGAAAAAAAGTTTTTGATGGTGTTCTTGGTGGGTTGGGGGTGTCCGTCGGCTTTAGAGACAAGAGAGGGAGAGAGTTGTTTGTTTTTGGTGAAAATGAATCTATGTGTTTGTGTTTGTGTAGTTTTGGTGCATTGGGAGGGTCCAAAGTGTAATTTTTGGTTTCTTTTGGCCTTAAGTTGAAAACGTCCTCAAAACTTTGCGGGTTCGACTCATTAGTCAATTTTGAAAATTTTACGGGAGTCGGAAATCTTCCCGAACGCTCCAAAATACTTTTGGGATACTTTAAATGTACTCGGAAGGCTATAAAACTCACCCGACTCAACTTAACACGAACCGTAAATAAAATTCTCGAAAAATTACATTATCGATAAATCGTCAATAATTATATAAAATTGGGCATCCATCGGGATCGTAATCGTCATCGTCCTTCTTGAATCGTCAATCGTAAAAATTATAACCTCGAACATCGGCTTTAACCAAAATACTTATAAATATAGAAATTAAAATTTATTAAAAATTTCAAAAATTAGCGTAATTTAGGGTATCGTTAATGACCTCGATTCTAGGGTGTCACATCCACCCCTCCTTAAAGAGAGCGACGTCCCGGCGCTCGCCTCTTCTTGTACTCACATTTCGTTCTACTGGAACAGATGAGGATACCTTTCCTTGAAAAAGTCCTCACGTTCCCAGGTGTATTCCGGTCCACGCTTAGAATTCCATCGGACCTTCACAATAGGAATCCTACTACGCTTCAACCGCTTGACCTCCCGGTCCATAATTTCCACAGGTTCTTCCACAAAGTGCATTTTGTCGTCTAGTCGAATCTCGTCCAAAGGAATCACCAATTCCTTGTCCGCCAAACTCTTCTTCAGGTTCGATACGTGAAACGTGTCGTGAATAGCACTAAGCTCGTTCGGAAATTCTAATTTATACGCTACTGGTCCAATTCGTTCAACGATCTTAAACGGTCCAATATACCTTGGACTCAACTTTACTTTCTTTCCAAAACGTATTACACCCTTCCACGGCGATACCTTGAGCATGACCATATCTCCAACTTCAAACTCCAACGGTTTCCTTCGGTTATCGGCATAACTCTTCTGTCGGCTTCTCGCAGCAAGTAGTCGGTTCTTGATTTGCACAATCTTCTCTGTCGTTTCTAATACCATTTCGGGTCCAGTCAATTGACTTTCCCCCACTTCACTCCAACACACAGGCGATCTACACTTCCTTCCATACAATGCTTCGAACGGTGCTGCTTTGATACTCGCATGATAACTATTGTTATATGAAAATTCCACCAGAGGCAAGTGGCGTTCCCAACTTCCTCCAAAATCAATCACGCAAGCTCGGAGCATGTCCTCCATCGTTTGAATAGTTCGTTCACTCTGGTCGTCAGTTTCCGGGTGATAAGCCGTGCTTAAACTCAACTCAGTGCCCATCGCACGTTGAAGCGATTTCCAAAATTCCGACGTAAATCTACTATCGCGATCCGAAATGATCGATAACGGCACTCCATGTCTACAGACGATCTCTTTCACGTACACGCTGGCGAGTTTTTCCATACTGTCCGTCTTCTTCATAGGTAAGAAATGAGCAGATTTCGTTAACCTATCCACAATTACCCATATCATATCACATCCACTAGGAGTTCTAGGTAAACCCGTCACGAAATCCATAGCGATTTTCTCCCATTTCCATTCTGGGATCTCTGGTTGTACCAACAATCCAGATGGTTTCTTATGTTCTGCTTGAACCTTCGCGCAAGTCAAACACTTACTAACGTAACGAGCAATATCCGCCTTCATATTCGGCCACCAATAGACTTTCTTCAGGCCGTGATACATTTTATCCGATCCAGGATGTATCGAATACTTCGACTTATGCGATTCATTCATAACCAATTCTCGAACTCCAGGCTTTCCTTCCTCAGATGAACACAATGGTAACCAAATCCGATTCTCAAAATATCTTAGTCCGTCAGACCTAATCACGAAAAGAGGTTTCAACATTCGTCCCAAGTTTTCGGCTTCAACATTCCCTTTCATTAGTCCTCTCTCTTGAGCCTTCAGTATAGTTTCGGTTAAGTCAACGCTCTCAGTCATCACTAAAGCTCTAACCCTCAAAGGTTTCTCCCGTTCCTTTCTACTCAGTGCATCCGCTACAACATTCGCCTTGCCAGGGTGGTAGCGAATTTCGCAGTCATAATCACTCAGTAGTTCAACCCATCGTCTTTGTCGCATATTCAACTCCTTTTGATCTAAAATGTGCTGCAAACTCTTGTGGTCAGTGAATACAACACACTTTGTCCCATACAGATAGTGTCTCCACAACTTCAACGCAAAAACTACAGCTCCTAATTCCAAATCGTGCGTCGTGTAGTTCTCCTCATTCTTCCTCAGTTGCCTCGACGCGTAAGCTATCACCTTTTCACGTTGCATTAATACCGCTCCATAACCCTTACGAGACGCATCACAATACACTACGAAGTCTTCGGTTCCTTCAGGCAATGACAATATCGGTGCGGAACATAACTTATCCTTAAGCGTTTTGAAAGCAAGTTCTTCCTCATTTCCCCATTCATACACCCTATTCTTTTCGGTAAGCCTCGTCAATGGTTTTGCAATCAACGAAAATCCTTCGATAAACCTTCGATAATACCCAGCTAAACCAAGAAATTGTCGAACTTCAGTCGGCGTCGTCGGTGCTGACCATTCCCTGATCGCTTCGATCTTGGCAGGATCTACACGAACTCCCTTACTATCAATCACATGACCTAGAAACTGCACTGATTCTAACCAAAATTCACACTTCGAGAACTTTGCATACAGCTTCTCCTTCCTTAACAACTCCAAAATCTTCCTTAGGTGCTTCTCGTGATCCTCCTTACTTTTAGAGTAAATAAGTATATCATCGATGAAAACAATAACAAACTTATCTAGATACGGCTTGCATACGCGATTCATGAGGTCCATGAATACAGCAGGCGCGTTCGTCAACCCAAACGGCATCACTCGAAATTCAAAGTGTCCATACCGCGTACGAAAGGCAGTTACAGGAATATCCTCCTCTCTTACACGCAGTTGATGATACCCTGATCTTAAATCGATCTTTGAGTATACACTGGAACCTTGCAATTGATCGAACAAATCGTCAATCCTCGGCAAAGGGTACCGATTCTTAACCGTCAGCTTATTGAGTTCCCTATAGTCGATACACATCCTAAACGAACCATCTTTCTTCTTTACGAACAACACTGGCGCTCCTCAAGGTGATGAGCTCGGCCTAATAAATCCTTTGTCCATCAATTCCTTCAATTGATCCGCTAACTCCTTTAACTCAGATGGTGCTAAGCGATAAGGTGCACGTGCAACTGGCGCAGCTCCCGGCACTAAATCAATTCGAAACTCGACCTCACGGGTAGGCGGTAAACCCGGTAACTCGTCTGGAAAAACTTCCGGATATTCGCAAATAACTGGTACCTCTTCAATTCTCGCCTCTAAATCACCATCACCCGAAACTTGTGCCAAAAACACATCGCATCCGCTCTCTACGTACTTCATCATTTTCAAACAGGAAATCACTTTCAAACGAGAAGTGCATTCGTCACCCTTCACCGTCAAAACCTTATTCCTCAACGGAATCTGAACTAATCTCTCGCCACAGACGATCATAGCACTGTGCGCCATTAGCCAATCCATTCCCACAATCACGTCAAACGATCCTAGCTCTATAGGCATCAAGTCGATTTTAAAAGCGTAATTTCCTAACTTCAAGGTACACCCTTTCAGTATAGAATTCGTACTAACAATTTTTCCATCGGCTAACTCAACATTATAACTAGTCGCTAACAACACCGGTTCTCTATCAATATGACGACTAAATCTAACGTCTACAAAACTCTTGTCGGAGCCAGAATCAAACAAAATACTAGCATAACAAGCGTCTAGCAAAAACGTACCGGTAACCACATTGGGACCTTGTGGTTTATCAGCCGTTCCCACTTGATACACAGCAGCCGCATTATTACCTCCCCGCTTGTTTCCTGCCTTCGGGCAATTCGCTTGCACATGACCCCTTTCTCCACAACCATAACATCCCCTCATCCTGATAGCATTAGCCCCAGTGGCTACTCCTCCCGTTCGACAACCAGATGTCCTATGACCTGCCTTTCCACACTTACCGCATGCAGGCGGGCAATTTCCAACATGATACAAATTGCACTTACCACAATGGGGGTTCACTTTCACTCCTCTAGGGTTCGTCACTGCCCTCATCCCTTCATTCCTTCTTTGGTTAAACTGTTGATTTCGGTTCGGCCCATGGTTGTTTCGATTTCCACCTCGGTTCTGGCCTTGGGATTGATTGCTTTGTGCCACTTCCCATTTCCTCTTGTTGCCTTCTGCAATGGAGTTCTGCTTGTCCTGGAGCTTGACGTCCATCAATGCGTGTGCCATCTGAACCGCTTCATCAAACGATCCAGGTTTTGACGAAGTTGTTTCACCTTTGATATTGCTGGATAAACCCTTAATGTACTGTTTCATTTTCTTGGCATCATTGGCAAATATATCCGGACACAAAAGACTCAACTCATTGAACCTCCTGGTGTAGGCAACTATATCGTTGTTCTTCAAGGTCAAGTGCCTTAATTCGTCCTCCAATTGCCCCAATTCCTCCTCTGGGCAAAACTTCTTAGTCAACAAAGCTTTTGTCGCATTCCACGTCCTTGCATTCGCTACAGCCAATCCAACCGTAGCTACCTGAGTATTCCACCAACTTAACGCATCATCAAGAAACGTAGCAGCTGCAAACTTCACTTTATCCGCTTCTGCACAACCACTGATTTCGAACGTACTTTCAACCTTTTCCAACCATCGTCTAAGTTCTAAAGCTCCACCCGTTCCACGGAACTGCGTGGGACCGCATTTCATAAAGCTAGAATAGGTACACACTCTCGGGGCTTGCTGTCTCCCCGCGTTCCTTCCCGGGTCCTGATTTCTCCCAGCTCGGTCCGCTTCCAACGCATTTGCTATAGCTTCCTGAATCATGGTGTTAACACGATCGGCGGTCAACTTTGGAGGCATGGTGTTATCGAATATCTCTTTCTGCAAGACAGGGAAAATAGAAAAACAATGTAAGTATACATATCAAGTTTCCCAGACATAATATACATACAACGACACATCACTACAGAGTTACTAATATTCATCAATTCACATCACAAAGATCAAATTTAAGACATATCACAGATCATGAAAGGTAACGTGGATTGTATTGATAATTAACCAAAATCGTGACAAGTATTGCCACTACAATCGTTCACCACAAAACTTCAAGTACTTGAGTTTCTCGTCATAATACCATCATACAAAAAGTCTAAAACAGTTCTATTACAATGATCAAAGAAAATACAAAACAAGTAACTAGGCATGTGGTGATCCACACGGCCTCTTGGATGGCGTCTCGTCGTCGTCTTCCTCAGGTTCCTCATCACTATCGTCCTTATCCACATCATCCATTTTTCTCTTTCCTTTATCATCCGGCCCACATTCCATTTCCTTTTTCGTCCCTGATGTGGATCCACACTCAATCGCTACCTGACTTCCCACCGTAATACAAGCACCTCTAGTAGGCGGCTGAATCATGAAGTCATTCGCCTCCATCTCCAAATCGTCCACGAATCTCCAATCCGGGGGCAATGAATCCCTCACACGATGCTCCCAACTCTGCATCCTCGACAACCTCATCTGATCTTCCCTAACACGGTCAAGACTAGCACTTAAATTTGCAACCATTGATCTTAAACTGTTGATGTCACTTTTGTTCACATTCCCATCATACTCAACTCTTGCAGTCCTTTCCAACAGTCTTTGATGTTCCCTTTCAGTCTTATCAAACTTCTTAATTACCCTGGTCTCAACTACAAACCGCTCATACATCAACCTCTCCATCCTCCCCAAACGACCTGCGGGATCCCAGTAGTGTCTTGGTCTCGGAAAGTAGACCCTTGCAATATTCTCATGAATCGATGGAGACTTGGATGATTTGCTGGACTCTCCACTGCTCTCGTTACGTACTCGAACAAATCCTGGCACTGTTCTCAAATAGTCCTTACAATTGTCCATCGGGCGATTAAAGGGTTGCTGCTCATAACGACCGGTCGGTGGTACTTCATAACCCTTCGGTGAATTCGGAGATTGAAACAATTCGGGTTCGGTCTGGCCTACGGCATTCTCGGGAATGCCATCATCCATTAACTCCTCGGGCTCTTCCTCAGAATCCTCACTCTCGTCACTACTCATGCTGAAATTATCCACCTCACTTTCATCATTGTCGTTTTCCGGCCCTATTTCGTCTTCTGGAGCGATCCATCCATTATCATTGTCCGGCGGGTTCGGAGGAAACGGTCCCCCTTCGTGACCTACGACGTAATCGTTTCCGTTATCATTAGGCGGTACCTCGGCCATTCCTGCAATAACAGCGAATTTCGGAGGGTACATAAGTAATTATACAATAGTTATAAATACATGCATGCAAATGCAATGCAAAGGTGGTACATATGCCCAAAATGTAATAATATGATGCTCATGCATGATTAGTACAAAAATTACGATGTCGGATATTCCACGTAAAATTCAACGTCTACATATAGTAATTCCATACTTACGTAATAATTACCCACATATATACTTCACTCAAAAGTATACGTCAAATGCCATAAATACAACAATAAATCTTACCGGAGCCATGCAGGATAGTTGTGTGTGCTTGGACCCTTTCTTACGACACCAAAAGTTATAGTTTAGGATTTTCAAAAACGACCTAGTTCTCTATAACTCATGGCTCTGATTACCAATCTGTAACACCCCCACAATTGCTATGCGCAGCGGAACTACAACAATGGGTGCTACACAATATTCATTGCACACAAGATATATCAAACGACGCTAAAAAGACGTCAACTTAAAACTTGAAATTTAAAAATTGTTAGATGATACATGTCCACGGTTTTTCCAACCCCACTTGGTACAACAGAGTTTAGCGTTTTCGGTCCCCATGAATCTCAACCCAAGACTTTCAGTTTACAACAACATCACATTAAACTTTAAAATGTTTAAGTAGAAAAAGGAGGAAAAACAAGCGGACTCCAAGCCATACACACAACATCCATCCCATGCATGCTCCATCCTACACTTCAGCGGTTACCTGAAACACATGCCAAAAATTTGGTCAACGAAAACGTTGAGTGGAATTCATAGGTTTTACAATCCATTTGAACGTATATAAAATAAAAACCATTCGTGATCATTTATAGACTTGTCGATCAAACAATCTATAATCAGGATACTGACAATTGTGTTTAAGCTCATGACACTAATCCGTTAACTCAATCACCCGCGTAATAAATACCGGCGTGATTCAGATGAAACCAGTGCCCCTTCTAAAGGCATCAGTTGCAATTATACCTTATTTCTCATACAAAATAATCTACCGCAGAACTTACTAAAAGTACAGCTTCTCGGCTAGCATTGGGTCGTTAACCCCGTAGTACTACAAATTGCATAAGCGGCTATTTCCCCCTACTCGAGGGCAGGACAATAGTTAATAGTTCATGATTTTAGGGACTTTTGCAACTTTGGTACTCAACACAATTTCTAAGGCAACTTTCGGGTCTAACAATCATTCATGATATACGTTCCTTTTAAAAACTAGCATGCATTTCCCTCGCGGGTAAAACAATTTGAAATAAACATAAGCGAGGCTATAAATTCACACCTTAGATATTAAGTAGTCGGTAGTTCGAGGGATGTTCACTGACGATGAAACGGATGCCCGGTTAAATCAACACCTATCACAAATAACGCGTAATGAGTAATCTCATTTTAAATACTTACGGTACTGTATAAAATACATATATACTAGTCACTTAGGACAAGTATAACTCACGCCAAAACAAAACAACAAGCATTACTCATTTTACTCCATTTGTTCTCATTATCTACGCTATCCATTTTTACTCATTCTCGCCGGTACTTGACTAAAGTACGGGCTGTTTTACCATATTTAACCACACTTATAAAATTTGACAAAATTCTCAAAAATCCTATAAGACCTGTAGATAACATGTTTTTAAGCCCAATAAAAGTTTTTACTTTTACGACCCGTTACGCAACGCTTTTCCAAAACTACATTTTACGGGCTGAAATTGTACTTCGACCAATTTTGACCTCTTTGACCTATATGAAATGTACCTTTGACTTCTTTGACTCCTAAGTCAACTTATAGACTCATTTGTACAGGTTAGGGACCAAATTTTGACCCTTGACCATTTACCAATTTATACTTGTGACCCTCGGGATTTGACTAAAACTTTACATAAATTCGGATTATGAAAGTCCTCGTCTCCCGGTACTCGATCTTTAAAACGTCATAACTTTTAGCTCGTTTTGAGTCACGGGCTCTACCTTATACGAAATTAAAGACAAAAAGACCCTCTATAACTACATTTTGTTTTCAAGACCTGGAAGAAAAATCATTTTTATGAAATGACCATAAAGTGTCTGCCTAAATTTGGCTACTCCAAAAACACGCTTAGACTCGATTCCAAACCTTCTAACCACCCCTAGGCATCATCCTAAGCCTTCCCAAACATATCCAAACACAAATAATCAGTCCTACCCCTATTGATCAACCAAACTCAAAATCAAAAATCAAAGAAATTAAACATGCAATCACCTAAACCTACTTAAATCATCCTTAAACACATAACCAAACACAAGACTAAGCTCAAAATCCAACAACCACCATGGCTCCCCAAACACCCCTTGTGCCGTGGGGTTTGGGTGCCCCAATCACCACAACCAAATTGATTTTGGTGGGTTTTCTTGGTGTTTATGCTTCCATTAAACATGAATTCAACATGCATTACATCAATTAGCCTCAAAAACGAATTTGGATCATCATGAAAATTTTGGAAAATTTTTGTTAGTGCATGTGGGATTTAAGCACATAGAAATGTAGGGAATGACCAAATTAGATGTGGTCTAACCTTAATTTTAATGAAAATCAAGTGAAAAAAAGTTTTTGATGGTGTTCTTGGTGGGTTGGGGGTGTCCGTCGGCTTTAGAGACAAGAGAGGGAGAGAGTTGTTTGTTTTTGGTGAAAATGAATCTATGTGTTTGTGTTTGTGTAGTTTTGGTGCATTGGGAGGGTCCAAAGTGTAATTTTTGGTTTCTTTTGGCCTTAAGTTGAAAACGTCCTCAAAACTTTGCGGGTTCGACTCATTAGTCAATTTTGAAAATTTTACGGGAGTCGGAAATCTTCCCGAACGCTCCAAAATACTTTTGGGATACTTTAAATGTATTCGGAAGGCTATAAAACTCACCCGACTCAACTTAACACGAACCGTAAATAAAATTCTCGAAAAATTACATTATCGATAAATCGTCAATAATTATATAAAATTGGGCATCCATCGGGATCGTAATCGTCATCGTCCTTCTTGAATCGTCAATCGTAAAAATTATAACCTCGAACATCGGCTTTAACCAAAATACTTATAAATATAGAAATTAAAATTTATTAAAAATTTCAAAAATTAGCGTAATTTAGGGTATCGTTAATGACCTCGATTCTAGGGTGTCACATATTAATGGTTTTATTAAACTCTATGAATTCACACGGCGTTATCGCTGACCTTTTCTTTTAACATGTTTTATCTCAGGTACCTGAAGGTAATTCTCGGGAAGACAACAAGAATTCATGGCCCGCACTTAATTAACAAATTTCCATTCAAATGCTTTGTAAAATTGTATGAAATAATATGACTTGGGACCTATGTAACTTTGATATTTATTAATGGAAATGCTTTATTACTAAACGATTTGATTTTTAAAGCGTTGTCTATCATGTGAGTAATGTGCTATCCCGTAACACCAACGAGTCTTCCGCTGTATTGAATTGTGTAAATTTGGGGGTGTTACAGTTTGGTACCAGAGCTCTCGTTATAGAGAACGAAAGATTTTTAAAACCAAGGTTTTGAATAAAACATTTCAAAATCTTTTATCTATAAACATTTTTCTAAAAATGTCTAAAAATCTTTTGACTATAACGATGCCGAAGAATTCCCGAGTTACCGACAAGGCCAGACTGAGAAGTGTTATTTTAATATATATATAACTTGGATTATATATATATATATATATATATATATATATATATATATATATATATATATATATATATATATATATATATATATATATATATATATATATATATATATATATATATATATATATATATATATATATATATATATATATATGATGTAATTTTATTACATGATTGTTTGATGATTATTTTGATATTTTACGAGGTATTTATACGACGTAGATTGTCACAAGGAACCCTAAATCCCCTAGTAAATTAATCGAAGCTATTCTCGTAGGAATTCTGGCTATCCTAGATCTAAACCAAGTTGTGGATATCTATGATCCCAACAAAATGGTTGATATTCGTAGAAATGTAGATAGTAGTTGATTGTAATCTTGAGGAAGAATTGGCGAGATTAAATCTGATATCGATGACATGACGATCTTTCCTTATAGAGTGGAGTTTGATAAAATGTTACCACCTGGAAAGGTGTCATCTGATTCGTTGTCACCCAATTCTTAAATTGAAATCGAAAGGGTGAATGTTACACTTAAGGCTGTCATTGAAACCATTACCCAAAAGCCTCATGCCACTAATACCTTTCCCAGAAGTCTGATTGAATGTGTTAGTCATTTAATACTAGTGACTCACTTGATAATTGTTGTTGTAAGAGCTATAGGATTGGAAATTAAGTGTTGTTCATATCGAGCTTTTATTGCCCTATTAAGGTCTAAGAATAACGTTGAAAGTATTGGAGAATGATGTAGGATATCGCATTGAGTATAAGTTGATTGAAACTTGAATGAAATAAAACTTACCCTGTATGGAATATGAGATTGATAAGAGGAAATCGTTAAGTTCTGTGATTGACTTATAAGGTTTTAAATGATTGTTAGTTTGTTTTAAGAGTTGTTCCTAGGCCATTGTCCACTAACGAGGATGCCTAGTGTTCAAGAAATAAATTGAAGAAATATTCTTCTGAATTGGGACCGATGGATCTTCCGGGAGAGGTGGAACTCCCATGACTCATGTAGATTAGTATTCATTATGGTATCTTTTAAAAATAATCCCTAACTTAACTGAGACATCAATTGGTAGGATGAGTTCTTGGAATTGTATGACATAGTGACACATAATGTGTTACGGTACAATTTTGACTTGTTTGTGATTAACGAAAAGACTACCTTTGATTGCTAAATTCTACATGTATCGATATTATCTATCTTTTATTGCTTCATCCTAATGCTCGCATTAGTGATGCAACCATTGAACAAGTACTCATCTCGAATTAAGTTACGTTGTGGATTATTCTTTTTTGAGTGCCATCGAGGTCATGAACCTCATGATTAACTAGCTAAGCTCATTTCCTGATATATTGTAGTTAGTTTTTGGTGAACAACTTTTCATCACTCTTTTTCAGATCACTCATTGTTTTTATAAGATAAAACAGTATCCCTTGAGAAAAATTGAATTTTCATCACTACAAGGATTATTCAAAGTGAGATTTATAAGTGATCGTTATCGAAATGAATTTGTTTATAAAACACCTTGGAAAACTTAATTATTTTCATAACAAAGAAAATCTTAGTAAATTTATTTTTGATTCTTATTTAAGAATTAAGCATGAAAATGTTTTTATTATAAACATGATGATAAAATTTTGACGAACTGAGTATTGCATCGTTAATCTTGAAATTGTATATAGTTGCGCGCCTACATACAATTTGGAAGTAACCATGCAAGGCTGATTAGTAGTCACCATAAAATTGTTAATAAACATTACATTTTCTTTGAAGATTGTGAAAGATTAAATTTTATGAGATCTGCAAGAAGTGAAAAACAGGGACATATAGATAGGGACACCTACATATGTGCCGGTACTATTTATTCTTCTGAGTCGAAATTACTCATCTGTGGAAATTGTCTTATTTGACAATTGACAATTCTTTCTTGTCCAATTCTCCCGTAGCGAGATTCTTAGGAAAAGTTTCTGATTACCGAGTGTTGATACCCGATTGGATGTATCGACGTTCGTATCATTTCTTTTGATTAGATTTCATTTGAATGACCTGGTTAACGATCCGAGGATCTTTCGAATGCGTACTCAATTCATGAAAAAATGGGATATATTCATATTCGTTACTGTTTTCGTCTGTATCTGATTTGAATTTCTCTCACGTAGATTATGCGTTAACCTTACTCTTTTAAGGTTAGTTATGTCTCCTGATATCCTTGAATTTGTGAAGGATTATGCGTTATTATTAGTCTTTTGAGAAGTTCACATCTTATCGACGGCAATAAAACTGAAAGTTGATAGTGCCAGTAGAATGGATTGATTGATTATGACATGACGATATTGTCTTAATTGATGGGAACTCGAGTAGAATTCCCCTAAAAGATAAGATGTTGATTATCAAAAGTGATCTAAATAATTCTTGATGGATGACCATATCTTGCATTTAGACTTGAAATTATACCATGAATGGTTATGAACTAGTCATAGATATTATAATCTAGAAAGAACTTAATATGAATTTATTAAAAGATGTGTCTGTTATCTGAAACTTTAGGAGATATTTGTTGGTGAATTAAAAGATTTACCGTACAACTGAGAGAGTTGTCGGAGAAAGCTTTTATTCTACCAAGCTCGTCATCATGAAGAGCTATGGTGTTATTATTTCTTATATTTAATGATTACCGTGAACTAGGTAAATTGACGATTAAAAATCTATATCCACTACCCAAGATGATAGATTGTTCGATCATTTACAAGGTTCTAGCGTATGTTCTAAAGATTTGATCCACGGCATGGTTATCATCAACTTCGCGTCCGCGAAAAAGATTATCTATTCCAATCACTACATCCGGTACTTGTAATGAACATTATGAGTTTCACGTGATGTCATTCGGATTGACTAATACACATGTAGCATCCATAAATCGGGTGAATCACGTGTGAAGGCTGTAATTTGATAAATTCATGTTTGTGATCATTAAGGACCATCTGTTTGTTTATAAGAATAGGAAGGAGTTAATAATTATTTATAGACTACCCTAAATTGGCCGAACAACGAAAACCTGTACCCTGAATATTTAACATGTGATTTAAGACTTAATTCTTTATATTATTTGACCGTGTGATTAATAGAAAATGGAATATATTGACTTTTCAAAGATTAGAGCCATTAAGACTTTGGGTTTTACCAAAAAGAAAATAGAAATATTTTTTTGACAAATGTTTTAACAAAGGATTTTTAAGGGATTATTCCCTTATACACAAATCATTTAACTAAACTCCTGTTTAGGGGTAAATGTTTGTGTATACCTCAAGACAACCTAAGAGGGATTGAGAAAACCTTTTAAACCATGACTTGAAATTTGAAACGATAATTTTTGCTTTTCAACTAAGAAAATTTTGACCAAAGTACAACCAAAGATTTTTCGAACATTTACAAATCTTATTAATTATTTTCAATAAATCAACCGAAAAACGTGTTAACTAAAATTCAAATTTATTTTGAATATCTTTATATAATTGGTCGAGCTAAGGAATTTAAAACTTTTAACGTTTACATTTCATAAAAACTTAATATTTATTGTTAATTTACGTGTAATAATTATCGACGCTTTAAAACGTCGGATTGAGCAAAACTGATAAAAATGATAGTTGAGACGAAACTAAAACTTAGAAAATAGGAAGAAAGAATTTCTGAGTAAATTGTAGACATGATAATTATTTCATCAGGAAAGATGAATGTAAATACTGACGCATTATGTAAAAAGGATAAAGAACCAATTAGGATGTGTTTCTTAATAATGACTGTGCAGAATAATTGCCGAACCATATAAAAATAGCTGATACTTATAAAAACGCTAATATAGATAATAAAAAGGGGTTCACGGCTAATGTGAACCATTAGAATTGAGAAGCCGATGGCGCTAAATGATTAAAAGGCCACTTGTGATTGTCTAAATATTGAGGATTGTGAGATATAGTTATGTTGGAATCTTGTAAGTATAAGTATTTTATTCATGACATTTATGATTTAAAGTATCTTTATCTGAAGAAGTTATACTGATGGAAAATTTCGAAGGCAGACATCGCCTCATACATTAGTGAACGTCTAGCTATTGCAAAGGTCATCATCTGAATTTGATTTCATTTGGGTCATCGTCGACAGACTGACCAAATCTGCTAATATCATTCCTGTTAATGATAGATTCTTGATGAAGAAATTGACTCTTTATATTTAAAGTAGTGTGTAAACATGATGTGCTTGTATCGATCATCTCTATCAAGATCCTCGCTTCGCATTGAATTTCTAGAGATTTGCTCAGAAGTCATTGAGAACAAATCTTGATGAGAGTACTGTTTACCACCCCCAATCGAAGGGACGAGGTAAAGTAACGATACAAAATACTATAAGTGTTGTTTTATGCTTGAATGATTGACCTTTGGTAATAAACTGTAAAATCGTTTCCCTTTGGAGAGATTATCCTTGGAAACTATCGTATTAGGATCGAGATCGAATCTTGTGAGGATATATATTAGAGCATCTGTGTAACACCCCCAAATTTATACAACTCAATACAGCGGAAGACTCGTTGGTGTTATGGGATAGCACATTACTCACATCATAGACAACGCTTAAAAATCGCGTCGTTTATTAATAAAGGATTTCCATTCATAAATATCAAAGTTACATAGGTCCCAAGTCATTGTATTTAATACAGGTTTTACAAAACATTTAAATGGAAATTATAATTTGAATGCGGGCCATGAATTCTTGTTGTCTTCCTGAGAATTACCTTCAAGCACCTGAGATAAGACATGTTAAAAGAAAAGGTCAGCGATAACGCCCAGTGAATTCATAGAGTTTAATAAATTCCATCAATATAACTTTGGTATAAAATTATTACCAAAAATCATTTTGTACAAATCATTGTAATAGGCCATAAAATAGCCAAAGTCATTTTTATACAAATCCTTATCGAAAATCATATTATAGGCATTTGCCTTAAAAATCATTATACGAGCCAATGTCGTAAAAACATCATACAATACGTTTTATAACGTTGTATAGATTAAATAAAAACCGTTATATGAATATGGTTATATAAAACAAAAACACGAACATAATATCAATAGTATGACCCCGTATTGCTAGTCAGGCAATACATCGTAATTCGGTGCGTATAGTAGTATTTTGTTAATTGGATTATTATAAGCCGCATGACATTGTTACCTTACTAAACCAAACAACGGGTAGCTAGCCCGAAACTCATTTGCCCATTTAAATTAGCGTGTCGTCACAAAGGTCACGCTATGTAAATCTTCTCATACATAAATTCGCTTACCAATCAATGTGGCACGACGAGGATCAACCGACAAGGCGCGAACTGGGGTGATCGTCCCCAAATAGTACTATTATATGCATAAGCGTCTACCAAATCCCGGTAGTTCACAACTCATGCTAATGGGACTTTTAGTGACATAACCTAACTTTAATAATCAATTTTATTTCATCTATCGGGTCCTTTAATCATTTATCGGATCATACAATCGGGTCATACAATCATTCGGGTCCAAATCAATAAACAAACAATCGGGACAAATGGTGTCCTATTTTATAAAAACTAACATGTTATCTCCCTCGCGAATTTAAAACATTTCATAAAAACATTTAAAAGAGTGCGAGGCTATGAACTCACGTTGATGTGGGAAGGCGGCGATTCGGACGTACGGTACGTGCTTCAATCACGGAAACTAGACAAATAATACTCGTCTTAGACTCTTGTCCAATGACTTTATAAAAATAACAATTATGTATACATATGATGATTGTATATATATGATGATCAAGTGGGTTTACATATTCTCATTTACTCATTTTAGTGTTATGTGTCGATAACTTTTATACTAGTTTACTAGTTTTACCTATTTACATATTTTAAGTCCAATAAACTTATTATAAGTTCTTTAACTTGTAGTAATTCATTTCATACTTGTATTATCAGTATTTGTACTTAACATGTTGGACCCAAATGGGTTAAACCCAATAAGTTCTTTTTATAAGTGTTTAACTTATTTAGTCCAATTATTAGTCCTATATGCTTACTTAGCTCGTTAATGTCCGTATGTCCTATAGTTCGGGTTTTATCGGTTTTTACTTGTATTAGATACTTACATATCAGTATATGAATTTTAAAAACTTTACATTAGACGGGTTTGATCGTCTAAGTTTTATTTGGCGAAAAACGTTAATTTTACGGTAATAGCTGAAAAAGTCGTAAAAATCAAGTTTATAGTTTTTATAACTTATAAATATTATTCCACTACCATTTTTATAAATTATCCATTTATTTAACCTTATACATATTTATATAAATGAAATTCATAAGTTAATGGGTTTTAATTTCTCATTTTATACTATATAATTTGAGTGCTTATATAATAGTAATAAACATTAATTCTTCAAAATCTGATTTTTATTTTCATCTTCACCATTTTTATCATATCTAGAGTTATACAATGAATTAGAAGCTCATTTTTGGATGGAATGAACCTCATATTATGTGCTACAATTAACTTACTTATAGATACTGCTCATTTTAAGTTTATCTATGCTTAACAGTTCCTACAAAACAGCTTATTCAGATTAGCACACTCATCTTATTTTGATCATATCTCACTCATTATAATGATTCCATTGCATGGCCAACTCTCACATGTGTATAACATCTTGTACTTACTGTAAATGGATTCTACCATGCAAGTTTATCCGTTCATGTTTTGGTTACATACTGTTTTTATACAGCCAACTAATTAATCATGATTTTAGCCTTATTTCTTATGGTTAGTAATCTTTTTAAGCATATTTATCAACACTTGATCCCCACACAACATTTTTATCATCATATATTCATCATATACAAATACAACAAGAAAAAAAATACATTTGATCTTTAAAAAAAATAACAAGAGAAAATGGAGAGGATGATCTTCTTTACCAACCAATAGTATATCTTGTTTTTGGAAGACAAGAACTTGATGAACACCAAATGTAACTCCAAGATCATCAAACACCAAGAAAGTAAGTTGAGAAATCAGCCCTAGTACAAAATTAAATCACCTCCTTTGTTGTTAAAATAGCCACCAAGTGATCAAGGCTTCAAGGTAACTCCATGATATAGCTAGATAACAAGTATTTTGTGGCTAGAAAAGATCAAAAAGGGGTGTTTGTGCTTAAAGTGGGACGGCAATGGTGGTGGTTTTGAGAGAGTTTCTAGTTGATTTGCATGTGTGGAATGGAGGTATGTGTAGCTAGTTGTTGGTTTTGTGTTAGTGGTAGCTTAAGTTGTAAGCTTAAGCTTACACTTGTATGTTTATCATGTATAAAGATGCCACATCTTTGATGTGGCGTCTTACTTGGGCCGTCCCATAGTTAGTGGGGTAGGATAATGTATTTTGTCCCATCCCGCTAATTTACGGGTACTCCTTGATTCTAGTTTTCTCGATTTGCGTGCCCTCGGGTCGTTTTGCGAAAAACGTTTTTATAAATTATGAATCAACGGCACAAAACGAATCTAATAAAAATTGTCTCATCAAAAACGGAGTTCGAAAACGTAAATACGTAATCCTAAGGTTTCCGGTTTAGTCGTAAAGGACGTTAAATTAAAATCGTAAGTCCTAATCTCTTCTCGTAAATTTGTGAGTTTATGAACCAACACAAATTTAAAATTCCAAAATAATATTCACGGATAAATTTATTTTCTGAAATGTCGGATTGTCACCAAAACGGTGTATGTAAACGTGAGCACGTAACGTTGAATCCTACGGTTTAGACGTAGTCGATGCTACTTCAAGACGTAAACCAAATTTCTTCCCAAAAATAAGTGAGTTCATATTATAACATTAAAAATAATATTTTCAAATAAAATATCAATCATAAATTGACGGATTGTCACAGCATTTACCCCTAAACAGGAGCTTTGTCCTCAAAGATCATCTTACCTTACTACTCACTTCTTATAGAGTTAAAGCCATGTGGGTATTTTGTTGGGTCTACTAGATGTAGATCTTGCAGCCTGTCAGGAACGGTGAACGACTTCTGTAATCACAAGTCAATCCACAGAGAGACTCTATACACAATATGAATGCAGAATACAAATATAATAAAGAAGAACAGAATAACTATTATGACTTGATCCTTTCTAAGGATTTCTAATATTGATAATGACTAGAACTATGTTTGATGAAGGTCCGTCTAACCCTTCTGCCTAAGGTTCCTTTTATACTACAAGGAAACCCTAATACAGCATTGAACAAAACGTGTAAAACTGATATGCATATCCTTTCCTAACATATCTCATGCATATCCTAACAGAATAATAAATAAATAATAAAGTTTGACTTTGACTAGGACCAGGAGCACGACTTGCTCCTACTACTACTAGAACCAGGAGGAACTACATACCTCCTAGTCTACCTATTACATTTAACTATTCCAATGGTCCTAACAATCCTCCCCTAAACTTGAATTTGACCTGTTGAGTTCAAGTTTCTTGGAAGACGTGCAATAAAGCTCGAGGATTGAATCAGCAAAAGAAATAGCAGCATCAACAGGATAAGAAATAGAAGAACCGCTGCAACATGGAACACTAGAAGCTTCTTCAAAGCTTGAAACAAATCAGCATCGTGTTGAATCTTTACAGCAACATGAGCAGATTTGATGAGCCTTTACCAAGTAGTTGCTCGCTCTTGGGCTAGCCAGTCTTTCTGGTGGAATAAGCATCACCCTGGGAGACTAGAACCCAGCCCAACTCTTAGAACGTGAATCAACGGTGAGTGGGAGTACCCTGATGATTTTAGGCAAACCATCACAACCGTCAACGGATTTGATATGTCTTTACGAGAAGCCGTACCCCTTCTGGACTCGCCAACTCTTAGCAATGAAGCATCGGTGAGTTGAAAACCCTATAGCTTTAAGCAAGCTATTACAGCTATCAACGAATTTGATAAAATCTTTACCAAGAGCCGTACCCCCTTGGATTAGCCATTTTTCAGTCTAGGACCATGGCAAGTGAAAACCATCCAGTTTTGGGTAACCTGGCAACCATCAACGGATTTGAGAATCGCACCAGGAGCCGTACCCTCAAGGTGAATCAACTCTTTCTTTTCGATTAGACATGGTGAGTTGAGGACCATTTGTTGTGAGGACCAAGTCCAACACCAGATGAAACCAGTAACCAGCACAAGGACAGATCAGCAACCAGAACCCAAAGTGTGAATCAGCAAATGGTATCATATTCACAAGTGTAAAATCCATGATGTGTTTAAAGTATGAGCAGATATTATATAAAAAGTATAATTTTTTTTATTTTTTTTGCATTAAATTTTTTTTTTAACTATAAAGAATGAAGTTCACCAATCACTTTACATATTGGTGAAAAGAATGATAATATGAACAAATGATCAAAAACACAAAACAAAAACACTTAGAAACCAACCAAATCATAGACCAGAAGCAGCCTTCTTATCTGCTTTCAAACAAGCCTGGATCCCTTCCACCAACGCAGTTGCCATAGAGGACTCATTCCCTGATGGAGCATTTGAAATCTGCAAGTGACAAGCCAACATAGCCTCCATCGAAACAATCGTCAAAGGATAATCCACGTCTGTGAGCATGAAAACCATATGACCAGATTCCAACTCCAACATATGCACACCACATCCCGCATATAACTTCCATCGCTGAATAACCCATTGCATCTGATCCTTCCAGACACCAGAAACAGGAGCATGAGGAGGTGCATCAAGCATCATCTTAAGATCAACCCATACTCGCAAACCAGGCCAGGAAGACACAGCCATAGGATCAATAAGGCATGCCGGTATCCACAAACCCATATAAAGCCATAAGATCCTTACGATCAGCCCAAGACAAAATACCCTGCATGATTGTACCCTATAGCAGCCATCCCCTCCAACACCTCCGCATTGGGGATAGAAACAACCCCACCTTCATCCTGAAGATGAAGGGAAGATCGAATAGAAGCCTTAGACACCACGTATGAACGTCCATCTATGGTAGCATAGAGTTCTCGTGGACGACCAACCACAACCACAAGACGAGCATATGCCCAAAACTGACGAATGACACTATCATAAATAGTGGGACATACAGTAAAAGCATACCTTAGGTTCGAAGCCTCAATGAAGTCCAGAATGTTAGTAAAATCATCACGATGTGGACCATCTCCTAGATAGGCGACCTTGTTGTGAGCAGGTTGGTATACCAAGGCAGCCATGGATCTTGATTAATTGAATGGAAGATGATTTTGGTTAGGGTTGAGAGAGTAGGATCGGTTGTGTGTGTGTTATGAGTGGTATGAATGAGTCAAGGGGGTTAATTGACCATAAATAATGGAGATAGTAACTGTTCATTGACCCCTAATAATAGGGGGTTGCCCTTTCAAATTAGACAATTATTACATAGTAACCACTTGCCCCTTTTAACATAATTTCCAAATTCCAATTTACCAAAGTTAAATAAGAGTGTAAATACCAGAATTGGAAGCGTTGACTAAAAGTCAAAGCGCACAATGGTCAGACTAGAATCAAAATGTGGTCAACAAAAGTCAATAAGAATGAACAGTGTCCCAGACCAGTACAAGAAGCCAAGCATCACTTGACAAAGAAGGATCTTTAACCACCAGAAGCCAACCAATAATGACTAGAAGCTAACCAATGAGGACTAGAAGCTAGTCATGAAAGAATATAACCACCAGAAGTGAGCAAAATACTCCACCAGGAGTAACACACACCCCCAGAACCAATGCAATATGTTGTTAAAATCTACCAATATGTTAGTCTGTGCAAAGTAATATGTACACGAAGCCTCCCCTTAGGCTTAGCCTCCCCTCAATCCTAAACCTCAAGGATTGACCATCCCAATGTGAACCACTAAGTGGTTGAACCGAGGACCATCAAATGCTTTTGTCAGCAAATCAGCAACATTATCATCCGTATGAACTTTAAGAACCTGTATCAACTTCTTCTCATTGGCATCCCGTATAAAATGGTGCCTAATTTCAATATGCTTTGTTCGCTGATGAAAAACAGGATTCTTCACAATGCAGATAGTACTTTGATTGTCAATGAAAATTTTGGTGTTCATTAAATTGAACCCATAATCCAACATCTGATTTTGGATCCACAATACTTGTCCACAACAGCTAGCAGCAGCAACGTATTCAGCTTCTGTTGAAGAAGTAGCTACTATCGTCTGTTTCTTGCATTGCCATGAAATAAGTCGACGACCCAAAAATTGACAACCACCAGTAGTAGACTTTCTGTCATTATTAGCACCTGAGATTTATAGTTTCAATGATCCGCTTGGATTGGAGATTGTAGACACGATAAGCTCGAGAGTGAGCTGAATATCCCACAATGTATCCTTCATCTGCCTTGCCATCAAACTTCCCCAAATAGTCACTAGTATTCAGAATAGTTACTGGACACCCAAAAGGCTTCAAATAAGCAATATTTGGAAACTTTGCCCGTTAGAAGCTCATAAGGAGTCTTCTTGTGAGGATTGGTAATAGAAACCCTATTCAAAACATAACTTGCAGTATTAATGGCTTCTGTCCAGAACATGGTTGGAAGCTTGGAATCGGCAAGCATTGTTCTTGCTGCTTCTATTAGTGTCATGTTCTTTCTCTCTGCCACGCCATTCTGTTGAGGAGTTCTTGCTGCACTATAATCTCTTTTGATGCCCTTAGCATTACAAAGTGCTATGAGGTCTTTGTTTTTGAACTCGGTTCCATTATCACAACAAATACCTTTAACCTTCTTGGTCAACTGGTTCTCTATAAGGGTAAGAAAATCTCTAAGAATTGAGTAAGTCTCACTCTTGGCAGCCATGAAGAACACCCACGTAAACCTGCTATATCCATCAGTTACCACCAGACATAATTGTTTGTGGTCAATGCTCCTAATAGAAGTAGGACCAAATAAATCCATGTGTAGTAGCTACAATGGTTCAGTAATAAGACTAAGAGCAGTAATGGCCTTGAAGGATGCTTTGTGTTGTTTGCCTTTGCTGCAAGCAATACAATTTATATCATTTCTAAACGACTTGGGATGTAAGCCAGAGACCAGATTCAGATTTGCTAGTTTGTGAATGGTCTTGAAGTTCACATGCCCCATCCTTCTGTGCCATTGAGTGGCTTCATCTTCTGAGGCTTTAGCAACCAGACATGCTAGTTGACCCGTAGGGTTGACTTCATTCAGCTTGATGCTATATAGATTGTGTCTTCTAGGGATTCTGAGCAGAACCTATGAGTCATCCGGAAGCTGAAAGTCTTTGGAGAGCACAAGTGCATCAGTATCCATGAAGAGAACAAACTGCTTCTTGTCACAAATCTGAGAGACAAATATCAAATTGAAGTGCTGAAGTGCTTCCATATAGTAGACCTGCTCAAAATTTAGATTAGGCGTCTTAATTGTTCCTTTGCCAGTGATCCTGCCTTCACCTCCACCAAAATAGACCTTGCCGCCTTGAAATGGTACAAAGTTAGAGAGAAGACTTTTATTTCCTATCATGCTCCTGGAGCAACCACTATCAACAATGCCTAAACTAGGATCTTGGTATGGAGTAACCTACAACAACAAGATAAGAAAAATGCAAAAGTTAGTGCCTTAAGGGGACCCAAACCTTTTCAGGTTTGAGCCTGCCTTGTGGATCTTTAGTAGAGAGCAAAGAAGATTGATGAGATCCACCGTTGTTCCTTGGTTGCCTATGCATCATATGGGTATTATTGTTTGACCAAGAACAACCTGCTGAGGGCTTAACAGCAGTTCCCAAACTTCCCAAACCAAAATACATGTGGTCAAAATTATGTGGATAAATTGGATTAAAATTTTGAAAATAGTTACTGGTGGATCTATTAGTTGTTAATCCAATGTTTCTCCAATGATCAGAAGGTAATGGAGAGGACCTTCTAGAAGAAGAAAACGATTGAGCACTAGGATTGAGTCTTCTAGAAGTATATGTGGCAGCTCCTGGTGGACCAGGAGCAGGAAATGCTTGATTAACAAAAGCATGTGTGTCATAAAAATCACAATCTTTAATCAAATGAAATGCACTTCCACAAACAAAACATGTTTTAATAGACCTTTTATTAGAATGACTTTGTTTCATACTGCTAACTTTATTACACACAATTCTAGGAGAAACATTCTTCCTAGGACTCAATAAACTAGGACCAGACACACTTGACTTAAAAGCAACTCTTTCTTCACACATCCTAGCACCAGTAGCAGCATGATCATTCGACTTGGAACTTGTAGGTCTTGACTCTTCACTTGAACCACTTGATGCAGAGTCACTGGCTTTGTCACTGAAAGTACACGAGACAAAGTCATTAGAATTAGTAGAACTTTTTGGGGACTCATGCATCTGTGATCCATCCAAGTCATTATGCCTAGAAGTGGGCATGAAAGTTCCAGTAAGAGGGGGAGGGACAGCATGCATTTCTGCTGCTGGTTTAAACCTATTGTACCTAGGTTCTCCCTCTTCCTCTTTGTCGACATCAAAGACACTCGAAAAAGATAAATCAAACAAATCTTCTGAATCAATATATTTATCAAATCCTAACCCTCTTTTAGTCCTACCAGATAATTTTGAAAGATTTTTAGGTGCCTTTTGCCATTTTTCAAATCTCAACATTGTAGCATCTAATCTTTCTTGCATCTCCTGTTTTTCTTTTATACTGGCATCTTTTACCTTTTCTGTATATTTAAGCATATTAGTTGTGTTTTCTAAATCGATGCTCAGAATCCTAATTTTATCCTCATACTCACGTTGAGTATCTTGTAGCCACCTCTTTTGTTGTTCCAATGTGTTTAATGAAGCCTTATAGGCTTGAACCTCTAAAAAATATTTATCATTCTGTTCATTTACTTCATTAAACTGGGACAACAATGCTGAGTATTTATCATGACAACCAAGAGGACAATGTTGTACCTGAGGTGAGATGCCCATTAGAGCAAACTCGTCTGCTTCTTCTGCATCAGATAGATTTCCAGCAATCATTGCAAACACGTCAGTCGAGGATTCAGCTGATTCCAAAGTTGTAGTCTGATGATCATTCCAGTTGACCATAGAGTCAACAGATACCAATGCCTTCTTGTCATCTTTTACCTCCTGAACCTTAAAAGCTGAGTACCTGCTCTTCTCCTGGTCATTCTTGCTAGGGCATTCCCTTGCAAAGTGACCTTGTTGCTGATAGTTATAGCATCGAACCTTGCTTCTGTCGAATCTTGCTGGCTCTCGTGGGTTGTAATTGAATTTTCGACCTGCTTTCTTCTCAAACTTGTGAACCCTAAGAGTGAGCATGGCCATCTGCCATTTAAGATCCATTTCATCCAGGTCAAGTTTATCGACCTGTTTGAAGTCATCAAAAGCAAGTTGTTGTTGAGCATCAACATCAGCCACAAAAGAATGAAGAACGACTTCTACCATACTACCAGACTTGGCAGTAGGATCAGGAGCAGAAGTATGCTGAAAAGTATGTTGAGAAGACACAGTATTGCAAGGGCTACTAGCATATGACATGGGACTGGATGCCATAGAACTCACAAAGGCAGAATTAGCAGGAGTGGGAAAAGAATCACTTGGATATCCTCTCACATGAGGTTCAAAAGTTTTGAGCTTATGAAATAGATCATCAAAATTGAGATAGTCAAGCCCACCTTTTGCTTTGAGAGAGATTACCACCTGATTCCATGAGTAGGGTAAGGCTCTAAGAAACCTTGCATTAATATCACCATCGTCAGGCTTTGAACGAAGTTGATTCAATTGGCTCAATATCTTTTGGAACCTGTCATACCCTTGATGCAAACCTTCAGTTTCTGAGATTTTGAATTCTGTAAATTCATCTCTCAGCATGGATCTTCGCATTTTCTTTGACTCCTCATTCCCACCAAACCTTGCTTTAATTCCATTCCAGATCTCTCTAGCATCATCCAAATGGTAGAAGTCACCCATGTGATCATCACGAAGAGATTGAAGCAAAATAGTTTTTGCTTTGACCTCCTTCTGAATAGCTATGATTTCTTCATGAGATTTAGGGTCAAGAAGAGTAATATTACCATTCTTGTCTCTTCCAGTTAGCTTCCTGCTGTTCCCATTCAGAATAACCTTCCAAAGGTCTTGATAAGTATTGGTGATCCACCATTCCATCTTCATTGCCCAACTATCATATTCATCCTTTTTCAGAAGAGGGAATTTACCATTCGTGTTGGAAACCGTAGCAACGATCTGCTGAGGTTGCACAGGTTTAGGAGTGCTGTCTTCTCCTGTTTGAGTAGAAGTTGAGGCAGACATGATAAAAAAATGTCAGTAATAAGAAAACTTGATTCTTCTTGTATAGAGACCCTCCCAGGCTCTGATACCACTTGTTGGGTCTACTAGATGTAGATCTTGCATCCTGTCAGGAATGGTGAACGACTTCTGTAATCACAAGTCAATCCACAGAGAGACTCTATACACAATATGAATGCAGAATACAAATATAATAAAGAAGAACAGAATAACTATAAAGACTTGATCCTTTCCAAGGATTTCTAATATTGATAATGACTAGAACTATGTTTGATGAAGGTCCGTCTAACCCTTCTGCCGAAGGTTCCTTTTATACTACAAGGAAACCCTAATACAGCATTGAACAAAACGTGTAAAACTGATATGCATATCCTTTCCTAACATATCTCATGCATATCCTAACAGAATAATAAATAAATAATAAAGTTTGACTTTGACTAGGACCAGGAGCACGACTTGCTCCTACTACTACTAGAACCAGGAGGAACTACATACCTCCTAGTCTACCTATTACATTTAACTATTCCAATGGTCCTAACATATTTCCTCCACATTCGGTCTTTTCTCACAAGTGTAATCCATTACAATACGCGAGTTTCATCAAACATAACTACGGGAATAAGATCAGGCTAAATGTTGACTTACTTTCTCTATCCATGATGTTCACGGGTTTCTGATGAATGCAACTTTTCGCCGATCTAAACTTTACTAAGAAACAATCAGATTTTCACTTGATAGACATTTTATCAAGTTCGACATACGAATCATAATTCACGCAGCTCTTGAAGTCCTAGGGTAGATCCAGCTTATATGCCTTTCAAACCAACTTTTATATCATCTCAATGGTCCCATACAACGGGGACTTATATCCCATGATCTTTCAGATCATCAATTCATTTTTCCATGGTTAAATTTTTTGGCACAACTTCGCTACCCATCTGGCACTTCAAGATCTACATTTCATATTCACATAACCTCCTACCTACTACCGGCAGTCATTAATCAGATCCTAATTTCAACAATCATTTCAGGTCTCGCGGGTCGAGTATTTTGTAAGGTTAGGTTCGCCATCATAGGAAACCTTAAACTTATAAGACATGTCCAACTCACAATGGGTGTATGTCGGGTGTCTTCATCTCAACTCCTGCTTACAGATGCTCTAATATTTAGATCCTAACAAGATTCGATCTCGATCCTAATACAATGATTATCAATGATAATCTTTCCAAAGGAAAACGATTATACGGTCTATTACCAAAGGTCAATCATTCAAACATAGAACAACGCTTATAGTATTTTGTTTCGTTACTTTACCTCGTCCCTTCGATTGGGTGGTACATAGTACTCTCATCAAGGTTCGTTCTCAATGATTTCTGAGCAAATCTCCAGAAATTCGATGCGAAGCGAGGATCTTGATAAAGATGTTCGATACAGGGACACTATGTTTACATAACTCTTTTGTATTTATCATAAACGGGAATGATATTAGCAGATTTGGTCAGTCTGTCGACGATGACCCAAATCGAATCAAATTCAGATGATGACCTTTGCAATAGCTAGACGTTAACTAATGTATGAGGCGATGTCTGCCTTCATAATTTGTCATTAGTACAACTTCTTCAGACAAAGATACTTTTAGTCAAAATGACATACATATAATACTTATACTTACAAGATTTCCAATATAACTACATCTCACAATCTTCCATATTTAGGCAACCACAAACGACCTTTTATACATTCAACGCTATCGGCTTCTCAATTCTGATGGTTCACATTCGCCGTGAACCCCTTTTATTATCTATATCATCCTTTTTATAACCATCGGCTACATTTTAAATTGTTCGGCAATTTTATTTTGCACCTTCATTACTAAGGAACATGTCCTAATTGGTTCTTTATCTTTTCTACATAATGTGTCAGAAATTATATTCATTTTTCCTGATGTAATAATTATCATGTCCACAATTTACTCATAATTTTTTTTTCTAAGTTTTTGTTTCGTCTCAACTATTATTTTTATCAGTTTTTCTTAATCCGATGTTTTAAAGCGTCGATAATTACTACAAGTAATTAAATAATAAATATTTAATTTTTTTGTAACATAACGTAAAAATTTTAATTTTCTTAGTTCGACCAATTATAAAAATGTTCAAAATAAATTTGAATTTAATTAATACGATTTTTTTTATTTATCGAAAATAATTAATAGGATTCGTAAATATTCGAAAAATCTTTGTTTATATTTTGGTCAAAATTTTCTTAGTTGAAAAGCGTAAATTATCGTTTCAAATTTCAAGTCATGTTTTAAATGGTTTCCTCAATTCTTCTTAGGTTGTCTAGAAGTATACACAAACATTTACCCCTAAACAGGAGTTTAGTTAAATGATTTGTGTATAAGGAAATAATCCCTTAAAAATTTCTTTGTTAAAACATTTGTCAAAATATATTTTCAGTTTCTTTTTGGTAAAATCCAAAGTTTCAAATGGCTCTAATTTTTTTGAAGAGTCAATGTAGATTCCATTATCTATTAATCACACAATCAATTAATATAAAGGATTAAGTCTTAAATCACATGTTAATTATTCAAGGTACAGGTTTTTATGGTTCAGCCAATTCAGGTCAATTTATAAATGATTATTAACTCATTCTTATTCTTATAAACAAACAAATGGTCCTTAATGATCACAAGCATGCATTTATCAAATTACAGCCTACACACGTGATTCACCAAATTTATGAATGCTACATGTGTATTAGTCAATCCAAACGACATCACGTGAAACTCATAATGTTCATTACAAGTACCGGATGTAGTGATTGGAATAGATAATCTTTTTCGCAGATGCGAAGTTGATGATAACCATGCCGAGGATCAAATCTTTAAAACATACGCTAGAACCTTGTAAATGATCGAACAAATCTTCCATTTCGAGTCATGGATATCGTTTTCGATTGTCAATTTACTCAGTTCACAGTAATCTATAAATATAAGGAATGATAACACCATAGTTCTTCATGATGACGAGCTTGGTAGAATAAAATCTTTCTCCGACAACTCTCTCAGTTGTACGGTAATTCCTTTAATTTAGATGGTGCTGACGTACAGTGCACAAGCCACAGGTGCAGCGCCGGGAATATAATCAATACCAATTTCAACTTGTCTTAATGGCGAAAGTATAGGTAATTCACCAACAAATACCTCCTAAAGTTTCAAATAGCAGGAACATCTTTTAATTCATTCATATTAGGTTCTTCTAGATTACAATATCTATAACTAGTTCACAACCATTCATGGTATAATTTTAAGTCTAAATGCAGGATATCGTCATCCACCAAGAATTATTTAGATCACTTTTGATAATCAACATCTTATCATTTAGGGGAATTCAATTCGAGTTCCCATCAATTAAGACAATGTCATCATGTCATAATCAATCAATCCATTCTACTGGCACTATCAACTTTTCAGTTTTATTGCCATTGATAAGATGTGAACTTCTAAAAAGACTAATAATAACTCATAATCCTTCACAAGTTCAAGGATATATGGAGACACAACTACCATTAAAAGAATAAGGTCAACGCATAATCTACGCGAGAAAATTTTAAATCAGATACAGACGAAAACATTTAATGAATATGAATATACCCCATGTTTTCATAATTTGAGTACGCATTCGAAAGCTCCTCGGATCGTTACCCAGGTCATTCAAATGAAATCAAATCAAAAGAAATGATAGGAATGTCGATACATCCAGTCGGGTATCAACACTCGGTAATCATATACTTTTCCTAAGAATCTCACTACGGGAGAATTTGACAAGAAGAGAATATCAATTGTCAATTAAGACAATTTCCACAGATGAGTAAATTCAACTCAGAAGAATAGATACTACAGGCACATAGGTAGGTGTCCCTAACACTATGTCCCTATTTTTCACTTCTTGCAGATCTCATAAAATTTAATCTTACACAATTTTCAAAGGAAATGTAGTGTTTATTAATTAGTTTTATGGTGACTACTAATCAGCCTTGCATGGTCACTTCCAAATTGTATGTAGGGGCGCAACTATATACAATTTCAAGATTAACGATGCAAAACTCAGTTCGTCAAAATTTTATCATCATGTTTATAATAAAAACATTTTCATGCTTAATTCTTAAATAAGAATCAAAATAAATTTACAAAGATCTTCTTTGTTATGAAAACAATTTAGTTTTCCAAGGTATTTCATAATCAACTTTATTTCAATAATGATTATTTACAAGTCTCACTTTAAATAATTCATGTGTTGATGAAAATCAATTTTTCCCAAGGGATACTATTGTATCTTATAAAAACAATCAGTGATCTGCAAAAGAGTGATGAAGAGTTGTTCACCCAGAACTAACTACAATATAATAGGAAATGAGCTTAGCCAATTAATCATGAGGTTCGTGATCTCGATGGCACTCAAAAAGAATAATCTACAACGTAACTCAAATCAAGATGAGTACTTGTTCAATGGTTTCATCACTAATGTGAACATTAGGATGAAGCAATAAAGGATAGATAACATCGATACATGTAGAATTTAGCAATCAATGGTAGTCTTTTCATTAATCACAAACAAGTCAAAATTGTACCGTAACACATTACGTGTCACTATGTCATACAATTCCTAGAACTCATCCTACCAACTGATGTCTCAGTTAAGTTAGGGATTATTTTTAAAAGATACCACAATGAATACTAATCTACAAGAGTTATGGGGGTTCCACCTGTCCCGGAAGATCCATCGGTCCCAATTTAGAAGAAGATTTCTTCAATTTATTTGTTGGACACTGGGAATCCTCATTAGTGGACAATGGCCTAGGAACAACCCTTAACACGAATCAACAATCAATTAAAACCTTATAATTCAATCACAGAACTTAGCGACTTCCTCTTAACAATCTCATATTCCATACAGGTTAAGTTTCACTTTATTCAAGTTTTAACCAATTTTATACTCAATTCGATATCCTACCTTATTCTCCCATACTTTCAACCTTATTTATAAACCTTAATAGGGTAATAAAAGCTCGATATGATCAACACTTAATTTCCGATTCTATAACTTCTTCATCAATAGTTATCAAATGAGTCACTAGTATGAAATGACTTGATCATTCAACTAGACTTCTCGGAAAGGTACTAGTGGCATGAGGCTTTTGGGTAATGGTTCCAAACGACAGCCTCAAGTGCAACATTCACCCTTTCGATTTCAATTTATGAATTGGATGACAACGAATCAGATGACATCTTTCTAGGTGGCAATGTTTTGTCAAACTCCACTCTATAAGGAAAGATCGTCATGACATCGATATCAGATTTAATCTCGCCAATTCTTTTTCAATATCACAATCAACTAATATCTACATTTCTACGAATATCAACCATTTGTTGGGATCATAAATATCCACAACTTGGTTTAGATCTAGGATGGCTAGAATTCCTAAGAGAATAGCTTCGGTTAATTTACTAGGGGATTTAGGGTTCCTTGTGACAATCTACGTCGTATAAATACCTCGTATAAATATCAAAATAATCATCAAACAATCATGTAATAAAATTACATCATATATGTGTATATATAATCCAAGTTATATATATATTAAAATAACACTTCTCAGTCTGGCCTTGTCGGTAACTCGGGAATCTTCGGCACCGTTATAGTCAAAAGATTTTTATACATTTTTAGAAAAATGTTTATGGTTAAAAGATTTTGAAATGTTTTATTCAAAACCTTGGTTTTAAAAATCTTTCGTTTTCTATAACGAGAGCTCTGGTACCAAACTGTAACACCCCCAAATTTATACAACTCAATACAGCGGAAGACTCGTTGGTGTTACGGGATAGCACATTACTCACATCATAGACAATGTGACAATCCGTCAATTTATGGTTGATATTTTGTTCTCAAATATTACTTAAAAACATTATTTTAATGTTATATTATGAACACATTTATTTTTGGGAAGAAATTTGGATTTACGTCTTGAAGTAGCATCGACAACGTTTAAACCGGAGGATTCTACGTTACATGCTCACGTATACATACACCGTCTTTGGTGGCAGTCCGACATTTCAGAAAAGTAAATTTATCCATGAATATTATTTTGGAATTTTCAATTTGTGTCGGTTCATAAACTCACAAATTTACGAGAAGAGATTAGGACTTACGATTTTATTTTAACGTCCTTTACGACTAAATCGGAAACCTTAGGATTACGTATTTACGTTTTCGAACTCCGTTTTTGATGAGACAATTTTTATTAGATTCGTTTTGTGCCGTTGATTCATAATTTATAAAAACGTTTTTCGTAAAACGATCCGAGGGCACGCAAATCGAGGAAACTAGAATCGAGGAGTACCCGTAAATAAATGGGGATGAGACAAGTGGAACACTTGTCCCACCCCACTCAAAACCGGCCTAACTAGCCACACATCCCATGATGTGTCCAATTTGTAGCAACTAAGCTAACAAGTGTTAGCTTAGCTTAAAAGCTACACCATCTCAACACAAAACCATTTCCACCATACCACTTCCTCATTCAACACATGCAAAACCACCCAAAATCCTCTCTTTCTCTCTATTATTCCGTCCCATTTACACCTCCAAATCACCATCACTAGATCAATTTTAACCACAAACATATGTTATAACTTACATATGTTAATCTCCATTCAAAAAGATGAAGATTGGTGCAAGTTTTAACATCCAAGGAGGAGTTTCTATGGAGTATTAGGGCTGATTTTCCACAAGGTGTTCATGAATAATGGTGGTCTTGAAGATGGTCTTGGTGCATCACAAGTTTCTCCATTAAAATCTATGTCCAAATCACAACCTACATCAACTTGGTGGTATAAAGATTGTCCTCCTCATCCTCTTGTTATTTTTGATTATGTAATCTTGTATTTCTTTTACTTATGTATATGTATATGATGATGAATGATGATTAAAAATATTGTGTGGAGATTTGGTGTTGATAAACATGCTTAAAAAGATGAAAAACAATAAGAAACAAGGTTGAAATCTTGCTTAATTTAGATGGCTGTATAAAACAGTAAAGAATCATATGGTAAACTAGTAAAATGACTTGAATAGAATGATATACAGTAAGCTATGGGTCTTGTACACATGTGAGAGTTGGCCATGCAATGGAATCATTGTAATGAGTGAGATATGATCAAAACAAGTTTAAAGTACAAATCTGAGTTCACTGTTTTGGACGATTTTTAGAAAATACTTAGAGGCTGATTCAACAGTAGCTATAGTGGAGTTAAATGGAGAAAATCTCATGTAGTTTATGTCATAAAAATGTGAGCTTCTATCTCCATATAGAACTCTAGATATGGCAGTTTTGGTGAAGATGAAAATAGAAATAAGATTTTGGAAATTAAAGTATAATAGTATTATATAAGCACTCAAAATTATATTGTATAAAATATAAAATTAAAACCCACTAAGTCATGAATTTTATTTATATAAATATGTTAAAGGTTAAATAAATTTATAAATTATAAAAATGATAGTGGAATAATATTTATAAGTTATAAAAACTATAAACTTGATTTTTACGACTTTCGGCTATTACCGTAAAATTAACGTTTTTTATCAATTAAAACTTAGACGATCAAACCCGTCTAATGTAAAGTTTTTAAAAGTCATATACTGATATATAAGTATCTAATACAAGTAAAAACCGATAAAACCCGAACTATAGGACATACGGACATTAACGAGCTAAGTAAACATATTGGACTAATGATTGGACTAAATAAGTTAAACACTTATAAAAAGAACTTACTGGGCTTAACCCATTTGGGCCCAACATGTAAAGTATAAATACTGATAACACAAGTATGAAATGGATTAATACAAGTTAATAAACTTATAATAGGCTTATTGGACCTAAAACACGTAAATAGGTAAAACGAGAAAACTAGTATAAATGTTATCGACACATAACACTAAAATAAGTAAATGAGAATATATAAACCCACTTGATCATCATATATGTTATTTTTATAAAGTCATTGGACATGAGTCTAAGACGAGTATTATTTGTCTAGGTTTCCGTGATTGAAGCACGTACCGTACGTCCGAATTGCCGATAACCCGCCTTCCCACATCAACGTGAGTTCATAGCCTCGCACTCTTTTAAATGTTTTTATAAATGTTTTATAAACCCGCGAGGGAGATAACATGTTAGTTTTTATAAAATAGGACACCATTTGTCCCGATTGTTTGTTTATTGATTTGGACCCGAATGATTGTATGACCCGATTGTATGACCCGATAAATGATTAAAGGACCCGATAGATGAAATTAAATGGATTATTAAAGTTAGGTTATGTCACTAAAAGTCCCATGAGCATGAATTGTGAACTACCGGGATTTGGTAGACGCTTGTGCATATAATAGTACTATTTGGGGACGATCACCCCAGTTCGCGCCTTGACGGTTGATCCCCTTCGTGCCACATTGATTGGTAAGCGAATTTATGTATGAGAAGATTTCCATAGCGTGACCTTTGTGACGACACGCTACTTTAGATGGGAAAATTGAGTATCGGGTTAGCTACCCGTTGTTTGTTTTAGTAAGGTAACAATGTCATGCGGCTTATAATAATCCAACTAACGAAATACTACTAGACGCACCGAATTACGATGTATTTTCTGACTAGCAATACAGGGTCATACTATTGATATTATGTTCGTGTTTTGGTTATATATAACCATATTCATATAACGGTTTTTATTTAATCTATACAACGTTGCAAAACGTATTGTATGGTGTTTTTAACGACAATGATTCGTATAATGGTTTTTAAGGCAAATGCCTATATTATGATTTGATAAAGATTTGTATAAAATGATTTTGGCTATTTTATGGCCTATCACAATGATTTGTACAAAACGATTTCCAGTAATAATTTTATACTGATATTATATTGATGGATTTTATTAAACTCTATGAATTCACTCGGCGTTATCGCTGACCTTTTCTTTTAACATGTTTTGTCTCAGGTACTTGAAGGTAATTCTCGGGAAGACAACAAGAATTCATGGCCCGCACCTAAAATACTTTTTCCATTCAAATGCCTTGTAAAACCTGTATTAAATATAATGACTTGGGACCTATGTAACTTTGATATTTATGAATGGAAATGCTTTACTATTAAACGACGCGATTTTTATGCGTTGTCTATGATGTGAGTAATGTGCTATCCCGTAACACCAACTAGTCTTCCGCTGTATTGAGTTGTATAAATTTGGGGGTGTTACAGTTTGGTACCAGAGGTCTCATTATAGAGAACGAAAGATTTTTAAAAAACCAAGGTTTTGAATAAAATATTTCAAAATCTTTTAACTATAAACATTTTTCTAAAAATGTCTAAAAATATTTTGACTATAACGGTGCCGAAGAATTCCCGAGTTACCGACAAGGCCAGACTAAGAAGTGTTATTTTAATATATATATATATATATATATATATATATATATATATATATATATATATATAACTTGAATTATATATATATATGATGTAATTTTATTACATAATTGTTTGATGATTATTTTGATATTTATACGAGGCATTTATACGACGTAGATTGTCACAAGAAACCCTAAATCCCCTAGTAAATTAATCGAAGCTATTCTCGTAGGAATTCTAGCTATCCTAGATCTATACCAAGTTGTGGATATTTATGATCCCAACAAAATGGTTGATATTCGTAGAAATGTAGATATTAGTTGATTGTGATATTGAAGAAGAATTGGCGAGATTAAATATGATATCGATGTCATGACGATCTTTCCTTATAGAGTGGAGTTTGACAAAATGTTACCACCTAGAAAGATGTCATCTGATTCGTTGTCATCCAATTCTTAAATTGAAATCGAAAGGGTTAATGTTGCACTTGAGGCTGTTATTGGAATCATTACCCAAAAGCCTCATGCCACTAGTACCTATCCGAGAAGTCTAATTAAATGTGTGAGTCATTTTATACGAGTGACTCATTTGATAATTGTTGTTGTAAGAGCTATAGGATTGGAATTAAGTGTTGATCATATCAAGCTTTTATTGCCCTATTAAGGTTTATAAATAAGGTTGAAAGTATTAGAGAATGAAGTAGGATATCGCATTGAGTATAAGTTGGTTAAAACTTGAATAAAGTAAAATTTAACTCGTATGGAATATGAGATTGTTAAGAGGAAGTCGTTAAGTCCTGTGATTGAATTATAAGGTTTTAATTGATTGTAGGTTCGTGTTAAGGGTTGTTCCTAGGCCATTGTCCACTAACGAGGATGCCTAGTTTCCAAGAAATAAATTGAAGAAATCTTCTTCTGAATTGGGACCAATGGATCTTCCGGGACATATGGAACACCTAATGACTCTTGTAGATTAGTATTCATTGTGGTATCTTTTAAAAATCCCTAACTTAACTGAGATATCAGTTGGTAGGATGAGTTCTGAGAATTGTATGACATAGTGACACGTAATGTGTTACGGTACAATTTTGACTTGTTTGTGATTAATGAAAAGACTACCTTTGATTACTAAATTCTACATGTATCGATGATATCTATCTTTTCTTGCTTCTTCCTAATGCTCGCATTAGTGATGCAACCATTGAACAAGTACTCATCTTGAATTGAGTTACGTTGTGGATTATTCTTCCTGAGTACCATCGAGGTCATGAACCTCATGATTACTTGGCTAAGCTCATTTCCTATTATATTATAGTTAGTTCTTGGCGAACAAGCTTTCATCACTCTTTTGCAGATCACTATATGTTTTTATAAGTTAAAACAAGTATCCCTTGAGGAAAATTTTGGTTTTCATCACCATATGGATTATTTAAAGTGAGACTTATAAATAATCATTATCGAAATGAAGTTGTTTATAAAACACCTTGGAAAGACTTAATTGTTTTCATAACAAAGAAAACCTTTGTATATTTATTCTTGATTCTTATTTAAGAATTAAGCCTGAAAATGTTTTTATTATAAACATGATGATAAAATTTTGACGAACTGAGTATTGCATCGTTAATCTTGAAATTGTATATAGATTCGCGCCTACATACAATTTGGAATGGACCATGCAAGGATGATTAGTAGTCACCATAAAACTAATGAATAAACATTACATTTTCTTTGAAGATTGGGAAAGATTAAATTTTATGAGATCTGCAAGAAGTGAAAAATAGGGACATAGTGTTAGGGACACCTACACATGTGCCTGTAGCATCTATTCTTCTGAGTCGAATTTACTCATTTGTGAAAATTGTCTTATTTGACAATTGACAATCCTTTCTTGTCCAATTCTCCCGTAGTGAGATTCTTTGGAAAAGTATCCGATTACCGAGTGTTAAACCCGACTGGATGTATTGACGTTCTTATCATTTCTTATGATTTGATTTCATTTGAATAACCTGGGTAACGATCCGAGGAGCTTTTGAATGCGTACTCAAATTATGAAAACATGGGATATATTCATATTCGTTAAATGTTTTCGTCTGTATCTGATTTGAAATTCTCTCACATAGATTATGCGTTGACCTTAATCTTTTAAGGTTAGTTATGTCTCCTGATATCCTTGAATTTGTGAAGGATTATGAGTTATTAGTCTTTTGAGAAGTTCACATCTTATCAACGGTAATGAAACTGGAAAGTCGATAATTCCAGTAGAATGGATTGATTGATTATGACATGACGACATTGTCTTAATTTATGGGAACTCGAGTAGAATTCCCCTAAATGATAAGATGTTGATTATCAAAAGTGATCTAAATAATTATTGATGGATGACTTGAAATTATACCGTGAATGGTTGTGAACTAGTTATAGATATTGTAATCTAGAAGAACCTAATGTGAATTTATTAAAAGGATGTTTCCGTTGTCTGAAACTTTAGGAAGTATTTGTTGATGAATTACCTAGACTTTCGCCATTAAGGCAAGTTGAATTTGGTATTGATTATATTCCCGGTGCTGCACCTGTGGCATGTGCACTGTACGTCAGCACCATCTGAATTAAAGGAATTACCGTACAACTGAGAGAGTTGTCGGAGAAAGATTTTATTCTATCGAGCTCGTCATCATGAAGAGCTATGGTGTTATCATTCCTTATATTTATAGATTACTGTGAATTGAGTAAATTGACAATCAAAAACGAAATCCATAACTCGAAATGGAAGATTTATTCGATCATTTACAAGGTTCTAGCAATTTGATCCACGTCATGGTTATCATCAACTTCTCGTCCGCGAAAAAGATTATCTATTCGAATCACTACATCCGGTACTTGTAATGAACATTATGAGCTTCACGTGATGTCGTTTGGATTGACTAACACACATGTAGTATTCATAAATTTGGTGAATCTCGTGTGTAGGCTATAATTTAATAAATTCATGCTCGTGATCATTAAGGACCATTTGTTTGTTTATAAGAATAAGAAGGAGTTAGTAATTATTTATAGATTGCCCTAAATTGGCCGAACAATTAAAAACTTGTACCTTGAATAATTAACATGTGATGAAAGACTTAATCCTTTATATTATTTGACCGTGTGAATAATAGATAATGAAATATATTGACTCTTTAAAATTTAAGAGCCCTTTTAAGACTTTGGATTTTACCAAAAAGAAATGGAAATATGTTTTGACAGATATTTTATCAAAAGAAATTTTTAAGGGATTATTTCCTTATACACAAATCATTTAACTAAACTCCTGTTTAGGGGTAAATGTTTGTGTATACTTCTAGACAACCTAAGAATAATTGAGGAAACCTTTTAAATCATGACTTGAAATTTGAAACGATAATTTACGCTTTTCAACTAAGAAACTTTTGACCAAAGTATAACCAAAGATTTTTCAAACATTTACGAATCTTATTAATTATTTTCGATAAATCAACAAAAATCTTGTTAATTAAATTCAAATTTATTTTTGAACATTTATATAATTGGTCGAACTAAGAAAATTTAAAATCTTTACGTTTACATTTCATAAAAATTGAATATTTAATATTTAATTAGTTGTAATAATTATCGACGCTTTAGACGTCGGATTGAGTAAAACGGATAAAAATAATAGTGGAGACGAGACTAGAACTTAGAAAATATAAAGAAAGAAATTTTGAATAAATACGGACATGATAATTATTTCATCAGGAAAGATGAATGTAAATACTGACATGTTATATAGAAAGGATAAAGAATCCATTAGGACGTGTTCCTTAATAATGATTGTGCAAAATAAATCGCCGAACAATTTAAAATATAGCCAATGCTTATAAAAAGGATAATATAGATAATAAAAAGGGGTTCGCGGCAAATATGAACCATTAGAATTGAGAAGCCGATGGCGTTAGATGTATAAAAGGCCACTTGTGATTGACTAGATATGGAGATTGTAAGATATAGTTATATTGGAAACTTGTAAGTATAAGTATTCTATTCCTGTCATTCTGATTTAATGTATCATTATCAGAAGAAGTTATACTGATGGCAAATTATGAAGGCATACATCGCCTCATACATTAGTAAACGTCTAGCTATTGCAAAGGTCATCATCTGAATTTGATTCGATTTGGGTCATCGTCAACAGACTGACCAAATCTGCTAATATCATTCCCCTTAATGATAAATGCAAAAGAGTTATGTAAACATAGTGTGCCTGTATCGAACATCTTTATCAAGATCCTCGCTTCGCATCGAATTTCTAGAGATTTACTCAGAAGTCATTGAGAACGAACCTTGATGAGAGTACTATGTACCACCCCAATCGAAGGGACGAGGTAAAGTAACGATACAAAATACTATAAGTGTTGTTTTATATTTGAATGATTGACCTTTGGTAATAAACCGCATAATCGCTTTCCTTTGGAAGGATTACCATTGATAATCATCGTATTAGGATTGAGATCGAATCTTGTTAGGATCTAAATATTAGAGCATCTGTAAGCAGGAGTTGAGATAAAGACACCTGACATACACCCATTGTGAGTTGGACATGTCTTTTAGGTTTGAGGTTTCCTATGATGGCGAACCTAACCTTACAAAATACCCGACCCGCGAGATCTGAAATGATTTTTGAAATTAGGATCTAATTATTGACTGCCGGTAGTGGGCAAGAGGTTATGTGAATATGAAATGTAGATCTTGAAGTGCCAGATGGGTAGCGAAGTTATGCCAAAATTTTTAACCTTAGAGAAAAGAATTAATGATCTGACAAATCATGGGATATAAGTCCCCGTTGTATGGGACCATTGAGATGATGTAAAAGATTTGGTTTGAAAGGCATATAAGCTGGATCTACCCTAGGACTTCAAGGACTGCGTGAATTATGTTTCGTAAATCGAACTTAATAAATATCTATCAAGTTAAAATCTGAATTCTTCTTAGTAAAGTTTAGATCGGCGAAAAGTTGCATTCATCAAAAACCCGTGAACATCATGGATAGAGAAAGTAAGTCAACATTCAGCCTGATCTTATTCCCGTAGTTATGTTTGATGAAACTCGCGTATTGTAATGAATTACACTTGTGAGAAAAGACCGAATGTGGAGGAAATACTCACATGGCTTTAACTCTATAAGAAGTGAGTAGTAAGATGATCTTTGCGGACAAAGATCCTGTTTAGGGGTAAATGCTGTGACAATCCGTCAATTTATGGTTGATATTTTGTTCTCAAATATTATTTAAAAACATTATTTTAATGTTATATTATGAACTCACTTATTTTTGGGAAGAAATTTGGATTTACGTCTTGAAGTAGCATCGACTACGTTTAAACCGGAGGATTCTACGTTACATGCTCACGTTTACATACACCGTCCTTGGTGACAGTCCGACATTTCAGAAAAATAAATTTATCCATGAATATTATTTTGGAATTTTAAATTTGTGTTGGTTCATAAACTCACAAATTTACGAGAAGAGATTAGGAATTACGATTTTATTTTAACGTCCTTTACGACTAAACCGGAAACCTTAGGATTACGTATTTACGTTTTCGAACTCCGTTTTTGATGAGACAATTTTTATTAGATTCGTTTTGTGTCGTTGATTCATAATTTATAAAAACATTTTTCGTAAAACGACCCGAGGGCACGCAAATCGAGGAAACTAGAATCGAGGTGTACCCGTAAATAAATGGGGATGAGACAAGTGGGACACTTGTCCCACCCCACTCAAAACCGGCCTAACTAGCCACACATCCCATGATGTGTCCAATTTGTAGCAACTAAGCTAACAAGTGTTAGCTTAGCTTAAAAGCTACACCATCTCAACACAAAACCATTTCCACCATACGACTTCCTCATTCAACACATGCAAAACCACCCAAAATCTTCTCTTTCTCTCTATTATGCCGTCCCATTTACACCTCCAAATCACCATCACTTGATTAATTTTAACCACAAACATATGTTATAACTTACATATGTTAATCTCCATTCAAAAAGAGGAAGATTGGTGCAAGTTTTAACATCCAAGGAGGAGTTTCTATGGAGTATTAGGGCTGATTTTCCACAAGGTGTTCATGAAGAATCGTGGTCTTGAAGATGGTCTTGGTGCATCACAAGTTTCTCCATCAAAATCCATGTCAAAATCACAACCTACATCAACTTGGTGGTATAAAGATTGTCCTCCTCATCCTCTTGTTATTTTTGATTATGTAATCTTGTATTTCTTTTAGTTATGTATATGTATATGATGATGAATGATGATTAAAAATATTGTGTGGGGATTTGGTGTTGATAAACATGCTTAAAAAGATGAAAAACTATAAGAAACAAGGTTGAAATCTTGCTTAATTTAGATGGTTGTATAAAACAGTAAAGAATCATATGGTAAACTGGTAAAATGACTTGAATACAATGATATACAGTAAGATATGGGTCTTGTACACATGTGAGAGTTGGCCATGCAATGGAATCATTGTAATGAGTGAGATATGATCAAAACAAGTTTAAAGTACAAATCTGAGTTCACTGTTTTGGATGATTTTTAGAAAATACTTAGAGGCTGATTCAACAGTAGCTATACGAGAGTTAAATGGAGCACATATCATTTAGTTTATGTCATAAACATTTGAGCTTCTATCTCCATATAGAACTCTAGATATGGCAGTTTTGGTGAAGATGAAAATAAAAATCAGATTTTGGAAATTAAAGTATAATAGTATTATATAAGCACTCAAAATTATATTGTATAAAATGTAAAATTAAAACCCACTAACTCATGAATTTTATTTATCTAAATATGTTAAAGGTTAAATAAATGTATAAATTATAAAAAATGATAGTGGAATAATATTTATAAGTTATAAAAACTATAAACTTGATTTTTACGACTTTTTCGGCTATTACCGTAAAATTAACGTTTTTCGTCAATTAAAACTTAGACGATCAAACCCGTCTAATGTAAAGTTTTTAAAAGTCATATACTGATATATAAGTATGTAATACAAGTAAAAATCGATAAAACCCGAACTATAGGACATACGGACATTAACGAGCTAAGTAAACATATTGGACTAATGATTGGACTAAATAAGTTAAACACTTATAAAAAGAACTTATTGGGCTTAACCTATTTGGGCCCAACATGTAAAGTATAAATACTGATAACACAGGTATGAAATGGATTAATACATGTTAATAAACTTATAATAGGCTTATTGGACCTAAAACACGTAAATAGGTAAAACGAGAAAACTAGTATAAAAGTTATCGACACATAACACTAAAATAAGTAAATGATAATATATAAACCCACTTGATCATCATATATATAAAATCATCATATGTATACATAATTGTTATTTTTATAAAGTCATTGGACATGAGTCTAAGACGAGTATTATTTTTCTAGGTTTCTGTGATTGAAGCACGTACCGTACGTCCGAATTGCCGATAACCCGCCTTCCCACATCAACGTGAGTTCATAGCCTCGCACTCTTTTAAATGTTTTTATAAATGTTTTATAAACCCGCGAGGGAGATAACATGTTAGTTTTTATAAAATAGGACACCATTTGTCCCGATTGTTTGTTTATTGATTTGGACCTGAATGATTGTATGACCCGATTGTATGACCCGATAAATGATTAAAGGACCCGATAGATGAAATTAAATGGATTATTAAAGTTAGGTTATGTCACTAAAAGTACCATTAGCATGAATTGTGAACTACTGGGATTTGGTAGACGCTTGTGCATATAATAGTACTATTTGGGGACGATCACCCCAGTTCGCGCCTTGACGGTTGATCCCCGTCATGCCACATTGATTGGTAAGCGAATTTATGTATGAGAAGATTTCCATAGCGTGGCCTTTGTGACGACACGCTACTTTAGATGGGCAAATTGAGTATCGGGTTAGCTACCCGTTGTTTGTTTTAGTACGGTAACAATGTCATGCGGCTTATAATAATCCAACTAACGAAATACTACTAGACGCACCGAATTACGATGTATTGCCTGACTAGCAATACAGGGTCATACTATTGATATTATGTTCGTGTTTTGGTTATATATAACCATATTCATATAACGGTTTTATTTAATCTATACAACGTTGCAAAACGTATTGTATGGTGTTTTTAACGACAATGATTCGTATAATGGTTTTTAAGGCAAATGCCTATATTATGATTTGATAAAGATTTGTATAAAATGCTTTTGGCTATTTTATGGCCTATCACAATGATTTGTACAAAACGATTTCCAGTAATAATTTTATACTGATATTATATTGATGGATTTTATTAAACTCTATGAATTCACTCGGCGTTATCGCTGACCTTTTCTTCTAACATGTTTTGTCTCACGTACTTGAAGGTAATTCTCGGGAAGACAACAAGAATTCATGGCCCACACCTAAAATACTTATTTCCATTCAAATGCTTTGTAAAACCTGTATTAAATATAATGACTTGGGACCTATGTAACTTTGATATTTATGAATGGAAATGCTTTACTATTAAACGACGCGATTTTTATGCGTTGTCTATGATGTGAGTAATGTGCTATCCCGTAACACCAACTAGTCTTCCGCTGTATTGGGTTGTATAAATTTGGGGGTGTTACAGACAATGCTTAAAAATCGCGTCGTTTATTAATAAAGCATTTCCATTCATAAATATCAAAGTTACATAGGTCCCATGTAATTGTATTTAATACAGGTTTTACAAAACATTTGAATGGAAATTATAATTTGAATGCGGGCCGTGAATTCTTGTTGTCTTCCCGAGAATTACCTTCAAGCACCTGAGATAAGACATGTTAAAAGAAAAGGTCAGCGATAACGCCGAGTGAATTCATAGAGTTTAATAAATTCCATCAATATAACTTTGGTATAAAATTATTACCAAAAATCATTTTGTACAAATCATTGTAATAGGCCATAAAATACCCAAAGTCATTTTTATACAAATCCTTATCGAAAATCATATTATAGGCATTTGCCTTAAAAATCATTATACGAGCCAATGTCGTAAAAACATCATACAATACGTTTTATAACGTTGTATAGATTAAATAAAAACCTTTATATGAATATGGTTATATAAAACAAAAACACGAACATAATATCAATAGTATGACCCCGTATTACTAGTCAGGCAATACATCGTAATTCGATGCATATAGTAGTATTTCGTTAATTGGATTATTATAAGCCGCATGACATTATTACCTTACTAAACCAAACAACGGGTAGCTAGCCCGAAACTCATTTTCCCATCTAAATTAGCGTGTCGTCACAAAGGTCACGCTATGTAAATCTTCTCATACATAAATTCGCTTACCAATCAATGTGGCACGACAGGGATCAACCGTCAAGGCGCGAACTGGGGTGATCGTCCCCAAATAGTACTATTATATGCATAAGCGTCTACCAAATCCCGGTAGTTCACAATTCATGCTAATGGGACTTTTAGTGACATAACCTAACTTTAATAATCCATTTAATTTCATCTATCGGGTCCTTTAGTCATTTATCGGGTCATACAATCGGGTCATACAATCATTCGGGTCCAAATCAATAAACAAACAATCGAGACAAATGGTATCCTATTTTATAAAAACTAACATGTTATCTCCCTCGCGGGTTTAAAAACAATTTCATAAAAACATTTAAAAGAGTGCGAGGCTATGAACTCACGTTGATGTGGGAAGGCGGTTATCGGCGATTCGGACGTACGGTACGTGCTTCAATCACGGAAACCTAGACAAATAATACCCGTCTTAGACTCTTGTCCAATGACTTTATAAAAATAACAATTATGTATACATATGATGATTGTATATATATGATGATCAAGTGGGTTTACATATTCTCATTTACTCATTTTAGTGTTATGTGTCGATAACTTTTATACTAGTTTACTAGTTTTACCTATTTACATATTTTAAGTCCAATAAACTTATTATAAGTTCTTTAACTTGTATTAATTCATTTCATACTTGTATTATCAGTATTTTTACTTTACATGTTGGGCCCAAATGGGTTAAGCCCAATAAGTTCTTTTTATAAGTGTTTAACTTATTTAGTCCAATTATTAGTCCTATATGCTTACTTAGCTCGTTAATGTCCGTATGTCCTATAGTTCGGGTTTTATCGGTTTTTACTTGTATTAGATACTTACATATCAGTATATGACTTATAAAAACTTTACATTAGACGGGTTTGATCGTCTAAGTTTTATTTGGCGAAAAACGTTAATTTTATGGTAATAGCCGAAAAAGTCGTAAAAATCAAGTTTATAGTTTTTATAACTTATAAATATTATTCCACTACCATTTTTATAATTTATCCATTTATTTAACCTTATACATATTTATATAAATGAAATTCATAAGTTAGTGGGTTTTAATTTCTCATTTTATACTATCTAATTTGAGTGCTTATATAATAGTAATAAACATTAATTCTTCAAAATCTGATTTGTATTTTCATCATCACCATTTTTATCATATCTAGAGTTCTACAATGAATTAGAAGCTCATTTTTGGATGGCATGAACTTAATATTATGTTCTACAATTAACTTAGTTATAGCTACTGCTCATTTTAAGTTTATCTATGGTTAACAGTACCTACAAAACATCTTATTCAGATTAGCACACTCATCTTATTTTGATCATATCTCACTCATTATAATGATTCTATTGCATGGCCAACTCTCACATGTGTATAACATCTTGTACTTACTGTAAATGGATTCTACCATGCAAGTTTATCAGTTCAAGTTTTGGTTACATACTGTTTTTATACAGCCAACTAATTAATCATGATTTTAGCCTTATTTCTTATGGTTATTAATCTTTCTAAGCATATTTATCAACACTTGATCCCCACACAATATTTTTATCATCATATATTCATCATATACATATACAACAAGATAGAAAATACATTTGATATTTACAAAAATAACAAGAGAAAATGGAGAGAATGATCTTCTTTACCAACCAAGAGTATATCTTGTTTTTGGAAGACAAGAACTTGATGAACACCAAATGTAACTCCAAGATCATCAAACACCAAGAAAGTAAGTTGAGAAATCAGCCCTAGGACACAATCAAATCACCTCCTTTGTTGTTAAAATGGCCACCAAGTGATCAAGGCTTCAAGGTAACTCCATGATATAGCTAGATAACAAGTATTTTGTGGCTAGAAAAGATCAAAAGGGGTGTTTGTGCTTAAAGTGGGACGGCAATGGTGGTGGTTTTGAGAGAGTTTCTAGTTGATTTGCATGTGTGGAATGGAGGTATGTGTAGCTAGTTGTTGGTTTTGTGTTAGTGGTAGCTTAAGTTGTAAGCTTATGCTTACACTTGTATGTTTATCAAGTATAAAGATGCCACATCTTTGATGTGGTGTCTTACTTGGGCCGTCCCATAGTTAGTGGGGTGGGATAATGTATTTTGTCCCATCCCGCTAATTTACGGTTACTCCTCGATTCTAGTTTTCTCGATTTGCGTGCCCTCGGGTCGTTTTGCGAAAAACGTTTTTATAAATTATGAATCAACGGCACAAAACGAATCTAATAAAAATTGTCTCATCAAAAACGGAGTTCGAAAACGTAAATACGTAATCCTAAGGTTTCCGGTTTAGTCGTAAAGGACGTTAAATTAAAATCGTAACTCCTAATCTCTTCTCGTAAATTTGTGAGTTTATGAACCAACACAAATTTAAAATTCCAAAATAATATTCACGGATAAATTTATTTTCTGAAATGTCGGACTGTCACCAAAACGGTGTATGTAAACGTGAGCACGTAACGTTGAATCCTCCGGTTTAGACGTAGTCGATGCTACTTCAAGACGTAAATCCAAATTTCTTCCCAAAAATAAGTGAGTTCATATTATAACATTAAAAATAATATTTTCAAATAAAATATCAATCATAAATTGACGGATTGTCACAATCTGTAAGCATGAGTTGGGATGAAGACACCCGACATACACCCATTGTGAGTTAGACATGTCTTTTCGGTTTAAGGTTTCCTATGATGGCGAACCTAACCTTACGAAATACCCAAACCGCGAGACCTGAAATGATTATTGAAATTAGGATCTGATTATTGACTGCCGGTAGTAGGCAGGAGGTTATGTGAATATGAAATGTAGATCTTGAAGTGCCAGATGGGTAGCGAAGTTATGCCAAAAATTTTAACCCCATGGAAAAGTGAATTGATGATCTGAAAGATCATGGCATATAAGTCCTCGTTGTATGGGACCATTGAGATGATGTAAAAGATTGGTTTGAAAGGATATAAGCTGGATCTACCCTAGGACTTCAAGAGCTGCGTGAAATATGATTTGTATATCTAACTTGATGAAATGTATATCAAGTGAAAATTTGAATTCTTCTTGATAGAGTTTAGATCGGCGAAAAGTTGCATTCATCAGAAACCCGTGAACATCATGGATAGAGAAAGTAATTCAACATTTAGCCTGATCTTATTCCCGTAGTTATGTTTGAAGAAACTCGCATATTGTAATGGATTACACTTATGAGAAAAGACCGAATGTGGAGGAAATACCCACATGGCTTTAACTCTTTAAGAAGCGAGTAGTAAGATAAGATGATCTTTGAGGACAAAGATCCTGTTTAGGGGTAAATGCTGTGACAATCCGTCAATTTATGGTTGATATTTTATTCTCAAGTATTATTTAAAAACATTATTTTAAAGTTATATTATGAACTCGCTTATTTTTGGGAAGAAATTTGGATTCACGTCTTGAAGTAGCATCGACTACGTCTAAACCGGAGGATTCTACGTTACGTGCTTACATTTACATACACCATTTTGGTGACAAGTCCGACACTTCAGGAAATAAATTTATCCGTGAATATTATTTTGAGATTTTAAATTTGTGTTGGTTCATAAACTCACAAATTTACGAGAAGAGATTAGGACTTACGATTATAATTTAACGTCCTTTACGACTAAACCGGAAACCTTAGGATTACGTATTTACGTTTTTGAACTCCGTTTTTGATGAGACAATTGTTATTAGATTCGTTTTGTGTCGTTGATTCATAATTTATAAAAACGTCTTTCGTAAAACGACCCGAGGGCACGTAAATCGAGGAAACTAGAATCGAGGAATACCCGTAAATTATTGGGATGGGACAAGTTTTACACTTGCCCACCCCACTATATGGATGGCTAAATAAGCTCCAACACACTCCATGATGTGTCAAAATTTCAACTAACAAGTTAACACTTGTTAACTTGAAGCTTACAAAGTAAGCTACCAACATCAAAACCATTTCTTCCAAATGATTCGCTCATTCCATCCCATGCAAACCACTCATACTCTCCTTCCTCTCTCTCAATATTTCGTCAACTCTTCACCCAAAACAACCCCCATTTGATCTTGATTCAATAATAAATCATATGTATAATTTACATATGATGAAAACCCATTGAAGTTATAAAGATTGGAGGTGATCTTAACATGTAAAAAGGAGTTTTCAAGGGAGTTTGGGGCTGATTTCTCAAGGAGTTTTCATGAAGAACAAGGGCTGATTTTTGGAGGAATCTACAAATACTTGGTGATCCTAGAAGTGATGTTGATATCTCATAAGATTGGTTACCCAAAACCAAGTCTTGTTCATCATCAACCCCATCTTTTCATCACTTTGGTGGTTTTCATGATTGAAGCACGTACCGTACATCCGAATTGCCGATAACCCGCCTTCCCACATCAACGTGAGTTCATAGCCTCGCACTCTTTAAAATGTTTTTAAGAAATGTTTTATAAACCCGCGAGGGAGATAACATGTTAGTTTTTATAAAATAGGACACTAGTTGTCCCGATTGCCTGTTTATTGATTTGGACCCGAATGATTGTATGACCCGATGAATGATTAAATGAACCGATAGATGAAGTGAAATGGATTATTAAAGTTAGGTTATGTCACTAAAAGTCCCATTAGCATGAACTGTGAACTACCGGGATTTGGTAGACGCTTATGCATATAATAGTACTATTTGGGGACGATCACCCCAGTTCGCGCCTTGACGGTTGATCCCCGTCGTGTCACATTGATTGGTAAGCGAATTTATGTATGAGAAGATTTACACAAGCGTGATTATTGTGACGACACGCTAATTTAGATGGGCAAATGATTGTCGGGTTAGCTACCCGTTGTTTGTTGTAGTAAGGTAACAATGTCATGCGGCTTATAATAATCCAATTAACGAAATACAGCTATACGCACTGAATTACAATGAATTGCCTGACTAGCAATACGGGGTCTTATTATTTATTTTATGTTCGTGTTTTGGTTTTACATAACCATATTCATATAACGATTTTTATTTGGCTTATACAACGTTATAAAACGTATTGTATGATGTTTTTTTACGACTTTGGTTCGTATAATGATTTTGAAGGCAAAAGCCTATATTATGATTTTTTATAAGGATTTGTATAAAATGACTTTGGCTATTTTATGGCCTATTACAAAGATTTGTACAAAATGATTTTCGGTAATAATTATATACCGATGATATATTAATGGTTTTATTAAACTCTATGAATTCACACGGCGTTATCGCTGGCCTTATCTTTTAACATGTTTTATCTCAGGTACTTGAAGGTAATTCTCGGGAAGACAACAAGAATTCATGGCCCGCACTTAATTAACAAATTTCCATTCAAATGCTTTGTAAAATCGTATGAAATAATATGACTTGGGACCTATGTAACTTTGATATTTATGAATGGAAATGCTTTATTATTAAACGACGCGATTTTTAAAGCGTTGTCTATGATGTGAGTAATGTGCTATCCCGTAACACCAACGAGTCTTCCGCTGTATTGAATTGTGTAAATTTGGGGGTGTTACAGTAAGGTTTTATCCGCCAAGAAGGGAGCTTGTGGATATACTAGAAATCTCTAGTAAGGTGTACTCGAGGAGTGGAGTAGGAACTATAAATCTTGGTGTCTTCGTACTATGTTGTTTCTTTCCATACTCATTACTTACATTCATTATCATTATACTTACTACATATTGTTAATGCATTATAATTGAACCTAATCATTATGCAACTAGCTTTCAAGTAAAAGATAGTTTTTGCACTCACCTAATTGAAAGGAATTTTAATTAGGAGATAAACCGATGAGAAACAATCAACCCCCTACTAGTTTCTACAATTGGTATCAGAGCGATGGTGACACAGGATCTTTGAAGTATATTGTACTTTAAAACTTGGATCGATCCATTGTCTCCTCAAATTAGAAGGTTAAGTTGTACTAAAGTTTTTCTTTGGTCAAAACTATTTTTTGTTGAAAATAAGCCTTTTAAGTTGATAATATTGCATCTTATTTAGATTAGTTGTATTAGTGCATTTTAGATTTACTCTTGAAATGTATCTACTAGTTTGCATCTTGTTATGTGTAGGTACTCATGAATATAAACCATTTTATTGATTGTGGATTGAGTTACTTACACTTGTAGAAGACTCATCTTCTTTGATTTCCAACATCATTGAATGATGATATCAAGATGGGTAGAAGTGGTACTAGTCCTTGAAGACTTAGTAGTCACTATTAGTCGTTGTTGGGCTTTGCATTGGTTTCTTGAAAGCTTAGAATGCAATTTGTGGCCAAGGTATGCTTTTGTTCTTCCATACGCCCTATTGATCATTCTTTTGATCATTAATTGACTATATGTTTGTTCTTGGCATCCTTGCCTTGACATTTATTTGTGCTTTGTGATTATTTTCTTTTTCCCTCTCAAACCTTCATTGCTTGGATACTTGACTCACTATGGAGATGTAGGGTGAGTTAGTAGAAGCTTAAAGTATCAAGCATGATTTCCGTGGTTTGCACCCTTACGGTTAGTAAACCCAATATCATGTGTAACTTGTGCAATTAAGCTCATCTCTAGGATGATTAGTGAATCCTTGAGATACCAAACTACTTCATTAAGTTGTAGGTGGATCTTACACATTGGGAATTGAAGTATTCCAAGGATATTGTTATTGTTAATCCTAGCAATAATTATACGATCATGTGGGAGAGAAAGTGAATCTATACTTTGCTCATGTTTTGAAATAGAATAATACTACTCTTGAAAATGATCTTATTCTATGCATCAAAATTTCTTGGTATAATTCATTACCAAAGCCGTTTAGACTTTCGCCGGAAAGACACGTCTTAAACCACTATATATGACACAAGCTCTTCGCCTCCTCGATTGAAGAATGTCATTTGTCTCTTGAGCAATGTTCTTGGTCTTGATTCACTTCCCTTGACTCCTCTCCTTGTTGCTTCTTTGCTACGAGTATTCGTTTGTCCGTTTTGGTCTTTTCCTATCTCGATTCAACTCGTAATCCTTCTATTAAAGCATTATTACCTAGTGTTGTGGTGATCCAATGATATCCTAAAAGGTTTAAGATATATTTTTAAGTACTTTAAAAATTTTGGTTTTCAAAAATTCTTTGTTTTTCTTATATAAAACCGGCCACTGTAGGCGGTTCTTTATCATGCGCGGTTCAAATGCGCGGTTCCTTATCGATAAGGAACCGCGCGCAGAAACTTCGCTAAAGCGCCAGTTTTATTAAAATATCCCTTTTCAAACAAAACCTTCTCTCTCCTTCTCACACACAACCGACGTGTTTTTGGTTTTCCACCATTGTTATTTCTTCAAAAACCTTCAATCACTCAAATTAATTTATTCTAGTTCGTGGGTTTCACTCATCCATAATCCAAGATCAATTAATTGTAAGTTATTTCTTTCAATTTCATCTAATTTGTTCTAGGGTTCATACATTCATAATTGGGGATTTTTTAAATTGACATTGAATTAGAACCTTACTAGGAATAAGAGTTGACATAGTATTATTGCTATGATTCCTTAGGTTCATATTCATTGATAGTTTACTAAAACCTGCTTGTAGAACATATCTGAATTTTGACTAAATAATTTTGGTTGATTGATGGAATTGATATGAACCCATGAACAAGTTGGTAACGGCATTGTTAAATGCATACCTAAAATCCTTGTTTTGAAAAACCAATGTTCAAGTTCATTGTTGATCTTACATGATCAATGTGTTATTGTCAATAATGAACTAGGAACATTGTGAGTATGAGAATGATAAGGATTAAACCTTGTGTGTCAAAAGATTGATGAAACACATTCTCATATTTTTAACTCTTAGTTCATATGTAACATATGAGTGATTGGACAAATATTTTTTTTTCTTGTTCTTTTAGGTACTAATCATGCCTTCGGAATTTCAACAAGATCACCAAAACACTAGACAATACATGCCAAACCTTTCCGAAATTTGTGCCTCCCCTCAACTTACAAACACCTATTCCTCACTCCAAAAACGTTGTTTTCACGAGGGTAGAGTTGTCGAAAGGGATATTGAGGGATATATATATATATATATATATATATATATATATATATATATATATATATATATATATATATATACTCGATCGATGTTCGAAGAAATTGGGTTTGATTGTTTGTTGGACATCCAGGAGGATATATATCCTGAATTTCTCTTAGAGTTCTTTAGCACATACTCTCTCATTTATGATAACGGTAGTGTATATGTTAGGTTCATCCTTGAAGGTCGACTCAATAAACTCTCTCTTGAAGACTTTGGTCAAGCTCTTCGTGTTCCATTTGTGGGCACTTGTCGATTTACTGATAAATGGAAACTTGATTATCTCCTTGAACCATTCGACTATGCTCCAAATAAAAATGAAGAGATTGACCTTGACTTCATCCTTGATGTCATTTGTAAAGAACGTAGTGGAAACGTTGTAAGAAGCATCCACTCTAACAAGCGTCGGATAAAACGCTATGAGGTTCTCTTAAGCGACCTAAATGATTGTATGGTTCGTTGGGCCGACATCCTTAGGCAGAATGTATTTTGTCTTGGCGGAAACCGGGATCATATTCCGGCGTGTATGGCGCACATGTTATGTTGCATCGCTATCAACGCCAAGTACAATCTCGCATACTATATCGCTCGACGAATCACTTATGCTCTTTCCAAGCCCAAAACAAATCTTCCATATGCCATGCTCCTTACTCGCCTTCTTAAGAAGGTTGGTGAAGACTATCCCGACATCGGCATTTCTCGCTTTCGTTCGGTCCAACGTGTCTTGCTACCGATTCAAAAGGTACAACCACGAAAAACTAGAAGTGATCGAGGTTTGAGAAAGTCCGATCCACAAGAATCCGATGATGAGGACTTTGATATGTCACCAAGTGATGGTGGTGACGTAGGCACAAGTGCTCACGTTGGTTCTTCGAGTAACTCCCACCCATCCATGGACACTTTCATGGAAGGGTTAGAAGAAATCATCCCTCCTCCTCACTATGCCACTAGTGGACTTCCCGAAAACTTCGGTCTTGAGGATGTCTACCGAGCCAATCTTAAAACCCAAGGTGACTTATATGATCATCGAATGGAGTCAAGAGGATCGTTCAAGAGCATAACAAAATTTATCAAGGGACTTGTCAAGAAGAAGAAATGAAGCATTGGTTTATCAAGGTTAACATGTTTGTAAACATGTTTGAATTGTTGAACTATTTATCCTTACTCTCTTTTTATTTAGGTTTTTATGTTTGGTAACTAATACTTTGTGTTTGGATTACTTAGTATTTTAATCCTAATCGTCTATGCTATTGATCCTTCAATTTTCATAGCTTTGTGCATATTATGTGTTTGTTAGCTTCCTAGATTTTGATTTATAGTTAACTTTGGCTTGCTATTTACTTGTGTGAAATATGGGCTAAACAAAGTTTGAGGAAGTGTAAGTTTTTTATATCTCTGGTCGCGGTTCCTATCGAACCCGCGGTTCTTTAACGATAAAGAACCACGACACTACGTAAGGAACCGCCTGTCACTGTGTCGACAAAATCTTTGCTTTACACTGTTTTCCTTAATCTGTGTAAAACTTTGATAAAATTTTTGCAAAAACCTGCACTTTCCTAAACTAGGCTACCTAATTTCATTATTCACCTAAAATAATTTTAACCCATTACTAGTTTGGATCATTCCCTTCTCTTTTTAAACCCTCCTTTGTTGATTGTGTTCTTCATCCCTTCAAATCTTCTCTAAACCTTAACATACAACCATGGTATCTACTAGATCATCCAATTCTTCCAAAACTTCCTTTCCCAAAAGGAACCTCAAAATCAAGATCAAGTGTCCCAAACTTAGTTCTTCTTATCCCTACCATACCCCTAAGAATGAGTCTACTCACATTCTCATTTCTTCATCACCCTCACCTCCTCTTGCTCCATGCAAGACCAACTCAACTAATGGTACCAACCATTCACATGGTTCTATCTCATCTTCATTCCAATCTAGAATGCATGAGTTGTCTTCACCCTTCACTCCTAGTCCTCCTTTGGATGGGAATACTCAACCTCAACACTACAAAGCATTCCCTTTGTCCTTGAGCCTTTGGTAACTTCTCCTTTCACTCTACCAAATTCTCTCATATCACCCTTGGACATTATTCCTCCACCACCTCCTCCTCCCTCAAACACTAATACTCCCATTTTGGGCATCCATATTCCACATTTCATGGGTGATCCTTACTTCTTTGGTTTTCTAGATGCTCATGGTGCAAATTGCCCATGTTGTCTCTATAACAACTACATCATTCAAAACCTAAGGTTGGAGATGCTTGGTATTCATAATAGGTTGCATGATTTCTTGGTTAGCTTGTTCTCCATGCCTCATCCTCTTAGGAGATGAATGATGGTTTTTAAAATCAAATGTTTTTAAAAGAAAGTCAAGCCAAAAAGGACTATGAATTCAAGACCTAGTTTTAGCTATCTTTGTATTAGTTTATTGTCATTTCCTTTCTTGTATTTCCTTTCCTTTGTGAAGTTTGCATGAAGATGATTTATGGATTTAGTTTTATGTGTTTTAACCTATGTGGTCACATTAATCAACTTCAATTTATTTAAAATTGAACCTAAATCTATCACAACCTCTAAAAACTTGACTTAAAATTAGATCAAAATGTTATCTAAATATTTTGTCACCCTTTGTCAAGAAATTCTTTGTGAATATGTTGCTTTTATGCAACCCTGGCATACTCTAGTGCTAAATAAGGTAAAAATCCAATATTAGCAAAATTTTGAAAAAGTATTATTTTTCTCCAAAACTTTTGAAAATCATGGTTTCCTGTCCCCAGGACGCGGCTCCTTAGGCCCCAGGCGGCTCCATATCGATATGGAACCGCGGGCTCTATTAAAGAACCGCGTATAGGAAAGTCGTTCTTGGCTTATTTTTTGTCTTTCTTCTTTGACCACTGTCTTGGTTAAGATTCTTTGTTTACCCAATTTGGCTCAACATTCCCTAAAACCTTTTATTTTCATTTCAAATCTTTGCCTTCTCTATTTTCTTTAAATTCTTCTCTTTTGGGAGTTCTTCTCTTCATCCCTCATAATGCCTAATTCTTCCATTCCTAACCTTGATATTTCTTTGTCACAATCTTCTCAACCTAAAGCTTATTCTTCTAAGCTTTCAAAGAAACCGAAAATCTCGGTTCGACCTATTTGGATCAAGAAGAACAAGAATCCTCATGATTCCTCTTCTCCAAAACCATACAAGAACTCTTCTTTTTCTCCGATCAAATATTGGAATGAGACTTACTCTATATATCCAATTACCAGAGAAAATGAAATTCTTCCACCACCACCTAAACCTTTCAACTCTCCTCAACTTAATGACCTATCTTCTTTTCCTAATCTCACTAGGCATTGTGAAAACATCTCTTATCCATTATATCCCTCTCCAGTAAACTCTACTTTTGATCGACCTCCTTCATCTAACGGATTTGTTTTGCATCATGGTTCCTCGTGTGCTTGTTGTCAGTTTCAACAAATTGAACTTGCTCATATTTATGACAAGCTAAAGTTTCTTGATTTCCTACTCACTCGACCTCCTCTCAAAGTTTTTGTTCCCGTGAACAAAACTTCGAATGATGCCTCGTCGTCTTTCTTTTCCAACCAAAGCACATTTTGTACTTTAGTTGTTTGAGTCAATAAAACTTAAGCAATCTTGGAAGCTCATCACTATTAGTGTAGCTTATACTTTGTGGTTTATTTTCATATTTTAGTGATTTCAATATTCATATTGTGTGTATGAATATTATCTTGTATGTTATTTCATATTTGTGTAATACGAATGTTATGTGTGTTATCTATCCAACTAATTCTTTCTCACACATTTGTTAAAAAGTTGATCATGGTTAAAACTTACAATTAATTATGGGTGATTCCATAAATTCTAAATTTTAACCCCTTGACATTTTAAATCATTTTTATTGGTTTGGATGTTTCTTTTCTTCCTTTATTCCACTAATTGAACTATGATGTTGTCAACACACACTCTTTGGACATACTTAGCAAATACTTGCTTCTAATTTGAGATTTCTTTTCCTTCTGCCTCTCAAGTTAGTTAGTAGGTAGTGCACATATATACATTGGTGTTTCTTCTCTTTCTTCTAACCTTTGTGTAGCATGTCACCTTAGCTCACTCATTTGGTGCCCCAAGCAAGGGGGAGCTACTAGCAAAGTCCGATTCTTTTCTTCTTCAAAGACTTGTGCTACCTTTTTCGCTTCGACAAAGGGGCAGAAATGATAGTGATAAACTCGTTAATAATTTGATAATATTGTATTTTACGTAAATGAGTTTATAGTTTCTCGTAATAAAAAAGGGGGATATTGTTAATGCAAAGCAATGCCTAAAAACATTGTTAGCACTAATTAATATGTAACACCCCCAAATTTATACAATTCAATACAGCGGAAGGCTCGTTGGTGTTACGGGATAGCACATTACTCACATCATAGACAACGCCTAAAAATCGTGTCGTTTAATAATAAACCATTTCCATTCATAAATATCAAATTTACATAGGTCCCAAGTCATTTTATTTCATACAGGTTTTACAAAATATTTGAATGGAAATTGTTGTTTAAGTGCGGCCCATGAATTCTTGTCGTCTTCCCGAGAATTACCTTCAAGTACCTGAGATAAAACATGTTAAAAGAAAAGGTCAGCGATAAAGAGTGCGAGGCTATGAACTCACGTTGATGTGGGAAAGCGGGTTATCGGCAATTCGGATGTACGGTACGTGCCTCAATCACGGAAACCTAGACAAATAATACTCGTCTTAGACTCTTGTCCAATGACTTTATAAAAATAACAATTATGTATACATATGATGATGATCAAGTGGGATTGTACATTTTTTTTACTTATTCATTATAGTGTTTATGTGTTGGTAACATTTTTATACTAGTTTTACTAGTTTTACCTATTTAGATGTTTTAGGTCCAATAAGCCTATTATAAGTTCTTTAACTTGTATTAATCCATTTTATACTTGTATTATCAGTATTTATACTTTACATGTTGGGCCCAAATGGTTTAAGCCCAATAAGCAATTTTTATAAGTGTTTAACTTATTTAGTTATATTATTAGTCCAAATATGCTAACTTAGCTCGTTAATGTCCGTATGTAATATAGTTCAGGTTTTATCGGTTTTTACTTGTATTAGGTACTTATATATCATTATATGACTTTTAAATACTTTACATTAGACGGGTTTGATCGTCTAAGTTTTAATTGGCAAAAAACGTTAATTTTACGGGAATAGCCGAAAAAGTCGTAAAAATCATGTTTATAGTTTTTATAACTTATAAATCTTATTCAAATACCATTTTTATAAAGTGTCCATTTATTTAACCTTATAAATATTTATATAAATGAAATTTATAAGTTAGTGGGTTTCAATTCACATTTTATACTATATTAGTTTGAGTGCTTATATAATACTATTAAACATTAATTCTTCAAAATCTGATTTTTAGTTTCATCTTCATCATTTTTATCATATCTTGAGTTCTATAAGGAGATAAAAGCTCATTTTTAGATGACATAAACTTCATATTATGTGCTACAAATAAGTTAGTTATAGCTACTGCTCATTCCATGTTTAACTTTCCTTAACAATCCCTACAAAACAGACTATTCAGATTGGTACACTCATCTTGTTTTGATCATATCTCACCCATTTTGATGATTCCATTGCATGGCCAACTCTCACATGTGTATAGCACCTAATACTTACTGTATATTGATTCCAATTTACTATTTTATCAGTTTAACATTTGGTTACTTACTGTTTTTATACAGCCATCACATTTAAGCAAGATTTTAACCATTTTACCTATGGTTTTCCATCTTTTTAACCATGTTCATCAAATCTATCAACACCAAATCCCCACATAATATTTTTAATCATTATTAATCATCATATACATATACATAAATAAATAAATTACAATATTACATAATCAAAATAACAAGAGGATAGGAAGAACAATCTTTATACCACCATTACTGATGAAAAGATGAGATTTTTGATGAACAAGACTTGGTTCTTGTTATCAAATCTTCAACTTTAGCAAGGAAACTTCTTGGGTCCTTTGGATAGATGAACACCTCCATGAATTCAGCCCTTTAACCTCATGAAAACCCCTTTTCATAGGTTAAGATCACCTCTAATCTTCATATCTTCAAAGGATTTCCATCATATGTGTGAATAACACAAGTTTTAGTGGTTGAAAATTGATCAAATGGGTGGTTTAAGGTGAGGATTGGATGAATTTTAGAGAGAGGGAGGAGAGTTGTGTTGTTTTTTCATGTAAGAAATGAGTTAGTTGTTTTAGGCTTGGTGGTTTTGTGGTTTTGAAAGCTTATTTTGTAAGCCTTAAGCAACATGTGTAAGCTATTTTGTTACAAGGGTGCCACATCAAATGATGTGGTGTCCCTTTTAGTTAGTGGGGTGGGATAAACTTGTTTTGTCCCATCCCACTAATTTACGGGTATTCCTCGATTCTAGTTTCCTCGATTTACGTGCCCTCGGGTCGTTTTACGAAAAACGTTTTTATAAATTATGAATCAACGGCACAAAACGAATCTAGTAAAAATTGTCTCATCAAAAACAGAGTTCGAAAACGTAAATACGTAATCCTAAGGTTTCCGGTTTAGTCGTAAAGGACGTTAAATAATTCACGTAAGTCCTAATCTCTTCTCGTAAATTTGTGAGTTTATGAACTAACTCAAATTTAAAATCCCAAAATAATATTCACGGATAAGTTTTATTTTCTGAAATGTCAGAATGTCACCAAAAACGGTGTATGTAAACGTAAGCACGTAACGTATAATCCTCCGTTTAGACGTAGTCGATGCTACTTCAAGACGTAAATCCAAATTACTTCCCAAAAATAAGTGAGTTCATAATATAACATTAAAATAATATTTTTAAATAAAATTTGAGAATAAAATATAAACCATAAATTGACGGATTGTCACAGCATTTACCCCTAAACAGGATCTTTGTCCTCAAAGATCATCTTATCTTACTACTCGTTCCATATAGAGTCCAAGCCATGTGGGTATTTCCTCCACATTCGGTCTTTTCTCACAAGTGTAATCCATTACAATACGCGAGTTTCATCAAACATAACTACGGGAATACGATCAGGCTAAATGTTGACTTACTTTCTCTATCCATGATGTTCACGGGTTTCTGATGAATGCAACTTTTCGCTGATCTAACTTCATTAAGGAATAATCAGATTTTCACTTGATAGACATTTCATCAAGTTAGATATACGAAACATAATTCACATAGCTCTTGAAGTCTTAGGGTAGATCCAGCTGATATGCCTTTCAAACCAACTTTTACATCATCTCAATGGTCCCATACAACGGGGACTTATATCCCATGATCTTTCAGATCATCAATTCATTTTTCCATAGTTAAAATTTTTGGCATAACTTCGCTACCCATCTGGCACTTCAAGATATACAATTCATATTCGCATAACCTCCTGCCCACTACCGGCAGTCAATAATCAAGTCCTAATTTCAACAATCATTTCAGGTCTCGCGGGTCGAGTATTTTGTAAGGTTAGGTTCGGCATCATAGGAAACCTTAAACCTAAAAGACATGTTCAATTCACAATGGGTGTATGTCGGGTGTCTTCATCCCAACTCCTGCTTACAGATGCTCTAATATATATCCTCACAAGATTCAATCTCGATCCTAATACGATAATTATCAATGATAATCTTTCCCAAGGAAAGCGATTATACGGTTTATTACCAAAGGTCAATCATTCAAGCATAAAACATCACTTGTAGTATTTTGTATCGTTACTTTACCTCGTCCCTTCGATTGGAGTGGTAAACAGTACTCTCATCAAGATTCATTCTCAATGACTTCTAAGTAAATCTCTAGAAATTCGATGCGAAGCGAGGATCTTGATAGAGATGATCGATACAGGCACACCATGTTTACACAACTCCTTTAAATTCAAAGAGTAAATTTCTTCATCAAGAATCCATCATTAATAGTAATGATATTAGCAGATTTTGTCAGTCTGTCGACGATGACCCAAATCGAATCAAATTCAGATGATGACCTTTGCAATAGCTAGACGTTTACTAATGTATGAGGCGGTGTCTGCCTTCATAATTTGCCATCAGTACAACTTCTTCAGATAGAGATACACTAAATCAGAAATGGCATGAATAGAATACTTATACTTACGAGATTCTAACATGACTACATCTCACAAACCTCCATATTTAGGAAACCACAAGTGGCCTTTTAATCATTCAACGCCATCGACTTCTCAATTCTAATGGTTCACATTAGCCGCGAACCCCCTTTTTACAAACATCCTTTATTTTATATTGTTCGGCAATTTATTTTGCACAGTCATTATTAAGAAACACATCCTAATTGATTCTTTATCCTTCCTATATAATGTGTCAGTAATTACGTTCACTTTCCTAGATGGAATAAATATCATGACCGTATTTATTCGAAAATTCTTTCTTCCCATTTTCTAAGTCTTAGTTCTATCTCAACTATTGTTTTTATCAGTTTTGCTCAATCCGACGTTTAAAGCGTCGGTAATTACTACAAGTAATTAAATAATAAATATTTAATTTTTATGAAACGTAAACGCAAAAAGTTTTTAAATTTTCTCAGTTTGTCCAATTATATAAAAATGTTCAAAATAAATTTGAATTTAATTAACACAATTTTTGTTGATTATAATTAGTAAGATCCGTAAATGTTCGAAAAACCTTCGTTTATTCTTTGTAAAAGTTTTCTTAGTTGAAAAGCAAAAAATGTCGTTTCAAATTTGAAGTCATGGTTTAACGGTTTCCTTAATCCCTCTTAGGTTGTTTTGAGGTATACACAAACATTTACCCCTAAACAGGATTTTAGTTAAATGATTTGTGTATAAGGGAATAATCCCTTAAGAATTTCTTTGATAAATTATTTGTCACAACATATTTCCACTTTCTTTTTGGTAAAACCCCAGGTCTTAAAAGGGCTCTAAATTTTTGATGAGTCAATATAGATTCCATTATCTTTTAATCACATGGTCAAATAATGTAAAAGATTAAGTCTTAAATCACATGTTAATTATTCAAGGTACAGGTTTCAATTGTTCGGCAAATTCAAGGCCATTTATAAATAATTATTAACTCTTTCTTATTCTTAGAAACAAACAAATAGTCCTTAATGATCACAAGCATGTATTTATCAAATTACAGCCTACACACATGATTCACCAATTTTATGGATGCTACATGTGTATTAGTCAATCCAAACGACATCACGTGAAACTCATAATGTTCATTACAAGTTCTAGATGTAGTGATTGGAATAGATAATCTTTTTCGCGGACGCGAAGTTGATGATAACCATGCCGAGGATCAAATCCTGAATATACGCAAGAACCTTATAAGTGATCGAACAATCTATCATCTTGGGTAGTGGATATAGATTTTAATCGTCAATTTACTTAGTTCACGGTAATCAATAAATATAAGGAATGATAATACCATAACTCTTCATAATGACGAGCTTGGTAGAATAAAATCTTTTTCCGACAACTCTCTCAGTTGTACGGTAATTCCTTTAATTCAGATGGTGCTGACGTACAGTGCACAAGCCACAGGTGCAGCACCGGGAATATAATCAATACCAATTTCAACTTGCCTTAATGGCAAAAGTCTAGGTAGTTCACCAATAAATACCTCCTAAAGTTTCAGATAACGGAAACATCTTTTAATACATTTACTTTTAAGTTCTTTCTAGATTATAATATCTATGACTAATTCACAACCATTCATGGTATAATTTCAAGTCTAAATGCAGGATATGTCATCCATCAAGAATTATTTAAATAACTTTTGATAATCAACATCTTATCTTTTAGGGGAATTCTACTCGAGTTCCCATCAATTAAGACAATGTCGTCATGTCATAATCAATCAATTCATTCTACTGGCACTATCAACTTTTTAGTTTTATTGTCGTCGATAAGATGTGAACTTCTCAAAGGACTAATAATAAATCATAATCCTTCACAAATTCAAGGATATCAGGAGACATAACTACCATTAAAAGAGTAAGGTCAACGCATAATCTACGCGAGAGATTTTCAAATCAGATACAGACGAAAACATTTAACGAATATGAATATATCCCATGTTTTCATAATTTGAGTACGCATTCGAAAGCTCCTCGGATCGTTACCCATGTCATTTAAATGAAATCAAATCAAAATAAATGATAGGAACGTCGATACATCCAGTCGGGTATCAACACTCGGTAATCAGATACTTTTCCTAAGAATCTCACTACGGGAGAATTGGACAAGAAAGAATTGTCAATTGTCAAATAAGACAATTTCCACAGATGAGTAAATTCGACTCAGAAGAATAGATGCTACAAGCACATATGTAGGTGTCCCTAACACTATGTCCCTATTTTTCACTTCTTGCAGATCTCATAAAATTTAATCTTTCACAATCTTCAAAGAAAATGTAGTGTTTATTCATTAGTTTTATGGTGACTACTAATCAGCCTTACATGGTCCATTCCAAATTGTATGTAGGCGCGCAACTATATACAATTTCAAGATTAACGATGCAATACTCAGTTCGTCAAAATTTTTATCATCATGTCTATAATAAAAACATTTTCATGCTTAATTCTTAAATAAGAATCAAAAATAAATTTACGAAGATTTTCTTTGTTATGAAAACAATTAAGTTTTCCAAGGTGTTTTATAAACAACTTCATTTCGATAACGATCACTTATAAATCTCACTTTGAATAATCCTTATAGTGATGAAAATTCAATTTTCTCAAAGATACTGTTTTATCTTATAAAAACAATGAGTGCTCTGCAAAGGAGTGATGAAAAATTGTTCACCAAGAACTAACTACAATTTATCAAGAAATGAACTTAGCCAACTAATCATGAGGTTCATGACCTTTATGGCACTCAAAAAGAATAATCCACAACGTAAATCAATTCGAGATGAGTACTTGTTCAATGGTTGCAACACTAATGCGAACATTATAAAGAAGCAAGAAAAGATGGATAACATTGATACATGTAGGATTTAGCAATCAAAGGTAGTCTTTTCATTAATCACAAACAAGTCAAAATTGTACCGTAACACATTACGTGTCACTATGTCATACAATTCCAAAAACTCATTCTACCAACTGATGTCTCAGCTAAGTTAGGGATTATTTTTAAAAGATACCACAAAGATTACTAATCTACAAGAGTCATTAGGTGTTCCACATGTCCCAGAAGATCCATCGGTCTCAATTCAGAAGAAGATTTCTTTAATTTATTTCTTGGACACTGGGCATCCTCGTTAGTGGACAATGGCCTAGGAACAACACTTAACACGAATCAACAATCAATTAAAACCTTACAATTCAATCACAGGGCTTAACGACTTCTTCTTGACAATCTTATATTCCATACAAGTTAAATTTTACCTTATTTAAGTTTCAATCAATCTTATACTCAATGCGATATTCTACCTCATTCTCCAACACTTTCAACTTTATTTTTAGACCTTAATAGGACAATAAAAGCTCGATACGAACAACACTTAATTTCCAATCCTATAGCTCTTACAACAATAATTATCAAATGAGTCACTGGTATGAAATGACTCACACATTCAATTAGACTTCTCGGAAAGGTACTAGTGGCATGAGGCTTTTGGGTAAAGGCTCCAATTACAGCCTCAAGTGCAACATTCACCCTTTCGATTTCAATTTAAGAATTGGGTGACAACAAATCAGATGACATCTTTCTAGGTGGTAACATTTTGTCAAACTCCACTCTATAAGGAAAGATCGTCATGACATCGATATCAAATTTAATCTCGCCAATTCTTCTTCAAAATCATAATAAACTACTATCAACATTTCTACAAATATCAACCATTTTGTTGGGATCATAAATATACACAACTTGGTTTAGATCTAGAATAGCTAGAATTCCTACGGGAATAGCTTCGATTGATTTGCTAGGGGAGTTAGGGTTTCTTGTGACAATCCACGTCGTATAAATACCTCGTATAAATATTAAAATAATCATCAAACAATCAAGTAATAAAATTACATTATATATATATAATCCAAGTTATATATATATATATATATATATATATATTAAAATAACACTTCTCAGTCTGGCCTTGTCGGTAACTCGAGAATTCTTCGGCACCGTTATAGTCAAAAGATTTTTAGACATTTTAAGAAAAATGTTTATAGTTAAAAGATTTTGAAATGTTTTATTCAAAACCTTGGTTTTAAAAACCTTTCGTTCTCTATAACGAGAGCTCTGGTACCAAACTGTAACACCCCCAAATTTATACAATTCAATACAGCAGAAGGCTCGTTGGTGTTACGGGATAGCACATTACTCACATCATAGACAACGCTTAAAAATCGTGTCGTTTAATAATAAAGCATTTCCATTCATAAATATCAAATTTACATAGGTCCCAAGTCATTGTATTTCATACAGGTTTTACAAAATATTTGAATGGAAATTGTTGTTTAAGTGCGGCCCATGAATTCTTGTCGTCTTCTCGAGAATTACCTTCAATTACCTGAGATAAAACATGTTAAAAGAAAAGGTCAGCGATAACGCCGAGTGAATTCATAGAGTTTAATGAAATCCATCAATATAATATCGGTATAAAATTATTACCGAAAATTATTTCGTACAAATCTTTGTAATAGGCCATAAAATAGCCAAAGTCATTTTATACAAATCCTTGTCAAAATCATAATATAGGCTTTCGCCTTTAAAATCATTATACGAACCATTGTCGTTAAAAACATCTTACAATACGTTTTATAACGTTATATATAGTTAAATAAAAACCGTTATATGAATATGGTTATGAAAAACCAAAACACTAACATAATATCAATAGTAAGACCCTGTATTGCTAGTCAGGCAATATATCATAATTTAGTGCGTATAGCAGTATTTCGTTATTTGGATTATTATAAGCCGCATGAAATTGTTACCTTACTACAATAAACAACGGGTAGCTAGCCCGAAACTCAATTTGCCCATCTAAATTAGCGTGTCGTCACAAAGATCACGCTATGGAAATCTTCTCATACATAAATTCGCTTACCAATCAATGTGGCACGACGGAGATCAAACGTCAAGGCGCGAACTGGGGTGATCGTCCCCAGATAGTACTATTATATGCACAAGCGTCTACCAAATCCCGGTAGTTTACAATTCATGCTAATGGGACTTTTAGTGACATAACCTAACTTTAATAATCCATTTCATTTCATCTATCGTGTCATATAATCATTCATCGGGTCATACATCATTCGGGTCCAAATCAATAAACAAACAATCGGGACAAGTAGTGTCCTATTTTATAAAAACTAACATGTTATCTCCCTCGCGGGTTTATAAAAAATTTCATAAAAACATTTAAAAGAGTGCGAGGCTATGAACTCACGTTGATGTGGGAAAGCGGGTTATCGGCAATCCGGATGTACGGTACGTGCCTCAATCACGGAAACCTAGACAAATAATACTCGTCTTAGACTCTTGTCCAATGACTTTATAAAAATAACAATTATGTATACATATGATGATGATCAAGTGAGATTGTACATATTTTTTTTACTTATTCATTATAGTGTTTATGTGTTGGTAACATTTTTATACTAGTTTTACTAGTTTTACCTATTTACATGTTTTAGGTCCAATAAGCCTATTATAAGTTCTTTAACTTGTATTAATCCATTTTATACTTGTATTATCAGTATTTGTACTTTACATGTTGGGCCCAAATGGGTTAAGCCCAATAAGTAATTTTTATAAGTGTTTAACTTATTTAGTTATATTATTAGTCCAAATATGCTAACTTAGCTCGTTAATGTCCGTATGTCATATAGTTCGGGTTTTATCGGTTTTTACTTGTATTAGGTACTTATATATCATTATATGACTTTTAAAAACATTACATTAGACGGGTTTGATCGTCTAAGTTTTAATTGGCAAAAAACGTTAATTTTACGGTAATAGTCGAAAAAGTCGTAAAAATCATGTTTATTATTTTTATAACTTATAAATCTTATTCAACTACCATTTTTATAAAGTGACCATTTATTTAACCATATACATATTTATATAAATGAAATTTATAAGTTAGTGGGTTTCAATTCACATTTTATACTATATTAGTTTGAGTGCTTATATAATACTATTAAACATTAATTCTTCAAAATCTGATTTTTAGTTTCATCTTCATCATTTTTATCATATCTTGAGTTCTATAAGGAGATAGAAGCTCATTTTTGGATGGCATAAACTTCATATTATGTGCTACAAATAAGTTAGTTCTAGCTATTGCTCATTCCATGTTTAACTATCCTTAACAATCCCTACAAAACAGACTATTTAGATTGGTACACTCATCTTGTTTTGATCATATCTCACTCATTTTGATGATTCCATTGCATGGCCAACTCTCACATGTGTATAGCACCTAATAATTACTGTATATTGATTCCACTTTACCATTTTATCAGTTTAACATTTGGTTACTTACTGTTTTTATACAGCCATCACATTTAAGCAAGATTTTAACCATTTTACCTATGGTTTTCCATCTTTTTAGCCATGTTCATCAAATCTATCAACACCAAATCCCCACATAATATTTTTAATCATTATTCATCATCATATACATATACATAAATAAAGAAATTACAATATTACATAATCAAAATAACAAGAGGATAGGAAGAACAATCTTTATACCACTATTTGTGATGAAAAGATGAGATTTTTGATGAACAAGACTTGGTTCTTGTTATCAAATCTTCAACTTTAGCAAGGAAACTTCTTGGGTCCTTTGGATAGATGAATACCTACATGAATTCAGACCTTTAACCTCATGAAAACCCCTTTTCATAGGTTAAGATCACCTCCAATCTTCATATCTTCAAAGGGTTTCCATCATATGTGTGAATAACACAAGTTTTAGTGGTTGAAAATTGATCAAATGGGTGGTTTAAGGTGAGGATGGGACGAATTTTAGAGAGAGAGAGGAGAGTTGTGTGGTTTTTGCATGTAAGAAATGAGTTAGTTGTTTTAGGCTTGGTGGTTTTGTGGTTTTGAAAGCTTATTTTGTAAGCCTTAAGCAACAAGTGTAAGCTATTTTGTTACAAGGGTGCCACATCAAATGATGTGGTGTCCCTTTTAGTTAGTGGGGTGGAATAAACTTGTTTTGTCCCATCCCGCTAATTTACGGGTATTCCTCGATTCTAGTTTCCTCGATTTGCGTGCCATCGGGTCGTTTTACGAAAAACTTTTTTATAAATTATGAATCAACGGCACAAAACGAATCTAATAAAAATTGTCTCATCAAAAACGAAGTTCGAAAATGTAAATACGTAATCCTAAGGTATCCGGTTTAGTCGTAAAGGACGTTAAATAATTCACGTAAGTCTTAGTCTCTTCTCGTAAATTTGTGAGTTTATGAACTAACTCAAATTTAAAATCCCAAAATAATATTCACGGATAAGTTTTATTTTCTGAAATGTCGGACTATCACCAAAAACGGTGTATGTAAAAGTAAGCACGTAACGTAGAATCCTCCAGTTTAGACGTAGTCGATGCTACTTCAAGACGTAAATCCAAATTACTTCCCAAAAATAAGTGAGTTCATAATATAATATTAAAATAATGTTTTTAAAAATTTGAGAATAAAATATAAACCATAAATTGACGGATTGTCAAATAATATTTCTTAGTTTTGATCACGACAAATTACAAAGACATTTATTGTCAAACACAATCATAAAAAGAATTATCTAACAAGCACTATCATCAAGGTAATAATCATTACACTAACATATCTTAATCATGCTTAGTGATCATAAAAGTGATTAGCCTTAAAACTCACTTTTGTCAAATGTAACAAATTTTTTTTAATAAACTTTATTTTTAAGAAAATGTTTTATTAAAATGAAAATGTAAATTTGAATATGACATATTCCAAATGTCATAAGAATATCCTTTGAAGGTTTAAACAGCCTCAGATATTTCAAATTCACTAAAAGACAAAAAGGATGGGAGTCTACTCTCCGCGGTTCCTTAAGTGCCTACGTGGTTCTCTATCGATAAGGAACCGCCTAGGTAGCTAAGGAACCGCCCCCAGGTAGCCGTTGGGATCTTGTTTCCTATCAATAGTGAATCAAATCTGCACTTTCATTAACCCTTTTGGACATCTTTTTCACTCTTCTTTCTTGTTTCTAATCCTAATCATTTGTAATGATCACTTAATGTTTTAAGTATGTTTACCTATGATTATCCTTTTGATCTCCTTCTTTACCTTGTCCAAAGAGAAGATCACTCACACACTTGTGATGTGATTAAAGATGAAGCCTTAATGAAGATCATTCTCAGATCTAATCATGTTCATCATTTGTTTCTTTGTGTCTTGTTTAAATCCAATGTATTTGTGAATACTTGGACTAGTTGTGTTCGCCCAAACTATGTGTAAATACTTGGATTAGAGTTGTGTAAATCCTTTGCATATGTGTGTGCTTGGATTTGTGTTGTGTAGATCCAAGCTACATGTGTGTACTTGGATATGTTTAGTTGAGTTGTAATAAGTTGTGTTAGTTCTAACGAAACTATAAAGTGATGTGGTTGTGTACTATAAGTTCTCACTAAACTATAAAGTGATGAGTAGTTATGTTGTGTGAAGTTCTCACTTAGCTTCAAAGTGAAGAGTCGTGAAGATTGGTTCTAGCTTTCAATTAGAACTCGACATCTAGCCTTGTGTCGGAAAATGGTGAAGTAGGCAACGTTGTGAAGATTGGTTCTAGCTTTGGATTAGAACACGACATCTAGCCTTGTGTCGTAAAATGGTGAAGTGGGCGACGTTGTGTAGATTGGTCCTAGCTAAGATTAAGTCTCGACATTTAGCTTAGTGTCAGAAAATAATGTATGCGACGTTGTAAGGTTTACTCCGCCAAGAAGGGAGCTTGTGGATATAGTGGAAATCTCGAGTAAGGTGTACTCGAGGAGTGGAGTAGGAACGAGGATAGAGCCTCGTTGCCGAACCACTATAAATCTTGGTGTCTTCCTACTAGGTTGTTTCTTTCCTTACTCATTACTTACATTCATTATCATTATACTTACTACATATTGTTAATGCATTATAATTGAACCTAATCATTATGCAACTAGCTTTCAAGTAAAAGATATTTTTGCACTCACCTAATTGAAAGGAATTTTAATTAGGAGATAAACCGATGAGAAACTATTTAACCCCCCCCCCCCCCCCCCATTCTAGTTTCTACAGTATTTATTTAATAAACTTTACTTTATAATCATGAAGTATGTATTTTATACTTATTAATTGTGACAACCCTAGGTTTTGGATTTGTCACTTGGTCTTACTTTTAGGTTATTTTATGAGTGCTTACTTGAATTGTGTGTTTACGTGTTTATTTTGTGTGAACGAGGTTGGTGTGGTTATCGTTTATGAGTATAGAGTACTCATAAGTAAATCAAGGAACGGTTATTTCATGTTCATGAGCTCACAAGTGGTGACTATGAAATGAAAATGGTGATATTGTGGTGTTTACGTATACGTATAAGTATTATAGTAATAGTGTATTTTTTAGGATTTACGGTTTAGCATTTAGAGGTCTCGAATGAGGTAATTAGTCAAATGAATATTTTTCGGGATGGTTTTAAGTCATTTAGGACTTAGTTATAAAGTTTATTTCAAAATTTGGGATTTTTTTTAAAAGTATAAATTTTACGTCTTTTACGGTAAAACGCGTAAATTTGACTAGTTTTAAGGTTTTGAGGTTTTGGAAGTTTTAGGAGCTGAAATAAATTAAGTTAAATTAAGGTAATATTAGTAAGATATTAATTAACAATAAAAAGAAAAAAAATAAAGAAAAAAACGAAATTAGGGGTGTTTGGGTCAGTTTAGAAGAGAAAAAAAAGGAAAAAGGAAAGATTTATGGTAAGTCGGCTTTGGGTTGGACTAGGATTCACCCATACCCTATATAATGTATATACTAAACCAAATTCATTATTTTTCTCCTGGAGATGAAGGAAATTCATGAGTCTTATAAAAAGAATAGGGTTCTTCATAAAATTTGGGGGTTTTCATAAATCCAAGGTAAATCTTCAAATCCCTTTTTAATTAAATTATTTTTATGTTTTCTTTAATTATCTTATGATGGATTTAGGTTAGGGTTTCATATAAAAACAGTAAATTAATGTTGTATTAATCATAATATATTGATTACATAAATTAGGGCTTATAATTAGAGGGATTAGGGTTAATTAATAAGGTTGATTTTGTTAAACCCGTTTTTAAAAACAGGGCAGATTTTTGAGTCAATTGTTTTGATCATATCGGGAGTTCTATAAACTCTTATTTTACGATCCAAGTACCCCTGGAAATTTATTTGAAGTGGCTTTCTAATGCAAGAAACGAGAACTAAATTGGGGGTCGGGAAGAGGGTCAAGAACAGGTTACAACAGTCGGAGGTCAAAATAGTTTTGAATTCAGCCTGTTTTCCTTTTTAAGTTTTGGGTTTTTTAGGGTACTTAGGATTGCATTGGGATCTTCTCACGAACATGAGAGATGGTTTATATATTGTAGTAAGTATCTGCACTTGGGCTAAGGTTGTGGGTTAGGGTAAGACCCCTTAATGGTAACAAACTTTTAGTACGTTTAAAATCAGGAAATCTGGAATGACAAAAGTAGATATATGTATATCGGGGCCTAACAGTAGCTTTAAGGTTAGGGCAAGTGGGAGGTGTTAGCCAAAATACGTAAGGGTATGAATATTCCTTTTACAGAAACCATGGGTATGTTTAAGTGGATGTTTGACTTAAAGTTTTGAGACCTAAAAACTGGGACTGTTTTGGGTAAAATATGAACGAGATAGTTTTTAAACTTAACCAAGTTAAGGACTTGTTAAGGAAGGGTAATGGGGTGATTAGAGCTTGTCAATGAGGTAAATATGTGGGAATAGGCTAGATGTCCATCATAGGTTGATGAGCCATCTTAGTGATTGGTTCGCGTATTGATTTCGTGTTTTTGGTTTGTTAGCTTGTTGCTAGTGCGAGGACTTGTGAAGGAGCTATCAGGTGGGTTTCATAGTCCCATGTTTACTATTGTTTTTGACTTCCAGATGGGATGGAAGAGACACTGTGTTGAATTATTTTCTAAATTAATGCTGTGAATGTTTTAAGGTTTGAGATGGACTTGTGTGTACATTTATGTGATTAACTGCTATGTGGTTCTTGTTTGTGTGTGATCTGGATTAGAAAGGTACATAGGTGTATGGGTGCCTATGGGACCTATGGTTAATGATAAGGCGTGATGCCTTGGAAATTGTGATTGTTGGTAAGGCGTGATGCCTTGGAAATTGTGATTGTTGGTAAGGCGTGATGCCTTGGAAATTGTGATTGTTGGTAAGGCGTGATGCCTTGGAAATTGTGATTGTTGGTAAGGCGTGATGCCTTGGAAATTGTGATTGTTGGTAAGGCGTGATGCCTTAGAAATTGGGATTGTTGGTAAGGCGTGATGCCTTGGAATTGTAATGATTGATTCAACTTGAATGCTAGTTGTTAGTACATGATTGTAGCGCATTGTCCATATGTTTATTGGTTTATGGTATTCACAGCTTATAACTGTTTTGGCGTTGGAGTCTAAACCTATGAATCTCACCAACATTATGTTGACGTGTTTTAGTGTCTCTTTCAGGTGTGAATGTGGCTAAGCGTGAGGATAGAAGTGGCTAGACTTGGATGCCTTAGGATTGCATATAGAAGGAGATCCCCGTTCCTTCTTAGTTTACCTTTATGTTTTTTTTGAATTAGTGATACTGTTGGCACCTATATGTTTGTTTTGTTTGTGTTACTTGTTTGTCTTGGATAAGAGGTAGGACTGTTACCTACTTACCTAGACTCTTGCTTTGTTGAGATATTGTCATGACATTTGTGTTAGCATTTTATGACATTTCTTATATCATTTAGTTATCTCTATAGACACGCTATTGTTGTGATGATATCCATACGTCGCGCCCCATATTCCGCCATGGTGGGGTGTGACAGAATGGTATCAGAGACAATGGTTATAGAGAATTAGGTTGCCTAGTCGCGTAGCCTAGTCTATAGCTTAAGGGTCCCTGCATATAGGCGTCATAGGAGTATGTGTGCATTTTATAGTAATTGATGTGTTTGAATATTATTTTCGCACTATTTGTTAGGTTATGAACTAATATGGTTCACACTTAACTACATGTTATTTTCTTTACGAGTTTTGATTAGTGCGGGTGGAACCATGGTCGTATACGCTAGTCATTGTTGGATTTCGCTTAATTATGTTTTCATGTTCTTTATACATTTTGATATTTGTCTACGCTGGTTCAGCTGGACTTAGAGTTTATGTGTTTCGTGCATTGGCTATGTTATTTTAATACATGGAGTTTTGGATCTTATCTTGTGTAGTTATGTGCTTGTGAGTTGTTGGATTATGTGTTATGTGTAGTATTAATTTCTTATAAGTGTCATCATAGGAGGGAGTACATTGGTGAAAGGGAACATGTATAATTATGGAGGCCTACATAATTATATATGTGCCACAACACCACTGGACTTTCAAGTATGATTGCATGAAAGAGAGTTAATACATGCTTGTATAGTATATTTTGGATGAATTTGAGTGTATGTATGCATATGCCTATATATGTATAATTATTTTCTACTTATCGGTTGTATTCTTGGGATGTTTTGCTAGCTCGTTCCTCTTCGAGATGTTTAACTTCCGTAGTAGTACATTTATCGAGTTCTCATTTCTTGTGTTCTTTTGTACGGTATTGTTGGCGTGAAGGATTTTGAGATGGTGGAGATTTCTTTTTGGGGTAACGATGTCTTTTGTTTCGAGTTGTACATGGTAAAAAAAATAGAACTTGCAAATTGAAAAAAAAATAGTTGTTGGTAGTCGATGAAATAAGGAAGTGTCGGGATCATGTTTCAAATAAGGTGGAATATAAATTCTTTAACATATAAGCATGACACGATTATTTTAAAATATTTTGGTTTTGATCACCTAAAGTATTGTTCTTAAGTTAAAAATTTTGTTCTTATTTAGTGAAATATGTTAAAATCATGTAATTAATAGAGTTTTAATTTTCTGGAATTAAAATAAATTAAGTTCTAGTTTTGGTAATTAATGGGGGGTTTTAGGGTTTAAAAATCGTTTTTTTTTGGTATAAATCCGAGTAGGCAGAAAGTGTCGCTAAACTGTCAAAATATGTCGCCAACTGTCAGAAACTGTCGCTAATGCCTAGGCAGATTTTGAGAAAATCGTTTTGGTCATAACTTATTCGTTTTTAAAGGTTTTTGGGTGATTCAAAACCCTAAAATTATGTACTCGGAACATACTTTTCAAATATTCAGAAAGTTTCGTAATTGGAAGTCAGTAGCTTGGTCGAATTAATTGTACAAGTGTTGAGTCAAGGTTAATTTTCGGACAACATGGTTTAAACTCGTGTTTTAGGTATTTTGCGGTAATGAACACTTGGAGGGTAAACATAGAGATGAGTTGGGAAGGAATTTGAGAGTTCTTTAGACCTTATTATACGTGGTTATATTTTGATGAGTTTTGATTTATGGTATTTATGAGTAAGACTGAAATCGAGGTGACAGTTTTAAACCCGTTGAGTTATGTGACGGCTCCTAACTTGGTTTCAAGACAGTTCTTGTTTGATGAGTTACGAGATTTAGTTAGGTTGGTTACATAACTTTATGGTTTTGATAAGTTTCCTCGCGGACGGTTAAGGCTCATGTGTTGTTGGTTGAGATTATTTTCGTGTAAACTGGGTTCACGTTTGAACGTGAAGGTTTTATCAGGGATATGTATCCTCGTTTGTTTGCTGAGAATAAGTTTGAGTTTGGGAGTAAATATCGGGACGAGATTTCTATTAGGAGGGAGTGATGTGACAACCCTAGGTTTTGGATTTGTCACTTGGTCTTACTTTTAGGTTATTTTATGAGTGCTTACTTGAATTGTGTGTTTACGTGTTTATTTTGTGTGAACGAGGTTGGTGTGGTTATCGTTTATGAGTATAGAGTACTCATAAGTAAATCGAGGAACGGTTATTTCATGTTCATGAGCTCACAAGTGGTGACTATGAAATGAAAATGGTGATATTGTGGTGTTTACGTATACGTATACGTATTATAGTAATAGTGTATTTTTTAGGATTTACGGTTTAGCATTTAGAGGTCTCGAATGAGGTAATAAGTCAAATGAATATTTTTCGGGATGGTTTTAAGTCATTTAGGACTTAGTTATAAAGTTTATTTCAAAATTTGGGATTTTTTTTTAAAAGTGTATATTTTACGTCTTTTACGGTAAAACGCGTAAATTTGACTAGTTTTAAGGTTTTTGAGGTTTTGGAAGTTTTAGGAGCTGAAATAAACTAAGTTAAATTAAGGTAATATTAGTAAGATATTAATTAACAATAAAAAGAAAAAAAATAAAGAAAAAAACGAAATTAGGGGTGTTTGGGTCAGTTTAGAAGAGAAAAAAAAGGAAAAAAGGAAAAGATTTATGGTAAGTCGGCTTTGGGTTGGACTAGGATTCACCCATACCCTATATAATGTATATACTAAACCAAATTCATTATTTTTCTCCTGGAGATGAAGGAAATTCGTGAGTCTTATAAAAAAATTAGGGTTCTTCATAAAATTTGGGGGTTTTCATAAATCCAAGGTAAATCTTCAAATCCCTTTTTAATTAAATTGTTTTTATGTTTTCTTTAATAATCTTATGATGGATTTAGGTTAGGGTTTAATATAAAAACAGTAAATTAATGTTGTATTAATCATAATATGATGATTACATAAATTACTGCTTGTAATTAGAGGGATTAGGGTTAATTAATGAGGTTGATTTTGTTAAACCCGTTTTTAAAAACAGGGCAGATTTTTGAGTCAATTGTTTTGATCATATCGGGAGTTCTATAAACTCTTATTTTACGATCCAAGTACCCCTGGAAAGGTATTTGAAGTGGCTTTCCAATGCAAGAAACGAGAACTAAATTGGGGGTCTGGAAGAGGGTCAAAAACAGGTTACAACAGTCGGAGGTCAAAACAGTTTTAAATTCAGCCTGTTTTCCTTTTTAAGTTTTGGGTTTTTTGGGGTACTTAGGATTGCATTGGGATCTTCTCACGAACATGAGAGATGGTTTATATATTGTAGTAAGTATCTGCACTTGGGCTAAGGTTGTGGGTTAGGGTAAGACCCCTTAATGGTAACAAACTTTTAGTACGTTTAAAATCAGGAAATCTGGAATGACAAAAGTAGATATATGTATATCGGGGCCTAACAGTAGCTTTAAGGTTAGGGCAAGTGGAAGGTGTTAGCCAACATACGTAAGAGTATGAATATTCCTTTTACAGAAACCATGGGTATGTTTAAGTGGATGTTTGACTTAAAGTTTTGAGACCTAAAAACTGGGACTGTTTTGGGTAAAATATGAACGAGATAGTTTTTAAACTTAACCAAGTTAAGGACTTGTTAAGGAAGGGTAATGGGGTGATTAGAGCTTGTCAATGAGGTAAATATGTGGGAATAGGCTAGATGTCCATCATAGGTTGATGAGCCATCTTAGTGATTGGTTCGCGTATTGATTTCGTGTTTTTGGTTTGTTACCTTGTTGCTAGTGCGAGGACTTGTGAAGGAGCTATCAGGTGAGTTTCATAGTCCCATGTTTACTATTGTTTTTGACTTCCAGATGGGATGGAAGAGACACTGTGTTGAATTATTTTCTAAATTAATGCTGTGAATGTTTTAAGGTTTGAGATGGACTTGTGTGTACATTTATGTGATTAACTGGTATGTGGTTCTTGTTTGTGTGTGATCTGGATTAGAAAGGTACATAGGTGTATGGGCGCCTATGGGACCTATGGTTAATGATAAGGCGTGATGCCTTGGAAATTGTGATTGTTGGTAAGGCGTGATGCCTTAGAAATTGTGATTGTTGGTAAGGCGTGATGCCTTGGAAATTGTGATTGTTGGTAAGGCGTGATGCCTTGGAAATTGTGATTGTTGGTAAGGCGTGATGCCTTGGAAATTGTGATTGTTGGTATGGCGTGATGCCTTGGAATTGTAATGATTGATTTAACTTGAATGCTAGTTGTTAGTACATGATTGTAGCGCATTGTCCATATGTTTATTGGTTTATGGTATTCACAGCTTATAACTGTTTTGGCGTTGGAGTCTAAACCTATGACTCTCACCAACATTATGTTGACGTGTTTTAGTGTCTCTTTCAGGTGTGAATGTGGTTAAGCGTGAGGATAGAAGTGGCTAGACTTGGATGCCTTAGGATTGCATATAGAAGGAGATCCCCGTTCCTTCTTAGTTTACCTTTATGTTTTTTTTGAATTAGTGATACTGTTGGCACCTATATTTTTGTTTTGTTTGTGTTACTTGTTTGTCTTGGGTAAGAGGTAGGACTGTTACCTACTTACCTAGACTCCTGCTTTGTTGAGATATTGTCATGACATTTGTGTCACCATTTTATGACATTTATTATATCATTTAGTTATCTCTATAGACACGCTATTGTTGTGATGATATCCATACGTCGCGCCCCATATTCCGCCATGGTGGGGTGTGACATTAATACTATGGCCTATATTTTATATTATTATTAATCAAGTTTATTTCTAAATATGGAAACTTACTATTTAGGAAGTTACTCAGTATAATATAACACGTATGTTAACATGTAAGGACATGAAATACACTAATCAGACTACATGATTTAACATGAATCAGTAAAACAAGTCAAGAACACTTAAAACAAGACAGGAACATGTAAACAAGTAATAACACGTCAAGTAAACTAATAATCAGTTAAGTATAAGATAATCAGCCAACTCATACACGTCCCTCTTTATTATGTAGCACTTGTGGAGTCAAGATATGATTTTCTTCGCGTATTCTTCATTCACATTACTGGACAAAAGGTACGGATATTCCGTCCTTCAGTAAGGACATCTTTCTTCCTATATTAGGATTCCCCGTTTGCATCCATCTGTTTTCCCTAGTAGTATAAGTGTCTTAAACACATCAGTATATGTATGATTATTTTAAATTGCTTGATCTATATACAAGCATGCCATGTTTCACCTAGTGACGGAGGCACCGTAGCCATAGTACTGGAGGCACCGGTGTTATGACTCTTCTGTGGTGAGAGTGATTGCTCGCAGCGTCCCTTTATAGTATTTTTGCCTATGTTACTATTAGCATGTGGGTCGAATGGGTGCATCCTAGTTACATGTTTCAGACAGTATTTTCATGGTGAATGTGGTGAGTGCCTTGCATCTTTCACAAGGAGTTGATCCCTCCTACCCAGACTATTATAATTAGAGGCAACCCCTCTAATTGCATGACGAGGTCACCCCTCTATGTATTCATGCACGTTGATATATTTCATGACGTATATGAGCTCTTTGGCATTTAAAGTACAATTTTCATGATTAAACAACAGACTTTCAGTATTAATATGAACATGAGAGTTTTTCAAAATAAACTAGTTTATTACATGTCACCAGGTTTCCAGGACTTACATTATTCCGCTGCACTTTCATTGTCATGTTTTCATTTCATTCTTTACTTATGTTTATGCTATTCCATATTATGTCACCTATCCGCACACTGAGTGTATCGCTCGGCCGTTTTCTCTTTTCATGTTCCCAAACGGCAGGTATCCAAGATCAAGCAGGATCATGGAGAGGTTGTGCATATGATGGGAGCTTCCTTTTGCATTACTTTTACTTTATGCTTTGTTTATGAGTTTATGTTGGGAGCCTATGTTTGATTTCGGTTATCCCTCATGGTCATGTAATGTTTTAGGACATTTACCTTGTATGCTTTGATGTCACGCCATAATTATCATGTAACGGTCTATTTGTCCAAATGGGGTGTTACATGTTACCTCTTTGTATATTAACAATTTATTTTCTACAAATTAAATGACAGAATGGACTTTGAAAGTTACCTCTTTGTGTTCAATTATTTAGCCTTATTAAAGACTGTTCATTTTTCCCGCCTTCAAAGCCGCCAGACACGTAACACGTTGCAGCCACACCCGTTATCTCATTTTTTGCCTTTTGAAATGTTATCCTTGTGCCTATTGTGCATCCAATCCTTTGTATTTTCCTAATTTTATATTTAAATAATGCCAAACAACCCTGAATGCGAACTGATGATCGTATCAGGTTCCATCTCATCTACTTCATGATAGGGTCACGAACACCCGATACTGCCAGCATTAGAAGAAAAAGAAAAAAAAACAACACTTTCATTAACATCACAGTCAAAGATTCAACAATTACACATAGGGTGTCATGATGGGGATTTCCATGTTTAATGAGCCACTATATTTGGTAGCGTGATACCTTCACTAAAATCTCTAAAGTGTGATACATTTCTTAAATCTATACAACAAAAATGGTTCTTTAAATTAAAAAAAAACATAAACCTTTTTAAACACATAAAGAAAAAGATGTGGAGACATATATATGCATTACTAAAATGCCAATTAATGGCTTAGATCAGCCACACAGCCGACTACCAAAATATTAGTTTGGCTTCAATGTTTTGCACTCCAGCCACTTCGTCTTCAGTTAAACGCCCTGTTCTTGCTTTCTTCACCATTAATATTGACACAGACATGACAACAAAGAAAGAAAACTTATGAAGTTTGTCCTTTTATATGGTTGTATAATAGTTACAGACTTACAGTATTAAGAGAACACACTCATAACCTATAGGTATACTGATTAAAGTTGCAGATTCCTTGAATGTGTATGTTTTATAAGGGTAATAGACTGTGATTCTTTCATTAGTTATTGTAAGAGAGGGAATAAGTATATTGTTGGAATTTATAAATACTAGTTAACCATTAACTACGAGTACGCAGCGGAATGGATCTAGTATAACATACATGATTAAGAACATAATAAAAACAATTTAAAACCAACCTTTAATTAATTGAATAAATCAATTAATACGTCTTGATCTTGATCTCAAACTTTAACGGTTAAATTACCGTCTCCATCGTTTGCTCACACGACACGTCAAACGAACATCACTACGATGCTAGTAGTAACTTCACTTCTCAAACAACAAGTGTATACATCTTGTAACTAGAAACCCTAGATCCAAAACCCTAATTGGAATTTCGTAAGGATCGGTTTATAGAACGTTACAAGATTGATTAACCCAAAATCACATAAACCCTAATTAGGGTTTATGCATGTCGAACCACCAAGGGAGAGAACTAGAACCTAGATTTAGAGATATAGGGTTTAGTTATAAAGCTTAAGACTTTATAAGAAAACCACCAAAAAGGATTGATCTTATAAAGGTTTAACCTTTATGTGATTTTAGGGTTAATGGGAAAAATCGTTTGGTTTTGGTGTGGTGTTTTGTTGCGATCGGACGGAACAAAGGAGGCAAGGGAGAGGGATAAAAATTATGAGCTAGGTGTTTGTGTATTTATACACATTCTCCACCTCCTCAAAATCTTTAAGGCCCAACCCAAGAAACCAATTAAGGAAAGGATTACCTTAATCAAATATTCTTGAATATTTACTTACCAAAACAATAACCAAAAAAATCTTCTAGAACCCCCTATATACAATATATTCGGCCAATTGGCCTTAGGGTTTCTAGAAGTCGATTTCCTTCCAATTTTAAATAACGCACTCGTATTAAATTAATTAAATCCCGTTAATTAATTTAACCACCGTTAATTAAATAATAAGTGAAGTTTTTATTAAACGTTTAATTATAAATAATAAAACGTAAATAAAAGTGTGTTCTCCGTATTGAGTGTGTGCCCCCGATAGGCTCACGTATTTCCGATGGCTAAACGATCACATATCCCAACAGCTCCCACTTGTGAGAGTTTAGACATACAGCGTCCATAATAAAGTATCTAGCAACACTTCATTATAACCGGAAATGACTGAGGTATAGTTTCAAGAAGAATATCTCAAAAGTATTAATGGTATTCGATTATGTGACTTGCTAATAATCATCCCTTTGTTACTAGTACCGTTTAAACTATGGATATGGATCCTAACTCATTCCATGAAGTTTAAATTATAGTTTCTCGTTATAGAAGTTAATTCAGATATACCAAACGTAAACAAGTATCATCTTGATTTACACTTTGGGTGCGGCCACACAATTATCTGATTAATTCTGGAGAGGGCCCAGTGGTACTTCACTGCACTATATCAAGTGGAGGAACAAATTCTTTATTGACTACAAGTGTCTGTGGATGCTGCTTCACAACACTTCCAATTAGAGTCTTTATAGCTAGGTCTGGCGAACTAGCGTTGGACATAGAATCAAGAAGTGATATTCACACATGCACAAACTTGTTTGCATCTCAAGTCTAAGGATGATGACTTAATCACCATTTTCGCAATCTTACTCATGACAAGGATCCAAAAGTAACGATTAGAAAGTTCGGGGTGTCCAATACGCATCCCTTATGAATAACATATGAGTTTGGTGGGAACCGTCCATATATTCAAAGAATATAACCAACACTCACATTTGTCTTAATGTAGACAATACTCCCATATTGTTAACCGACAATGGACATATTTAGAATAATCAAATATTCAAGGATTTAAACATACAAACATAGGGCAACAATAATTATATGAATGAATAACAAATACCAAGTATCTTTATTCATCGAAAAATAATTATTGTCTTACCATCCCAATTATCCAAATACTAAAATAGATATGCATGAAACTAATTTAGCAAGTTGAAGTTAAATGTTTCCAACATTCTCAACTATTCTTTAACAAGAAAGCTAAATAGTTATCTAAGTAAAGTTTCCGAATACTTGTTTCAAATTTCTCAATTTGTGAAAGATTTGGAAAACAAGATGAGTGTCTTTTCTTACATGCGCATACTATTTGCAAGTTTCATAGTAGGGGATATCGTCAATCCTTGCATAAGGTATTTAACATCAACGATATGCTGACAGTCATCTTTACAGTTTCTTAAAATATAAAGTATTCTTATTCCTTAATGTGTAATGCAACAATGCCCATTGTGAGCTCATCTAGCTAGTAGATTTATCATAAATGATAACATCTCACTTTACTAGATTGATTATCCTCTAGCATCAGTGTACACATACATCACTATGCTTTATAATTCGTAAACATTTGTTTTAACAACAATCTAAATACTTTCGATTAGATGTTGTTTTTGTCATCTCACTTTGCTCTTGTACAAAAATGACAACAAGTCGTATACACAATATAATATTTATACATAATGAATCCTTAGTTAAAAACATAAGGTTTCCATTCATGTTATAAATTATGTCAAGTGAAATATATCAATCAAGACTCGCTTTGAATGATGTATTGCATTGTGTTGGACTTAATTACCGCATATGCTTATATCAATAAACATTTAATTCCAAAGTCATTTGTTTTATTCCATAAATTCTCAAATGAAGTTTCATTCCAAACTTAAGGATTACATCTAGCTTAAATGGAATGATATCTCCAGTATGTTATACAACATATGAATTTAAAGAAAAAACATAGTGCTCCCACTCAGTGTCAAGTGTACTCCAAACTCATCTAAATTTAAACAAAAATCATATTGAATTAAATTCTAGATTTAGCTTTTAGATGCATGATTTAATCCATACTTGGATTACCTATCTTGTATACTCAATAAAGATTTTATAGGCTCATAAACCTTTTGATTATACACCATCCTCGCTAAAAGGTAATCATAAAGGGAAACTATAAAGTTTAATTGACATATTCCATTTACATAGAAACATATATGACAATCAATTATCTTTGTTTAATCAATGCGTGCATAGAAGAATGATTTAATCATAGTCAATCGCTTGAGTATAATTAAAAGTTTCCTATCATAAGCCATGCATTATCTATGTATACCATTTTGTCCTTGTGAGTCTTTCTTCAAAAGAAACTCTAACCAACCTCATAGGTTTATAATTTAGGAGAAACATCAATCAAATTATAGGAGATTGATTTTCCCTTTAAGGACTGCATCTTATCATTCATTGTTCTAAGACATTTATCAGATTTAAAATATGATAATATTCATTAGCAGTTAGTAGATTACCAAGATCTCCTAACTTATATTCCTCAGCATTGATATTAAAATATCAATCAAGTGATGAGGCATATTTGCAGATTTATGAATGAGAGTAACATTTACTTTGGTTTGACATTTCCATGCTTAACCAAAATATGACATCAACAAGTGGATTTTGAAGGTTGTGTATTTTGCTCTTGAATATCTTCAAGATTTGTTATAACTCCCACTTACTTTTGTAAGTAGAGATCATTCTCTAAATACTAAGTATTTAAGCAACAATAAATTGTTCTTAATAGAGAGACTACAAAATACATTTTAAATTCTTATCTCAAGTTTGTTAATAGTATGCTTCATAAGATATTAACAATTTAAAGAATTCAATCAAGACATATTGGGATTTCTCCTAAGAACCCTAATTAGGGTTTCTAGCATGAACCCTAATTCTTGTATCACTCTTTTAACCATTAACCTTAGGAAAGGTTTGTGTTACGTCAAGCTAGGAGGAACACCAACACTACAATCGTCAAGCACGGAAGTGTAGAAAAATCGAAAAACCCCAAGAGATTTTAAGATTAGATTGGTTTGAGTGGAACAACCGAAAGTCCCTAATAAATTAGGGGTTTCCAATTTGTGGGTTGTCTTGAATACCTTCTAGGTTTGAACTATATTGAGTGTATCAATGACACACGCAATTTTCTAACCTTGATAGATCATGGAGGTAGAATAATTAAAGCTATCATAAATCAAACTATATGAATATAGTTTGTTTAAACTCTTTAGACATACCATAACATTTTGGTATTCTATGAGTATTGGAATTGTGAGACTACATCAGAATTCCATAGATAACTTAATACTCTTTGGATTAAATACTTGTCAATTGGATCATGTACCAAATTACAATATCAATATTTTAAATCCAGGTGCATGCTATAATGTATATTTCTTTAACAATGCGAGAACCATGTGTTTAAAAGAAGACATAGCAGTTCAAGAATTATATGTTCATGTGTTTACAAGAAAACAGAACATATCAATTATACATTATAAGTCTTTAAATAATTCAAAGATCTAATGTTTATGTGTTAACAAGAAGACATAACTATTTTACTACATACTTTATATTATAAGTCGGTGAGTAATTCAAGGACTTTATAATTATGTGTTATCAAGGAAAAACATAATTATACTAACTAAAGCAATCATGAACGCAAACTCTTGAGTTCAATAGTAATTTCAAGTTAATTTTATACTTCAAAATTATGATTATTATATCTTAACCATAATTGTATTTACTATAACATGTAGTAAATTACCGAAGTAGCTTTCCACTATATCATGACTTTGAATGTAGTAGGACAACAAACATCTTGTATGTTCAAGTCCTAGTAGAATTATTAGCTTTCTTACCTTTTGGGCAAATGAAACTAATAATATGTTGTTCCTTGCACACACTTTGCAATTTCTCCCACTTGTGTAAGGCATAACATCATATCATGTAGACAAGCAATACAACATGTGGTTGATTGTGTAAACAATATGATAATGTCGTTGATATTATAAGTAGATTTAGAACCATAACTTTAGACAAAGAATTGTGGATTATTACTCTATAGATAACGTGTCAGAAAGCGTCATCAGAAAGGCAGCGTGTTATCATATAAAATAAAATGCAATTTTCTTTAAGCAATGGTCATTCATATTTGGAAGTGATAAATTATTTCAAAGCAAGTTCGAAATAATATGGATGACTAACCAAGAAAATAAATCTTGTAGCTCCCACTGAAATTGACAATATTACATGGATATTATTTCAGTAATAAACTGCAACGCTCCCACTGGATTTGTCAACATAAGAGATGTTACATCACCAGTAAAAAGTGAATAGCAATTTATTAACTTCCTTATCTTTGAAAAATGCCTACAAGTATACATTTACTTAGGTATTTGAACAAAGTATATGAAATTCTATTTGTGTGGATGAGGGACTAGCCGTTCATGCTTTCAATTAACTTGACTATTTAGCATGCAATTCCTCCTTTATCGTCTACATAGCCGCAAGGGTATTTAGCACTTTAAGGAATAACAAGAGTCCAAGAAAGATACATAGCGAAGTGCTAGTAAATTCTTTACTCTTTGCGGTTTAAACTCATACATCGTGACAAGTGCAAGATGTCATTTATTTTGGTAGCTATAGACATTAGGTACACAAAATATGTTATCTTTCAATGATTTCAGAACCGGATTAGGATAATGAAATATTAAAAGTGAGTTTAAATGCAATCGATAATGATTCGATTATGGTCCTACCTTATTCTTGTCAACTAATGAGAAGAGATAGGAGTAAGTCTCGCTTTTCTTACCAGGAAAAGAGACAATGTTTGTTTTCTATAAGAAAACAACTTTAGTTTACGAATTATGTTGCAATAACACAATTAATCGGAACTTTAGAAAGTTCAATTTAGTATTTTTGATAATTAAATTCTTAATAGAATTAACTACCCAATTAATTACTAATAAGACTAAGATCCCACTTGCACTCCCACTCAATATTAGAGGTCCGACCGTCTAATAGTAAGTAGGGCAAAAGGTAAGCGTCGAGCGTTAATTGCATTACAAGTGCAACTCTTAGATTTATGAGACGATTCATGAAGTTTATTGTTGTAGAGTGTTTGGATAGGATGTTCTCTCATCTCTTTCGAGTGCCATTTAACATCTCAAACAAACTTGTTCTACACGTAATAAAGTCATGAGTATGTTTCATCTCATCTTATGCCTCGGGTTCCGAATCTGACCGGGAACTCGACTTAAGTCGTACCAATTTAAAAGCATGCAATAATTGGCAAAGGTCTGACCAGTGACAAAAATCGCCTTGGGTGCATGATTCGCCCTAGGTCTGACCAGATGACGAAAAAAGGACTACAAGTGCTATTAAATTGGGTGGCATAGACTTAAAATTCAAATAGGTATCACATAAGTTTTTAGAAAACAAATGTCAAAAAACGTGTAAAAGATGCATGCAATCATCTTTTAGCATAAGTTAAGAAAACGTTTTGTTAACTTTGATTTAGGCGTGTTTACCGTGGGAAAAGATTAAAGAAGGATCAAACCCTATATCCTACTCTTCATGCGCCCGAGGGCGCAAGTGCTTGGGATAATTATCATATAGATGCCGAAACATGTACATGACACGGGAAAAGATTAAAGATCGTTCAAACCCTAGATAGCTTGACTAGAACACGTAGTGTAATAGCAAGTCCACCATTAGTAAAGCACAAAAGTTGTTTTTAAGTGTTATAAACCAATTAATTTTGCAAATCACGTCGTTGAGAAGATAGTTTATAAGCCATCATTACGGTATGTAAGCCCAACTCGAGTGACAATATGATTTCGCAAAACAATTCGATTATAATAAAAACAAGTTTCATAGTTCTTATGTCAATATTAATATTTGTTCAAAAAATCAAGATTTTAACAAATAACACATAACCGATTCGCAAGGAAAATATGGTGTATTAATATGACATAGTTTTAAAGCTAGTTTCGATATAAGTACCATCCGTTTTTATGATTCCTAGAATCTCGAATTATTATGTTTTGCAATTCATAATGGAAAACAAATAAGCACATAAAACAGACAGAAGGGGGTAGAAGCAGAAGACAGACTCTATTATGAAAGCGGTAAATCATATAAGATCCAAGTCTCGAATGAGTCTTCCCCAAATTGAGGACGAAAGACCCTCATCAAGTTTTCGAGCAAGGTACTTGATGACGTGCAAAGTATCACAAAAGTGAGATGCAAGGGTCTTTGACGGATAATAAAAAACAAAAGTAATTATTAACCGGTTCAATTTTAACCTACCCAATTTTTAATAGATCTAAATCAAGATTAAAACTTTATGACAAGTATGCATGTAGTTGTCATAAAAACATAAATAAAAGAGATTTTAAAGCGAAGCAAGCGTGTTTTATTCTATGTGTAACCCATGAATGCCATACGAATTGACTCGTGATGCCACTGTTGGAATTTATAAATACTAGTTAACCATTAACTACGAGTACGCAGCGGAATGGATCTAGTATAACATACATGATTAAGCACATAATAAAAACAATTTAAAACCAACCTTTAATTAATTGAATAAATCAATTAATACGTCTTGATCTTGATCTTGATCTCGAACTTTAACGGTTAAATTACCGTCTCCATCGTTTGCTCACACGACACGTCAAACGAACATCACTACGATGCTAGTAGTAACTTCACTTCTCAAACAACAAGTGTATACATCTTGTAACTAGAAACCCTAGATCCAAAACCCTAATTGGAATTTCGTAAGGATCGGTTTATAGAACGTTACAAGATTGATTAACCCAAAATCACATAAACCCTAATTAGGGTTTATGCATGTCGAACCACCAAGGGAGAGAACTAGAACCTAGATTTAGAGATATAGGGTTTAGTTATAAAGCTTAAGACTTTATAAGAAAATCACCAAAAAGGATTGATCTTATAAAGGTTTAACCTTTATGTGATTTTAGGGTTAATGGGAAAAATCGTTTGGTTTTAGTGTGGTGTTTTGTTGCGATCGGACGGAACAAAGGAGGCAAGGGAGAGGGATAAAAATTATGAGCTAGGTGTTTGTGTATTTATACACATTCTCCACCTCCTCAAAATCTTTAAGGCCCAACCCAAGAAACCAATTAAGGAAAGGATTACCTTAATCAAATATTCTTGAATATTTACTTACCAAAACAATAACCAAAAAAATCTTCTAGAACCCCCTATATACAATATATTCGGCCGATTGGCCTTAGGGTTTCTAGAAGTCGATTTCCTTCCAATTTTAAATAACGCACTCGTATTAAACTAATTAAATCCCGTTAATTAATTTAACCACCGTTAATTAAATAATAAGTGAAGTTTTTATTAAACGTTTAATTATAAATAATAAAACGTAAATAAAAGTGTGTTCTCCGTATTGAGTGTGTGCCCCCGATAGGCTCACGTATTTCCGATGGCTAAACGATCGCATATCCCAACATATTTCATAAAGATGTATCAGTTAATACAATTTTTCTGGCTTAGACACCTGCTCAAGGATATGGGCAACAAATTCAAAGTGCTTTTATGCCTGTTCTACAACCATTAACAGTAAATTATACCTCATTTGTCTTTGAGTGACGGCCTTCTTGACAACTTGTTATTCATTGTAAAACAACAAAGGGACTACATTGTTTGGTTTCCTTGAATCGGCTAGACTCACACCTTCATATTTGCAGTCAAACTTCAATTTAGTAAGCTAAAATATTTCATCTTGAAATAAAATACATCAGTACAATCGAACTTCCCCATTGTTTTTTCAATCACTATTTCGATATTTGAACTACAAGAGCAGTAAAAAACAAATAAACTTTTAGTCAATGGAAGACTACCAATAAGGGTAAAAGCTATAAAATACCATCTTACTTATTGATTTGTGCCGACTTTAAACACTTATTATTTAATCTCGTGACTTTACCATTCTACTTTCAAAATCGTTTTGAAGTTACCAATTTGGTAACTTGTTACCGACAGCGTGGCACGGTAATTTTCACGTCATTATTTTATTACGTTTAATATGGCCACGTCTGATTTTCCTTTTTTGGTAAAAGCTATAGAATACCATCGTACTTATTAAAATGTGCCGACTTTAAACACTTACTAATTAATCTCGTGACTTTACCATTCTACTTTCAAATTTGTTCCGACTGCACCAATATAAGCCTGAAATGACTATATTACCCTTTTAAATGACTAATATACTCTTTGTATTAGCCATATCTGAAACAACAATATGCTGAATATTTCCAGTTTAATTAAAAAATGTGGCTTAGATGGTTAAAATACTGGTTGCTAACAAAAAACCATAATATTCAGGGGTTCAATCGTATCTTTGTGATCTTATTGAACTTAACAAATGAAATTTAAAACGAGTGTTCTCAGTACTTGACGAATTACACAAGTCTAAAATGGTGAAAAGTTAAGATTGTTGAAAAAGATGAGGAATCATTAGTACAATCAAAATAATTAGACCAGTATAAAAAATTAAATTAATTAGACATGTGTCATTATTTAAAATAATAAAAAATAAAATTAATGACATGAAAATGTATTCGGTCATATTGGTAACATTATTATAAAACAAACAAGTACGTTGGTAAAGTCACGAGATTAAATAGTAAATGTTTAAAGTCGACACAAATTAATAAGTAAGATGATATTTTATAGCTTAAATTAATTAGACATGTGTCATTATTTAAAATAATAAAAAATAAAATTAATGACACGGAAATGTATCCGGTCATATTGGTAACATTATTGCAAAACAAACAAGTACGTTGGTAAAGTCACGAGATTAAATAGTAAATGTTTAAAATCGGCACAAATCAATAAGTAAGATGGTATTTTATAGCTTTTACCCTACCAATAATCATATCAAGTATTTCACATAATCAGTCAGGAGCGAACAGACTTTTCTAAACTTGATCATCATACAAACTTCTGTTAAAATGGAAGGAAATTTTTTTAACCGTCTCAACACATTCAAACCAACCCACTTTGACCGGTTACATAAGCCACTCACGCGGCTCACTTTCCAGTCGCTACATTCACTCGTAATGTTATATTATTTTGTGCATAATAATGATATATAGACGAACCTTAGTAGCATCGGTTAGCTTCGTCGCTAGCTCTTTTATTTTCCAATCCTTATCACAGAGAAAAACAATGTGATATAAGATTTTTAAGAAAGCAATTTGGAGTTTCAAAATTATGAAAAAGAGGTTTGATAAGTATTCAGAACATTATTTGTCTTGATACGCAAGGCGTACTTTCAGAAGGCAGCCGTAATTTTGTGTCTAGGTGATCTTGGATTGGGAAACTTGATTTGTATGTTGTTGTTGCTGGTGTCAATCATCAAAGGGCATGCTTCTTCAGTTCCATTATTTACCTATCTGTTACAGGATCTCCTATATTGTTTTGGAACTAACCACCAGGCGTTTCCAGACAATCGTATTTGTAAGTAAATAGGTATTCTAACACACTTTTAAATATCCAAATTTATCACTTCATGTCACATTCTTAGCAGTCGCTTTGTGTAGACCAGGAAAGTTCTTCAAACCATTGTTAGAGCGTACATATCATTTGTACTAACGAACTTCAAGCGCAGAATGTTTTTTGGAGCCTCTAACTCCAATTCTTGCCATTTATCTCTTATAGGTAACGCTATTAGACCTCATGAGGATGACGTAAAAAAAAGAGTAATTATGGAAAGCAGAGGTGAATAAAGAAGTGGAAGAAGATCAAAGAAAGACTTTGAGAATAATAATAATAATAATAGCATTACTATGAGAATAATAAGTTTCCGCACAATGATAATAAAGAAGGTCATGAGCCAAATTCAGTTGATAAAGAGAAAGAAGACAATACTGAAGAAGAATCAGAACCCGAACTTTTCGAGTGTTCTGAAGTCTGAACCTGATTTCAGCGTCTTTAAAAAACAGTGAAAACTCCCTCCTATCCAGTCGGTCTTCTGCTGCCCCAATCTTTAAAATGTGTGGGACATCGAGTAATCCGCCTTGTTCTGTTTAAGTTACTATTCATACCCGTAACATACACATTGCTATAACAGTCTAATCTATAGTTGTTCGGTCTATGAATAAGTCTTTGACCTGTTGGATCATATACTTGGACTGAAAAACGTTAATTTTTGCAACTACATGGGTTCATAGCAAGAGTAGATAATGTGTACCATTGAAGCTCATAGCTTCCTGTGATCCATTATTAGTAGTTATCTTCAAATGTTGATTCTGCTTAAAATTTGATGCTCTCATGTCTAACCAACTACTGTGATAGCTAAGTGGGGTGCTTTGTTAGGAGGGTCTTTGAGGGGCAAGGAAAGTTAATCATAATGAAAAGTGAAGCCATAGGATTGTGGGCGGTAAGTAAACGCTAAATTGAAATGGTCTTTAAAAAATGTAACCTTACTGTTAGAAAGTTGAAAGCATGAAACCATTTAAAAATGTAAGTTTCTAAAAAGAAGCTATCCTTGAATATGATGTGGTTATATCTTAGGTACTTATAATACATTGCTTATTGCAGCGAATTTGCATCTGCATTTTTTGGTGAGAGAAGTGGTGTCTAGGTAATGGGGTGACCATAATAGAAGCTCGAGATATGAAGGTGAAAAGCCAATAGTAGAGGTAAGTACTAAGTACAGATAGAGCCAGAATGCTAGCAGATGTAAGCTTTCCATAATCCACCGAGTCAAAAAGTGTTGTTTCAGCATCCTTATTACTAATATCATTTTTACACGGCAATGTTACTCTTTTCCCATTCCAGATGTCACCAACTGAGCTTTTCTGATTTTTTGTAGTGTCAAACTACACAACCCCAATAGCTTGCTTCCCAAACCCATTATAGCTAATTTTTATCATCTCCTTCACTGCTTCAGCTCTTTCAGCATTTCCTTCACTGCTTCAGCTCCTGTTCATAGAGCAAGTAAAATATCAGTGGCACACTTTGCACTCTATATCATTGTAATATGTTATCCAATAATACGTATTAGTAATTTAGAATTTATGTAAAAATGGGTCAAAAGTTGGTCATTACTTTATTGAAAACATATCAGAATGCTTTAAAAACTCTTCCAACATAAAAGTATCACTAACGTAGCAATATATAAAAGTATCACTAATGTAAAAATGGGTCAAAAGTTGGTCATTACTTTATATGTAGCAACATATGAAGCGTAAGTAGCCGCCTCGATTTGGCAAAAACTAAGAATACGGAAAAAGGAATAAAAAAAATGTATCTAAACAACATAGGTACATCAGACATAGTACTTTTAATCAAGTCTACATTAAAATGGATTTAGTTGCTTACATGGATACTTTGGTTTAGATAGATTTTTTTATCTGATAAATGCTTACTCGTCAGAATCATGTAACAATTATTACATAAAGAATACAACTGGAATCATTGACTTTTTGTATAACAACTTACCCTTCTTTCCCTCGCCATATAAACCTGAATGAACACGATTTGTAAATCATGGTCATTAGATCTAATTAACCTCTTTTCCTTCGCTATATAAATATGATCAAATTAAGCCTTTCTTAGCAATTTTAACGGATCATACAAAATCAGCTCAGTTAACCACGTTTGTGCTACTTTTTATATTTTACCATGAAGCGTAAACAAAATTGGAGAACACTACAAAGGCAAGCAACCAATTCATACTTTAAAGTTTAAATAAGTATAGCATGTATGTCAAAGAAACATATACTATTGTAATGGGGTGTTTTGTTGCTATCATGGGGTATTTACATGGCTGTTAAAAGAGGGCAATTCAGACCAGCATGTGCCATGCTACTCCATTTCAAGAATAGGGGACACTTGTAAACAATAAAACACTACTTATAATGAAATATTCAATAGTGTAGCCATTTAGAGTAGTTAGGTTTGTTTAATGAATAGATCACCTGACTGATCTGCAGACCATGCGGGATTTCACAAACTGAATGTGCATTAACCTATCATGGTATATAGGTATCTCATGGATTCCAAACAACAACGTCCGTAAAAGTCCTTAACATGGTGCAATCAGACAAAGTGTTGATGCAAAAGTTGGGTGATCCTTGCTAGACCTGAATTAGGCTTAATTCGGGTTGACTGGGTTCCGGCTCCTGCACCAAGTGAATCGTTTGGTTGGGATCCTGCACACTAAACAGCACGCGTTAGGCTTACCGTGGGAATGTTTCACACGATTAGACTCCGGCGTGAGAGTAAGTAATCGATTAGGGTTTATGTGAGTTGTGAGTAGAACGTAATACCTTTGTGGAACCCTTGGGGGTTCCTTTTATAGGCAGTGGAACCCTAGTGGGCTGCCACTTGATACTTCGGCCCCAAGGAAAGGATAACTATCAGAATTAGAATGATTGTTATCTTCTAATTTTGGTAGTGAATATCCTCCTCCATTGGGATAAAGCTATTCCTAGACAGAATATGATTCTGTCTAACCCTTTGTCGGCCGCACCGGGCCGTGGGCCGCGCACATGTGTGCGGTCACTGTTCATCCAAGCCCATAAGCCTGAATGACATTATTCCACCCATCTGTGATGAGCCGGATACGGGTAGTACCCATGGGCCGGGTTCATGACCCGGCTGGGGACTATACGTCATCATGTCCCCCCAGTCTAGTTGTTACAACCATAGGCGTAACTTCTAGACTACCAAGATACTCCCTGGACGTACCAAGAAAAAATAGGGAATGGTAAGTTGTCCAAGAATTTGTGTTGGTCGCACATGGCAACCTGACTTAGGAAATTATTCCATTATTACCTCGACCGCACATGGCGACCGAGACAAATTAAATATAGCATTAAATGACAACTCTTACGTAAGAGCCATAACCCGACATAAATAACTGTTCACCTGGCATGTTGACTGACAAAAGTGCAAACAGTCAGAGTCTCGAACAGTGCAAACGTTTGAGTCAGAAGTGACCCGTGGGTCCCGCCTGACGTTTCACTCGCCACTTGCCCCCTAACCACACGATTAAAAATAGTGGCAGACACGTGTCACACATCCAACAGGTCATGACCCACGAGGAAACCCTATAAATAAGCCACCCCTACGGCTGTGTGAAACACACAGTTATTATCTCCATTTCTGCCATTAAAGCTTTCCTCTTAGCTCGAATCAATTACGCACGGATCCCTCCATCCACAGGTTAGAACACCACGCCCTTACATTTTTATTTAGCAATGGCTCACAGAAACAACCCTACCATTGGATCCGTGCTAAATGTAATGACCCAGGACCAACTAAACCACTTTTGTACAAACTATTTCATCCCTACCAACCTACACCCCTCACTTCCTGGCGTCGGAGACCTCATTACTGAGGCTCCAGTAGGTAAGATTGGCCTGTACACTCGCCTTTTTGATGCGGCCAATTACCGCATTCCCTTCACCCGTTTTCTCGTAGATCTTTTAGGATACTATGATGTACATATTAGTCAGCTTCACTGTATAGGCGCCTGTAAGATTAGTCAATTTGAGATCCTCTGCCGTGCTAGGAGAATCCCCCCAACTGTAGAATTATTCCGGCTCTTTTATGTTCCTAACCTAGTAAATGGTTGGGTATCCTTTAAGAAACGATCCCCTAATAGTCCACAGTCTCATAATAAGCCAATGGATTCGCTGAAAAACTGGTATGACCACTACCTTTTTATTGACGCAGTAGTATGGCCGGCTGATTACACCTTTAGACATAGGATACCCCACGACCCCAAGCCGCACACTAGTACATACAACCCCCGACATTCCCAGGAATTAGATCTGAATAGGACCGGGTTTCATAGAAGTCTTCCCGAGTCATTTCTATGTTTGCTAGGGATTAGCCGCAACTATTTTGTCCCGTCCAACAGATATCCTGTATTTTGGAGGAGGCAGGGTGAAGGTAGGCTAACATCCGTACACAAAAACTTATTCAATCATTTTGTAAATGGCTAACATATTTTGTTTTTGGTGGGCAGAAATGAACTTCTTTGGACTTTTACGCCAGGGCGACCCGAAGCTCGTACCGGAGGGTTCCCGTCCCCTCCGTGAGAATGAGCTACCCCTTCTTGAGCATACCCGAAACGTGACGGTTGCTCTTGAAGCCGTGCCAGATCCACACTCGGACGAGGGAGAGCAAGGAGACAATGAGGGTGGTGATAACAGGATGCATGAAGGAGGAGCCGGGCCCTCCTCACCACATAGGGAAGAGCAGGGAGATAATATTGACTTAACCACCTCCAGCCTTCGCCGGATGATGGGCGATGATGATGAAGAAGTACAACAAACTAATGAGGAGGAAGAGGAAGAAGTTGAAAAAGAAGCCGAGGAGGAGACTGAAGAAGCAACAGCTCAGCCTGTCGCCAGGCGTACCCGTAAAAGAAACAAACGAGTGAGGAAAGCTGCTTCAGCCGAGATTGGTGAACACAACGCCCCTCCCAAGAAACTTCGAGAAGACCACCCCTTGTACCAATCTGTTGGGAGTACTACCCAGGATTCCGAGACTATCCGGGCCGCACATGTCGATCCCGTCACTCAGATTGCCCCAACCGCATCAGAATTAGCAAGAAATGACATGTAAGACTCCATCCTAACACGTAAGAATGACAAATTTCCTTGAAAGCAACACTTAATATGTTTCCCAATACTTGTTTCACAGGGATGAACGAACTGGTGCCGTGCCTCCCCCTGACACCCAAATGGAGAAGGGAAAAGGAAAGAAGTGGAAAGAAACCCCATGCTTCACACGGCCGCCACAAAGTCCGGCCCTATTTTTGAAGAAGGTTCACCCACAGCCTCCCAAGACCTCCCAACGTCCGGCCCCCCTCAATCGTTTAACCCTATATGGAATATCACAACTGCATCACGAATGAGGGACGCTGATGAATGCCCGGAGTACCTCAACAACTGCATACCACCAGGCTTGGTGCGAGAGGTGAACGCGCTCAGCCATGCGGACTTGGCGGATGAGTATAATGGTGCCTTGGTACACGAAATGGCGATGGGCACCTCGATGAGGGTAAGGTTTGAAGCCGCACTTGGGCATGTGGAATCTCTTAAGAGGAAGGTTGGACGGAGGGAGAAGATGATCGTGGACAATGAAGCTCAAATTGCAGACCTCCAATCCCAACTGGCTAGCGCCGAGGCGACCATAAAAAGCAATCGGCCCGCGCGAATGAATACGACCAACAAGTGGCCAACCTTGAGTCAAAACTAGATGCCGCGACCACCAAGGTACATATCCGTGTTGCACCACCCATTTTCTAAAAGAAATATATTCTAACGTTTTATCTCTTATAGGTAGCCACAGCGGAAGCGTCTGTCCAGTCGTACTCTAGCCAGGTATCTGTGCTTAACAAGAAACTAGAAGACGCACACATGGCAGTCCAAAGCATGGAGAAGGTACAAAAGGAACTTGCTGATGAGAGGGCCGTCACCCAAGAGCTGAAAGAGGCGTTTGCCCAAAAAGATTTGATCATTGATGCCCTCACCGCCGAGCGCGATGACGTGCTATGCCCTCAACTAGCCGCTATCGCCGGCCGCGGGTGGATGGTAGGGCATGGAGCACGCTTGGCCGTCACCAAGGTACTAGAGGCCCCCGAGTTTGTGCAACAGTTTGCAAGTCTTGTGTCCGATGGCATTGACCACGGACGTCATGAGGGAATGGTCGAGGCCGTTGAGCTGATCAAGAAAGGGGAAAACTTCACCAGACATGTCTTCTTTAATCCTGAAGCCGCTAACAAGATGACTGCTTCCATGGCCGCGATGCGGGATCTGCATTATCCATTCTTGGATGAGCTGGAGGCCACCAAAGATGCATCAAATATGGAAATCATGAAGAGGCTAAGTCTTAGTGCGTTCTCCCAAGATGAAAGTCATTCCCGTGCTTCCTTCTCCCCATCGCCCAGCCACCTGACGCTCCCCATCTATGAGGATGTAACCAGGATCGTGCTCGATGAAGAACCCTTAAGTGTGGTGCTGGAGAGGAATGCGGCTCAAGCCCGGAAGCGAAAGGAACATAGTGAGTGGTTGTCGTGCTTGGTCGAGGAACAAGTCGAAATAGGTAAGCTTCTCCCCCCTATGTAGGGTGCTTCTACTTTATGATCACTTTTAGACAACTCTGGTTTGTAACCGCTGAATATTTGTTGTTTTTATTCGTCCGTGTATGTACACGGCTAAAACATGTGCATTTTGTATGTAAGTCCGTGCTGACCACGGCCATTTTTGCTATTTTATTTGGAAACTTGTGTATTTTGACTGTGTTGAATATTGTATACCAATACTGCATGATACGTCACGTCTTACACACAAAAAGGAAAATACATACAAGCCTATAATTTACTAGACATGCGACGTGCGTCTTTACTATGCGAAGCACGGTGTGACTATAGCATATGAAACTTACCACAACGTCTTGTGAGTAAGGTGTCTAGTAAGGATACATGATCCGTGCGGCTGGGGTTGCATCCCTCTTACGCGGCAAGTTGAATTAGTAGGTTCACTTAATCCTCTTACCCCGCCTGGAGGCGTATAGTACATGTACAATAGTTTGAAAGAATGCATATGAATGAAACATGGCATATTATAATATAAGTAAAATTCATACGACTAACAAAAAATCTAAAAAATGATTTGCACGAAACAAGCCGTGGGGCTAGCTAGGCACCACGGCATTTTATTAGAACGTTTACATTTTTGTTTGAATAATAATGACAAGTCCTAAAAAAAACAAGAAAGGAAACTAAACAAACATAAGAAAACAAAACAGATATACCGCATGGTTCTTCATTAAAGCCACATATAGCGAAGCACCCATGCTGAAGCCGTAGCTTTCAAAGATAGCACCTTTTGAGATTGGAAATGTTCCATGTGCGCTCTAGGTCGCGGCCATCCATGTCACGTAACTTGTACGCTCCTCGTCCCAAGGCCTCCGTGACTTCATACGGTCCTTCCCACTTAGGCCCCAGTTTTCCTGTATTCTCCGCTCGACTCGCTTCATTAGCACGATAGAAATAGTCTCCCGGTCGAAAAGAAACACCCTTGACCTTGGCGTCATAATAAGCTTTCATTTTAGCCTTGGACTTAGCCTCATTGATGGCTGCTATTTCCCTTTTTTCTTCCAACAGATCCAGGTTGATTCGCAGCTGTTCATCGTTCGTGGCGACATTAACCTCCGCCGTGCGGATGGTAGGCATTCCTATTTCTGCTGATATAACAGCTTCAGTGCCGTAAGCCAATGCAAATGGTGTATCTCCGTTGGCTGTTTTGATCATAGTTCTGTGTGCCCATAGCACATGTGGTAACTCATCGACCCATTTGGCACTTCGTTCATCCAAACGTGCCTTGATGCCATTTCCCAAGCTTCTATTTGCTCGTTCGACAAGGCCATTAGTCTGCGGATGCTTAACAGATGCAAAGCGCCGCTTGATGTTCAATGATGCACACCTGTCTTTGAATGGATTGTCCGTGAACTGCTTACCGTTGTCCGAGATGATTTCTCCTGGTAGACCAAAACGGCACACAATATGTTCCCAAACAAACTTTTTAACTTGTTTGCCTGTGATGGACTTGACTGCCTTGGCCTCTATCCATCGTGTGAAGTAGTCCATCGTAACAATCAAGAATTTAACTCCCCCCGCAGCTACAGGAAATGGTCCTGCAATGTCGATTCCCCATTTATAGAATGGCCATGGGGACGTGATAGGTGTAAGCTCCTGCTGCGGGTGCCGCGGCACTGGCCTATGCACTTGGTAATCACTACACTTGCGAATCATGTCGCGCGCGTCTCTGTGCATGGTAGGCCAATAATATCCTGTCCGTAAGGCTCTAGCTACCACGGATCGTGGACCTGCATGCATGCCGCACAATCCTTCATGTATGTCACTGATTACGTATGCGGCCTGACGTGGTCCAACACACCGCAGCCATGGCTGCAAGAAAGAGCGCTTGTAAAGAATGCCTTCTCGAAGTTCGAAATGCTGCGACTTCCTCCTGATGCGCCGTGCTGCTTTTTCCTCGTCTGGAAGGGTCTCGCTAGTCAAATAGTTGATGATCGGGGTCATCCATGTAGGTCCATCCTCCTCAACTATAGTAGCGACCTCCCCTTCCGTTATAGATTTCTCCTTGAGTATTTCCACCAAGACTTGTTTAGACAAGTGAGCGAAGCTTGTGGATGCGATCTTACTAAGAGCGTCCGCATTCTTGTTCTCGCCCCTTGGCACCTGCTTGATGGAAAACTTACTGAAAACCGCGATTAGCGACTTGACTTTTTCCAAGTACCTGACCATGTTGTCCTCCTTAGCCACATATCCACCTAGAATATGGTTCGCGACAAGCCGTGAGTCCACGTAGGCCTCAAGGTTGCGGACTCCCATTCTAGCGGCGATTTTCAAACCCGCAATTAATGCTTCATATTTCGCTTCGTTGTTGGTGGCCGTGAACTCAAAGCGGAGGGCATACGCGAATTCCATTCCTTCCGGATTTGTGAGAATGAGACCAGCTCCGGACCCGTCCGTACACGAAGATCCGTCCGTGAACAACACCCATGGTTCTGTTGGAGTCTCGTCTTGCTTAACGATTGGCCCTTCCTCATCCGGCTTCTCGATTAGGAAATCTGCCAAGATCTGGCCTTTCACAGCCGTCCTTGGCCTATAAGATATATTGTGCTCCCCCAATAAGATGCTCCATTTCTGTAGCCTCCCTGCCACGTCCGGTCTAGAAATAACCTGCTTGATTGGCTGATCCGTGATGACTACAATTGGGTGCGCCTGAAAGTACCGGCGCAACCGCTTTGTAGCAAACACTAGTGCTAACACCAATTTTTCCATAGAGGAGTAATTCAGCTCCGGCCCTTGTAGTGTTCTACTTATAAAGTAGACCGGAGTTTGCACTGTATCTCTATCTGTCATAAGTACCGCGCTTATTGCGCCATGAGTGGCTTAGAGATACATAATGAGTTCCTCCTTTGGCCGGGGAGCTACTAGCATAGGGAGGGATGCAAGATGCTGCTTGAGTTGGCCGAAAGCTTCCTCGGCTTCCTTCGTCCACCGGAAGTCTCCCTTCCTAATGCACTTCTTGAGTGTCTTAAATAGGGGTAATGACTTCTCTGCGGATTTAGATAAGAACCTATTCAGCCCGGCTAGTTTCCCATTTAAGGATTGCACCTCCTTCCGTGTCTGGGGGGATGGCAGTTGTATTACTGCGTCCGTCTTCTCTGGGCAAGGTTTGATGCCGTTTGGATCAATCAAATATCCAAGGAACATTCCCTCCGTTGCCCCAAACATACATTTCTTTTGATTTAACTTCATGTTAATCCTTCTTAGTGTGTCGAATGTCTCTTGGACATCCCGGAGAAGTGCCTCCTCCGTGTGACTTTTTATAACCAAGTCATCCACATAGACTTCCAAGTTACGACCTATCTGTGAGTCAAAAGCTTTGTCCACTAGCCGTTGATATGTAGCACCGGCGTTCTTCAGTCCAAACGGCATTTTCGTATAGCAATATACGCCCTGGCTCGTATGGAACGCCGTTTTTTCTGCATCCTCCTCCGCCATCTGGATCTGGTGATACCCTTTATATGCGTCCAAGAAGCATTTAAAAGGATACCCACATAGGGATTCCACCTTCCAGTCGATTTCCGGTAACGGGTAACAAACCTGTGGGCAGGCCTTGTTTAGATCCGTAAAATCCACGCACATGCGCCAACTTCCGTCATGTTTCTTGACCATGACCGGATTGGATAACCACTCGTGGTAGTATACCTCGCGCATGATGCCTGCGTCCACTAGTTTCCGTACTTCCTCCAATATCACTCGGCTGCGCTCAGGCGCCTGGCCGCACTTCTTTTGCTTGACGGGTTGGTACCCTTGGCGGATCTGGAGCTTATGCTCTGCTATCGCACGTGGCACGCCTGTCATATGCTTTGGCTCCCATGCGAATATATCTAAGTTTGCACTTAAAAGAGAGCACATGGCCCTTTTGCCGTTATCCGAGAGCGCCCCTCCTATGGATACCTCCTGTTCTGGATAGTCAGGGTGAATGGCTACCTTCCAATTGGGAGGTGGTGATCCATCCTTGGGTGGAACAGGTGGAGCCAGTGTTGTCACGGTGTGACACTCGGATGCCGGTACGATTGTGTTGTAAATGGTAACAATTCCCCCTCAACGGGGAATTTGATCATTCCGTGCGCCGTGGAGGATACCGCCCGTATAGCCAAAATACCTGGTCTGCCTATTATCCCATTGTACGGAGAATGTGAGCGTATCACCATGAAGTTCATCCACGCCGTAGTGGGGTGTTCCTCATTCCGAATGGTTACAAGCAGCCGTAGTTTCCCTATTGGCCAGATAGTGTCTCCACTAAAGCCGGTGAGAGGCGTCATGGCTGGTACTAATTGGCTTCTTATTTCTGGGCATAACTGCACAAAACAGTGTTCATACAGTACCTCTGCTGACGACCCTCCATCCACATACATGCGACGAACATTGTGTGTTCCAATGCTTATCTCAATAGTGAGAGGCGCATCGGTCACATCGCTCGCTATGATGGGAGGGTACGAGATTTCCCTGCCGCGTGAAAATTTTTGGCCAACTTTCTGCCTCCTGCGGCGTTGTCTGGATTGGATCATGTATATGGTCGAAGGTTTGTCCTTTTGGGGATCCTTCTTATCGTACTTTTTGTTGTTGTCTTTTCCATCCTTCCAATCCTTAACTAGGTGCTTGAGTTTACCTGATTTGATCAGCGACTCAATATGCTTCTTGAGCTGGATACACTCCTCTGTACCGTGGCCTTTGTCATTATGGAACTCGCAGAAGCGATTTCCTTGCCGACGTTCCGGCAGAGTGGTCATTGGGGGAGGCCTTGGAAAGTTCGCCCCTTCCGTCAGCAAGATTTCCCGGTAGGACATCTTTAGGGGAGTGAACTTATCGTCCGGCCGTCCTCCTTTGCTCTGGCTCTTATAGTCTGAGCCCTTGCTATTGTTCTGATTGCCTTGACCGCCCGACTGTCTCCGAGACTGGTCATTTGACCGGTACCCATTTCCTCTGTATGGGTAGGCCGCGGCAACAACTGTTTCTCCTTCTATGAAATTTCTGACCCTTTCCATGAGGTCATCATATTTCTCTGGACGCTTGTCATTGAGGCGCCTGATCAACTCCCTGTCTGTTATGGCGTGCATATAGTCAGAGATTTTCAGGAGCTCCGACATTGTTTTCGTGCGCGTGCACTCATCATTGAAGCGTTCAGTGAAGGCTTCTGTGGATTCCCCCGGCCGTTGTTTGACAGTTGCCAATGAGACCGGATCCCTATTATACTTCTTCCTCTGAGTATAATTGTTCTCGAATGCAGTGCGTAGTTTTGTGAAACTATCAATGCTCCGTGGAGGGAGTGCCTCAAACCAGTCACGGGCATTTCCGATCAAAGTTGAATTGAACATTTGGCACCATATAGGCATGGGCCATCGCTCAATTTTAGCCTGCGTATCGAATATTTTAAGGTGATCAACCGGATCACCAGTCCCATCATAGGTCTTGACACACGCCGGCATGCGATGTTTGGTGTCTTCAGAATAGTTCCGTATGCAAAGGGTGAACGGGTCTTCCCTGGGATCCGCCCATGGCCGGGTGAGCCTAGGGTCATCCCATGGTTCACACCATGGACGCGAAAGATCCTCCGCTTCTGCATCTCGATAATAAGGGCCACCATAATACTCATCATTGTTTGGTGGTGGTGGAGGGGTGCGCCTAGGTCGGCGACGCTTAGGCGGATAGTCATCTGAGTCCTCTCCTGACGGGTCTGGAGATGGTGGTGGTGCCCCATCCTTTGGCTAGGGACCACTTTTTTGGGATGAACCAGAAGCCTTCTTCCTAGTGTTCATCCTGTCCCACACGCTCGTGCGACGAGCAGTTCTGGCCAACTCTCGATCTGGCCGCTCGGGTGAACCATCAGACTTATCTCCTCCTTCTCCAGACTAGGTTTGGAGATGGTGAACCATCAGACTGCATTAGTTCCTGTATGAGGCGATCTCCTATGCGCTCAAACACATTCCTGGGTTGAGGGGTTTCCTCAAAGATGCTCTGCTCCTGAGGCCGAGCTCTCCTTTTCCTCTGATTTTGGGAAGAGGTGATTGGTCTGGTGTCACCAAAGTTGAGTCTGGATTGGAGGTTCCTCCCCAAATTCAACCTTGACGCGATCCCCGGGACGATCCTAACGAAGTTCTGCGTGAGAACTAGAGTAAGATCCTCCTCGCTGAGTGGTAGGACCTCTACCGATGGTCTACGCGGCTCCTTGTTAGGAGGGTTGGGCGCACTCCCTGGGTCAGGGTTGTCTAGGGTTGAAGTAGGTGGGGGTGTCATGGAGATCGTGCTCGTCACCCTTAGGGGCTGAAAGCCGCCACGGTTACCAGGTCCGCCTGCAAGGCGGCTAGGTGATTGATTGGGGATGAGTATCCCTTCCCCTTGGGACTTCCGATTCCCAGGATTCGTATTCCTGGGGTTGGCTTGCTGATGCCCCTTCGTCATTGGAAATTCAGAATGAGGTTTTGTTCTAGCTTAGTGTAATGGGTCCCATGGAAGGCGCCAACTTGTTGATGCAAAAGTTGGGTGATCCTTGCTAGACCCGAATTAGGCTTAATTCGGGTTGACTGGGTTCCGGCTCCTGCACCAAGTGAATCGTTTGGTTGGGATCCTGCACACTAAACAGCACGCGTTAGGCTTACCGTGGGAATGTTTCCCACGATTAGACTCTGGCGTGAGAGTAAGTAATCGATTAGGGTTTATGTGAGTTGTGAGTAGAACGTAATACCTTTGTGGAACCCTTGGGGGTTCCTTTTATAGGCAGTGGAACCCTAGTGGGCTGCCACTTGATACTTCGGCCCCAAGGAAAGGATAACTATCAGAATTAGAATGATTGTTATCTTCTAATTTTGGTAGTGAATATCCTCCTCCATTGGGATAAAGCTATTCCTAGACAGAATATGATTCTGTCTAACCCTTTGTCGGCCGTACCGGGCCGTGGGCCGCGCACATGTGTGCGGTCACTGTTCATCCAAGCCCATAAGCCTGAATGACATTATTCCACCCATCTGTGATGAGCCGGATACGGGTAGTACCCATGGGCCGGGTTCATGACCCGGCTGGGGACTATACGTCATCACAAAGCTAACAAAAAATATCCCCGAGGTGTCCTTTACCCAAAGTCAAGATCTCAGGATTCTTGAAAGAGCAAAATCCATTAGGAATCTCACATTACCTTAAATAACCGAATGAGAAAATACTCAGAAGCAAAGCTAGGGATTTACCTTATAGAAAGGGAAACAAATAACCTCAGCAAGCAAACCTTCAAAAAAATAATTTAGCCATCCGAAATCACACCATAGGATTACTAATACTGTGTTAGGCGTTTACACTATGCAACCTGCAAAAAAGCAAGTAAGCAATCCTAAATCAGTTCGGCAGCTATAACCCATGGAATAAAGAGTAAGACCATATTTTCTAGTATAAAAGGTCACCTAGAGGAATTTGAACTTACTCTCGTTAAATATTTGAAGAACTATATCCACACAAATTCATCGGGACACTTCGTGAAGTAACAAATAAACGACCAGATAGCATATAGCTCTTAGGAGCTGGTAAGTCTTGTCCATACTGACCGAACATCTCCAGCATCATATGAAAGTATGGCGAGTCTGCTACATGTGCAGGAACTCCATCATGATAAAAGAACTTGGATATTGCAGACATGACTTCCCCTTTTTGTGATTTTGATGATTTTTTCGACATGGGTTTCAGAGATTAAATCAACATAAATCAACCTCAAGAGCCTTCATCAGTGTGGGTTGTCTTAACAATTAATTTTGGTTTAGTTGTCAAAAAGTCATGGTTATTTAAAAATCTTAACAAAAGTTTCATTTTCCTGAATTAACATTGGCCTGACTTTTTGCGGCTCACCACTGGACTACCATTACATCTTCTCCTTAAATAATTCAAAAGTAAGAAGTATTTAGAGAATCTGTTAGGTATAATGTATACACCAAGTCAGACTAGAATCAACAAAATGACTTACCTAGCAAAGTTCAATAAAATCATTTTAAACTCATTCGCACACTTTACATAAGCAGTTAAGTTTAAACCAACTATTCTAAAATACATTAAAAGTTTAGAATAACCAGTTATAAAGGCCTTCTGAACACAAATAACGTTCTAGGTTTGCTTATTATTGCTTCTTATTTAAATCTCTTCAAAATAAAATTTAGGCAAAGACAGGAATTGATCATACTGATACACACTTAGTAGGATCAATGAAGATCGATACTAGTTATAGTTACCTGGTCACTCAAGGAAATAAGAAATAGAACGACGAAGGTGAAACTATATTATCAATGGTGGATTGTAACAGAATTCAGCTACAATCTGTTACAAACAGTTGGTAGTTTGTTACAATGGAAGGGAAAACTGAATTAGAGAGAGAGAATGTTTATTCAACACATTTCTAGACTAATGACAAATGAAAGGAAATACTGTATTTATAAGGAGAGGGGAAAGTCTCTTAGGTGGGGAAAGTTGTTAGGAAGAAGTTGTGGAGACAATACACATGCACCTCACGTGTGGGAGTAAAACCCACACGTGCACCTCATGAGCCAAGCAACTTCTTTCCTAACACATACAAACCTTATACAAAACAGCAAGTAACTGAAAAAGAACCAGTGTATGTTTCCTTATTGTCTGGTCCCAAGTGGGAGTGTAAACTACATCTGGTTTTCTAATTCCGAAAATATATATCCTTTCAAGTCTACAGTTAAAGATCCATATGCTGGAAGATGAATCAACCCCACTCCCAGATACCTTCAAATAAAGTTGTGTCCTATCCTGTCATTATTGAAAGATAAAAAAGAACATAAAGGCACAAACATAAATATTTAATTCCGATATTATTGCTGAAATAAATATATAACAAAACCAGCAAAAGGATAAAAATAGTACCATGATAAGAAGAGCTTTGACCCATATAGAGCAGATGGGACGAAACCCTCATTATCAAGTGTTATAGCTTTCACCATAAAGCTCGGGATCACATGACGTTTAATAATAATCCAATTCTCATATAATGGGTCTGATGTTCACTTCTCTTATTGCTTTTGGTGTTAGATTTGACGGTTACCTTATGTATGCATAAGTATATTTTAGAATACTAGTCGGGTACCCGCGCAATGCGGCGGCGTGTACCAAGCGACAAATTTCATAACGAGCAATGTTTTTTCATGACCATTGTTTACATGACTTTGTTATAATATGGTATATTCATATACTTCACCACCTAAACCACAAAAAACACTATCATAACCACTCAAGCTTAAAACACCGAGGTGTTGGCGGCGGAATCAGTTGGTCGTGATGGAGATGACCGCAATGACAATGGAACCATTTGGTGTGTAGGACTGCTAAGGGTTTTTATTTTCGAGAGGTATAATGGGCTGTGTGAATGTTACGTGAATGTTAGAAGCAAGAATGGGCTATATAAATGGCTGGTAGACGGTTTGATTTTCATGAATGTTGGCAGTTACATACAATCATCTTAAATGAGATATAAAACCTTAAAGTTGTTACAAACACACAATTAAAAACATCTTTTATTCTTTAATAATTATTAAGGACTGTTATTGACCAATATTGAAAAAATGCATATATTTGCTATATAATCATAAACTCTTTTAAATGGCTATTATTACCTATTCCTAAAAAATTGTATACATTAAAACAGACTTTATTCAAAAATGTATATTGTGAAAAAAATTTGACTAATGACTTATTAGTTTCTTATTAAAGAAATGTTAAAGGCTGAAAAATTAAGACTTCTAATTATAGAAAACTACTTAAATCTTTTATAAAGTAGTAAGATATTAATATTGATTTGGAAATAAAGTCATCAAAAGTAGTTGTTACTTGTTAACCATAGGTCACGAGTTCAAATCTTGTATTTGACTTGATACCACACCTCTATTCTATGTCATATGTGACTTGATACTTCTAAACCAGTAGAATTTGTTTGTTAGCTAAAAAACCTCATAAACCTACTAAAAATAGTGCCTAAAAACGCAGTTTGAAAAAGCGAGCCGCAATATAGAAAAAAACCCGCGTTTTGATACCACAGGTATATATAATAGGTTAAAAGCATTTTTTTATTTTCTTTACAACCCACCGACGGGAAAACACACACACCAGGGACTTTACCCATTTTTTTACGATCCAACAACCATGAAATCATAACCCTTTTAAACCTTGAATTAAACAACTGATCGACCATCATTTTATTTGTTATGTCATCAATTGTTTATTAACATAAACCCTAAAGCAGCTATCAACACCTCTCCTTGATTTCCCATATCCCTTTTTGTCTCATATCGGTTCCCATATCAAACTCAAATCAAAATGAGAGTTTAATCATTAATATTGATTACAAAACCATCATCAACAAGGTATGTCTTTTCGATTTTTATGTAACGAATCAGAGTTTCATTTGATCATAAGTGAGGTTTATGTTGGAATTGATCTCTTTCATTCATAGGTTGATTTTGTGGGTTTAATTGCTTAATTTAAATTCGATTATCAATTATTCTTTACATGTGATAAGATACAACTGGGATCTCTATGTTCTGTAGCAAAAAGTCCTCAACAAAAAATATAGTTCTAGGTCAAGTATATGGTTAAATTTTAATTCTCTACTTTTTCTACAATAAAATCAAATCTCTACATTTATAAGGCAAATCAGATTTCATTATCTCCGTTTATAACAGAAGCACCATTCTATACTGATGAGATGGCATTTATACATGATCTCATCATTCTTTTCGGGCTTTAAATGCATAAAATGTCATTAAAATACCATATATATGCTTGTGTTTGTTTATTTGTGTATTTTAGGTATGGATATTGTGAAAAAGACAAAAGATCACAAGAAACAAGGAAAAACGAACACGAGAAACGAAGCCGCACAATGAACCGGGCCCTAGTTATGGATTTCTCAAAGAAAAACCCTTGAAGACTTGAAGATGTACAAGATTGATCCCTCATTTATGAAGAAATGACACTTAATACCCTTATATATTCATAATTACAAGTTTGGTCCCTTAAGTTTGTTCAACAGCAACAGCATTATTCTTCTTTAGGATCTTCCTATCCAACAGCTTGAGAGGCTCCACAGCTAGCAATCCGTCTTTGTTCAATTGAGGTAACACAGTAGGAGTAGCGGTGGAGTGTGTGCCAGTGAGCTTCTTAAGTTGAGAAACATGGAATACATCATGGATCTGAGCTTGAGGTGGAAACTTAAGCTTGTAAGCAACCTGACCAATCTTAGCAAGGACTTCATATGGACCAATGTACTTAGGAGAAAACTTATTCTGCTTGCCTTATCTAATAGAAACTTGCCTATGAGGCTTTAGCGTAAGCAACACAAAATCTCCAACCTCAAATGACCTTTCAGTCCTATGTTTATCAGATTGTTGTTTCATGCGATTCTGAGCTCTAGCCAGGTGAAACTTAAGCATAGCTAAAGCTTTTTCCATAGCAACCAATGACCTATCCACATCATCTACCTTGCTCAATCCCCCAACATAAGGAATGTGCACCGGAGGAGCCTGACCATATAAAGCTTCAAAAGGAGTAGTCCCAATAGCTGAATGAAATTTAGAATTGTACCACAGCTCAGCCAAAGGAAGCCATTTATACCACTCCTTAGAGTTCTCACCAGTCATGCATCTAAGGTAGCCTTCCAAACACCTATTTAACACCTCCGTTTGTCCATCTGTTTGTGGGTGATAAGAAGTGGACAACAACAACTTAACATGCAACAACTTGAGGAGTTCTTTCCAAAAAGTGCTCAAGAATAACTTTTCCCTATCTGATACAATCGATTCAGGTACTCCATGTAGCTTGCACACCTGGTCCAGGAAGACTTGTGCTACTTGCAAGGCTGTAAAAGGATGGGACAGTGGAATGAAATGGCCATACTTTGTGAGTCTATCCACCACCACCAAAATGACAGTACATCCATGGGACTTAGGCAAGCCCTCAATGAAATCCATGGAAATACTAGACCAAACTGTTTGTGGAATAGGAAGTGGTTGTAGCAACCCAGGATAAGAAGCTAAATCGCGTTTGCACTTTTGGCAAACCAAACATTCCTTAACAAACTTCTTGACTTCTTTTCTCAACCATTTCCAATAGAAGACTGAGCATATCTTATGGGAGGTGGTTCTGACTTCTGAGTGACCTCCAATAGCCCCAGAATGAAAGGAAGACAACAAATCTTTTCTTAGAGCCTCATCTTTTCCCACCACTAATCTCCCCTTCCTGAACAATTGAGCATTGTGTAAGGTGTAGTGTTTTCTAGGGGCGCCATTTTGCAAGTCCTGGAGAATGTTCTGTACTTGCTCATCATGAGCCCAACTGGACGCAATTCTTTGGTGTAAGTCAGTGTCTATTGAAGTAGCACTCAAATCCAATAATTCTGCTACATCTCCTCTTCTAGACAAAGCATCAGCTGCAGCATTATCTGATCCTTTCTTGTACTGCACCTCATAATTAAATCCCATCAGCTTAGGTAGGCATTTCATTTGTGCTAGTGTAATAATTATTTGGTCCAGCAAGTACTTAAGACTATAATGATCAGTTTTGATGATAAAGTGTTTGTCCAAAAGATAACCTCTCCATTCATCAAGTGCCATCAACACAGCTAAGAACTCCTTTTCATAGGTAGAAAGGGCTTGATGTTTTGGTGCCAAGGCTTTACTGATATAATCTATAGGGTGGCCATCTTGTTGTAAAACTGCCCCTAAACCAACTCCAGAAGCATCTGTCTCTACAACAAAGGGTTTATGGAAATTAGGAAGTGAAAGGACAGGTGCTTGTGTCATAGCTTGCTTGAAGAAATCAAAGGCTTGTTGTGCTTCTTAACATCATTTGAAAGAATTTTTCTTCAATAGCTAAGCTAGAGGTCTACTAATGGTAGCAAAGTCCTTGATGAATCTCTTGTCGTAGCCAGTTAACCCAAGGAACCCCCTAAGTTGCTTAAGGGTAGTTGGAGTTAGCTAAGACTGCATAGCTTGTATCTTGGAAGGATCTGTAGCCACTCCCCCAGCTGAGATAACATGGCCCAAATATTCTACATGTGTTGTGCCAAACACACATTTAGACTCCTTAGCAAAGAGACTATAAGCCTGCATCTTGGCTAAGACAGCTGTCAAGTGTTGCACATGCTCTTCCAAACTCTTGCTATAGACCAAGATATCATCAAAGAAGACTAAAGTGAATTTTCTTAATAATTCTCTAAAAACCTCATTCATGAGAGCTTGGATGGTTGAAGGGGCATTGGTAAGGCCAAATGACATAACCAGAAATTCATAGTGACCTTCATGATTTTTGAATGATGTCTTAGCTATGTCATCCTCATACATCCTGATTTGGTGATAACCAGACCTTAAATCCAACTTAGAGAAAATCACTGCTCTACTTAATTCATCAATAAGTTCTTAAACTATGGGAATTGGGAACTTATCTTTGATAGTCTGCTTATTGAGCTTCCTATAATCTATACACATCCTCCAAGAATTATCCTTCTTTTTTACCATCACCACAGGTAAAGCAAAAGAACTTTAACTATGCTTGATAAGCCCTGATTCAAGCAATTCCCCCACCATTGCTTCTATGGCATCCTTTTGCACAGGAGGATGACTATATGGTCTAATGTTCATAGGTGGAGTAGCAGGGACTAATAGAATCTTGTGGTCATGAGATCTAACAGGTGGAAGCTTGTTGGGATCAACAAAGACCCCTACATACTTCTCTATGACCCTTCCTAAACTTGGATGCAACTTCTTCCCATCTTGATGTATACAATCCACACACATCAAAGCTAGACCAGTGCTTGGATAAACACTCATAAGCATCAACTCAGCTTTGTCACTAGCCTCAAGTTTTTCTATTTGCTTCCTATTATCCATCCAATGAGCAGAAGTCTTATTAGTACCCCTTAAGCACACCCTTGTGTTATTATAGTGAAATTCCATTCTTAAATCTTGGAAATTCCACTTAATATCTCCCAATGTAGACAACCACTGGATGCCTAACACCATATCTAAGCCTCCTAAGGGCAAAAGCATGACATCAGCTGTGAAAGTCTGCCCATATAATTGCCATTGAAAACCTTTACATTCACTCACTGTCACCAATTGTTTACCCCCAGCCACAGTAACAGTAAAAGGACATGTTTTCCAAATTTGTCACCCTAATCTTTTGGCCAAATTAACATCTAAAAAGTTGTGTATTGATCCTGAATCAACTAAGATATGCAATTTGTGGCCCTTGTTCACCAAACCAAGGACTCTCATGGTTTGAAAAGAACTAACCCCTGACAAAGCATGCAAGGAAATTTGAGCCTGTCCCTCTTCCATAGTTAAACTCTCTTCAGAATCCTAAGCATCTAAATACTCATCTTCCTCCTCTTCATCAACAATAACTATCAAATAATACAACTAACCTGTGCACTTGTGTCCAGGCACATACTTTTGGTCACAGTAAAAACAAAAATTCTTTGCTCTTTTGTCCTCCAATTCCTTTTGTGTTAATTGTTTCCTCCCATGGGTATTGGATGATGAAATAGCCTTATTTTTCCAAGCAGTGTTTGGAGCAGGTAAGGCTAATAAGGGTGGTTTGTGTGTATTAGTGGTGGCCATAGAATTACCCAATTTTGAGGCACTGACAAAATTTCCCCCAACTAGCCTATGATTTTTCTTAATTGCCTGAAATGTAGCCTCTTGGAAGTTAGTGAACTTATAAGCATCAGCCAATGACTTAGGGTCAAACATCCTAACCCCTATTTCAAGCTCAGTTGGCAGGCCACCTAAGTAAAAACTCACAGCATGCTCTTCTACAATATCACACCTACTCAATAATGTGTCAAATCGATATTCATACTCTCTAGCACTAGACTCATACTTGATATTTCTAATTTGGCTTATGGGATCATCAAAAATTGTACCAAAGCGCTGCAAAATTGCAACCTTGTACACTTCCCAACCCACATTTTCCCCATAGAGTCTAATATACTGTTTATGCCATAACAATAGTGTATCAGTCAAATGAACGGCAACTAATCGAACTTTCTGATTTTCTGTAATGTTATCAAGAAGAAAGAATTGCTCACACTTGTAGATCCATCACTTCACATCCTCACTGGTGAAGTGTGGAAACTCAAGTTTGGTCATCCTTGTGAATTGGTTGTTAGGCCTTGCACCACCATCATTTTGCAAAATAAACCCCGCCAATTGATCCGTTAGTTGTGTAATTCGGTTATTCATGGCCTCCCAGCGTTCATCATCATTGTTTTGCTTCATTAGTGCTTGTACTTGTAAGCCTTGTTGTTGGTGCCATGCCAGTAACAGTATCTGAACAGAATTTCCTGCGAAAATCGGTTTGAACAAGAAACCCCTAGAAGCTGAATCATAGACAATGAATCACGTAATCTTTAACCGAAATGTTCTCTGATAACAATTGATACACACTTAGTAGGATCAATGAAGATCGATACTAGTTATAGTTACCTGGTCACTCAAGGAAATAAGAAATAGAACGATGAAGGTGAAACTATATTATCAATGGTGGATTGTAACAGAATTCTGTTAAATCTGTTACAAACAGTTGGTAGTTTGTTACAATGGAAGGGAAAACTTAATTAGAGAGAGAGAATGTTTATTCAACACATTTCTAGAGTAATGACAAAAGAAAGGAAATACTGTATTTATAAGGAGAGGGGAAAGTCTGTTAGGTGGTGAAAGTTGTTAGGAAGAAGTAGTGGAGAGAATACAAATGCACCTCACGTGTGGGAGTAAAACCCACACGTGCACCTCATGAGCCAAGCAACTTCTTTCCTAACACATACAAACCTTATACCAAACAGCAAGTAACTGAAAAAGAACCAATGTATGTTTCTTTATTGTCTGGTCCCAAGTGGGAGTGTAAACTACATCTGGTTTTCTAATTCCGAAAATATATATCCTTTCAAGTCTACAATTAAAGATCCATATGCTGGAAGATGAATCAACCCCACTCCCAGATACCTTCAAATAAAGTTGTGTCGTATCCTATCATTATTGAAAGATAAAAAAGAACATAAAGGCACAAACATAAATATTTAATTCCGATATTATTGCTGAAATAAATATATAACAAAACTAGCAAAAGGATAATAATAGTACCATGATAGGAAGAGCTTTGACCCATATAGAGCAGATGGGACGAAACCCTCGTTTTCAAGTGTTATAGCTTTCACCCTAAAGCTCGGGATCACATGACGTTTTATAATAATCCAATTCTCATATAATGGGTCTGATGTTCACTTCTCTTATTGCTTTTGGTGTTAGATTTGACGGTTACCTTGTGTATATGAACAACATAAGTATATTTTAGAATACTAGTCGGGTACCCGCGCAATGCGGTGGCATGTACTAAGCGACAAATTTCATAACGAGCAATGTTTTTTCATGACCATTGTTTACATGACTTTGTTATAATATGGTATATTCATATACTTCACCACCTAAACCACAAAAAACACCATCATAACCACTCAAGCTTAAAACACCGAGGTGTTGGCGGCGGAATCAGTTGGTCGTGATGCAGATGACCGCAATGACAATGGAACCATTTGGTGCGTAGGGCTGTTGAGGGTTTTTATTTCCGAGAGGTATAACGGGTTGTGTGAATGTTACGTGAATGTTAGCAGCAAGAATAGGCTATATAAATGGCTAGTAGACGGTTTGATTTTCATGAATGTTGGCAGTTACATACAAAATGTTGGCAATTACATACAATCATCTTAAATGAGATATAAAACCTTAAAGTTGTTACAAACACACAATTAGAAACATCTTTTATTCATTAATAATTATTAGGGACTGTTATTGACCAATATTGAAAAAACGCATATATTTGCTATATAATCATAAACTCTTTTAAATGGCTATTATTACCTATTCCTAAAAAATTGTATGCATTAAAACAGACTTTATTCAAAAATGTATATTGTGAACAAATTTGACTAATGACTTATTAGTTTCTTATTAAAGAAATGTTAAAGGCTTAAAAATTAAGTCTTCTAATTATAGAAAACTACTTAAATCTTTTATAAAGTAGTAAGATATTAATATTGATTTGGAAATAAAGTCATCAAAAGTAGTTGTTACTTGTTAACCATAGGTCACGAGTTCAAATCTTTTATTTAACTTGCTACCACACCTCTATTCTATGTCATATGTGACATGGCACTTCTAAACCAATAGAATTTGTTTGTTAGCTAAAAAACCTCATAAACCTACTAAAAATAGTGCTTGAAAACGCAGTTTGAAAAAGCGGGCCGCAATATAGAAAAAAACCCGTGTTTTGAACCGCAGGTATATATAATAGGTTAAAAGCATTTTTTATTTTCTTTACAACCCACCGACGGGAAAACACACACACCAGGGACTTCACCCATTTTTTTTCGATCCAACAACCATGAAATCATAACCCTTTTAAACCTTGAATTAAACAACTGATCAACCATCATTTTATTTGTTATGTCATCAATTGTTTATGAACATAAACCCTAAAGCAGCTATCACCACCTCTCCTTGATTTCCCATATCCCTCTTTGTCTCAGATCGGTTCCCATATCAAACTCAAATCAAAATCAGAGTTTAATCATTAATATTGATTACAAAACCATCATCAACAAGGTATGTCTTTTCGACTTTTATGTAACGAATCAGAGTTTCATTTGATCATAAGTTAGGTTTATGTTGGAATTTATCTCTTTCATTCATAGGTTGATTTTATGGGTTTAATTGCTTAATTCAAATTCGATTATCAATTATTCTTTACATGTGATAAGATACAACTGGGATCTCTATGTTCTGTAGCAAAAAGTCCTCAACAAAAAATATAGTTCTAGGTCAAGTATATGGTTAAATTTTAATTCTCTACTTTTTCAACAATCAAATCAAATCTATACATTTATAAGGCAAATCAGATTTCATTATATCCGTTTATAACAGAAGCACCATTCTATACTGATGAGATGGCATTTATACATGATCTCATCGTTCTTTTCGGGCTTTAAATGCATAAAATGTCATTAAAATACCATATATATGCTTGTGTTTGTTTACTTGTGTATTTTAGGTATGGATATCGTAAAAAAGACAAAAGATCACAAGAAACAAGGAAAAACGAACACGGGAAATGAAGCCGCACAATGAACCGGGCCCTAGTTATGGATTTCTCAAAGAAAAACCCTTGAAGACTTGAAGATGTACAAGAATGATCCCTCATTTATGAAGAAATGACACTTAATACCCTTGTATATTCATAAATACAAGTTTGGTCCCTTAAGTTTGTCAAGATTACAAAAAGGTCCCTCAACTTTGAAGATTTGGAAAGTTTAGTCCCTCAAGAATTCTAAATTGTCAACAATGGTCCTCCTCAAAGTCAAACTTACAAAGAAGACCTTCAAGATCAAGAATATTACACATTTAGTACTTTTTAAATGGATAAAAGATCAAAAGGACTAATGTTGTAATTATACCAAAGTTATAAAAGCCCTAAAACCCTTTTTGAAAACTATTTGTGCCCAATGTATGAAATCAAAAACTTCATTAACAAATGGATGCGTTTGTTTTGGCTGAATAAACTTCTTATAAACACTTCACCAAAACACAAGGGCCAAACCTGCTGTTCCCAAACTTCGAATCCTAATTATACGCGGGTAACCCTTACTGTAGAGATTTTACCACACCAAGAACACCTTTTTACCCAGGATCAAAATAGAGCAAAACAAAGGGTAAACTGAAATTGGTTAGACTCACGTGTGATTCACCTTACACGAATCACATCCCACACAAAAAATCCCAATCTGCACTACCAGGAAGACCCCACAAGGACCAACCACATGACGACATATGGCAAGTTTCTATGACATGGAAAATCAAGGGCATACCTTCATTCCTTGGTCACCAAGAAGTAAATAAACGTCCAAGATTTCTCCTCACAGCCTGCCAACAACCAAATGCATTATGGAAGCTTCATAGGGTTATTTTAGGGAATTTCATAGCTTTAGGGTTTGTGAATAGTGCCCAATTCGTGGCCTATATAAGGAGACCCAACATGTGATGATCCCTTTGTTCCAGATTTTAGCTAAAATCCTTGTAATTCCTTTTTATAAATATAAAGTTGGTATTTTCTAATAAAATGTAATTCCTTTTATCTTTTTATGAAAATTGGTTTTTGATTAGCTAAGATCTGAGTTCCATTTATCTATTTGCCTGAGTTTTTGAGGAAGGTTTTATGTGATTAAAACCTTGTTTTCAAAAAATCAGTGATTGTGTAATCCTTTGTGTTTGTTGATCTTAGCAGGTACAAAGGAAGCTTGTGGTTATTCTTGCTAACACATAAGCTCTAAACATCCCAAGGTGTGGATTGTACATCTTGGAGGTTTGGTTTTCAAAACCCTTTTACTTTTCGGTCAAGTTATTTGATGGTTATGTGATTTGGTGATGTTGATGCAAAAGTTGGGGTAGACCGAGCTTAACCCAAATTAGGCTTAATTTGGGGTCTTGTGGACTCCGGCTCTCGCACCAAGTGAAACTTGCTTTAGGACCCTGCGCACTAATCAGACACCGTTAGGCTTACCGTGGGTTTCTTACCCACGATTAGACTCCGGCGTGAGAGCAAGTAATCGGTTTGAGTATATTAGTGTTTAGGGTACCGTGTATATCATATATTTGTGGAACCGGAGGGGTTCCTTTTATACTCGAGAGAGTCCAGGCTGGGCTCCCTGTTCTTGCGGCCTAAGGAAAAGATAATGATTGGAAATAGCTTGATCTTCATTATCTAACCAAGGCAAGTGTATATCCCCTTTTCCTTAGGCGAATATAACTATAATATAAGTTATATTCGATCTGATCCTGTCGCACTACGACAAGGACTTGGCTAAGTAATTAACCTCTTGTGCGACATCGGCTTACCAGGCCTTATGGGCTATGTACGCACATCGCACAAGTAATCCAATCAATTCCTGATGGACACGGGTAGTACCCGTGAGTCGAACTATTCAATCCGACTAGGGACTATACGTCATCAGGTCCCCTTAGTTTAGTGGTCGCAGGTACAATATGCGGCTACTAGACTATAATCAAACACAAACAGTCGCATAAACTCAAATTTTAAACATTCCCGCCAAGAAGACAAACATCCCCCCTTTCACCTAACCTCATTGGTACTCGGGAAAAGTGTGTGCCACGTCATAGTTACCCCTTCATATTCTACCGTTAGATCTAGCAAGCGGGGGACACGTGGCACACATCTGACCATAAACAGTAAAACTAAGGAAGCCTATATAAACCCATCACGCCTCCTTTTGACTGTTTACCGTCTATAAACCTTCAAACCACCATTAACGCTTCTATCATTTACCATCATCACCAGATCTCTTATTAAGGTAATCCGCCCGGCCACTATATTTTGTATACCTAGCACCATGGTGAAACAGCTAACCAATATCACGTCCATCTTGACCATTGATCAGCTAGATCAATTTACCTCTGAATTCTACATACCCAATTATCTGCACCCAGAAGTTCCTAACCCACAACATAATATAAGTCAGTTCCCCTTAAGGAAGATAGGGTTGTACACCCGTTACTTCGATTACGCAAACCAGCGCATACCCATGTCGCGCTTCCTTCTGAGTGTATTAATACACTACGAGACCCACGTCTCCCAGCTACATTGCATAGGGGCAGCGAAAATTTCAAATTTTGAAATAAACTGCCGCACCCTAGACACAGAACCCACAGTAGATCTTTTCCGCGTATTCTACCAAAGGAATTTAGCCAATGGTTGTGTGTCTTTTGCTAAGCGAAAGGGTGGTATGCAATGTTTTGATGGAAAGATAGATTCTTTAAGGAATTGTACCGACATATTCTTCTGGGTCGATGACGCCGCCTTTCCCTTTCACTTTCATTCTTGACTCCTGACACCGTGAGGAAGGACCCCCTACCTGGCTCCGACTCCTACAACGCTGTAGATGCGGAAACTCTAAACAACAACCGCATCCCCGTGCAACCCTACCCGGAGAGTGTGTTATTCACTCTTGGCCTAAGCCGCGCACCCATCTGTGGTGAGCACATGGTAATAGCGTTCTGCAGTGAGAGTGGTCATGGTTAGTGGTCCTTCCCGCCTTCATCATAACCTTCTTTAAGTACCATCACGTATTAGGATACTAAAATATGTTTCCCTGTTTTCTGTATGTTTCCTTTCGTAGTTATGGATGTGCTCGACCTTGTCCGTGGTGCGTTTCCCGAAAATTTGTTGGTGTTGTCTCGCCCTCAACAGGTAAATAAAGAATCACTCAACGACCTCGCGCAGAGGAATACCATGGATTTGGAAATTGAAGAGCCCTCGATCGCTCAAGGGAGCGAAGGCCCTGGCTCTGACCAGCCATCGCCATCCCCACCGATGCAACAGTTAGAACAGCAGCCACCCGTACAACAACAACCACCACCATTTCTTAGCTCCTCGCTATCGTCAGATGAATATACCAAAGATGCCGAAAAAATCACGGATGAGTTTGAGGAAGAGGACTTTACCTCTTTAGGAAAAAGACGCAGAAGCCCCCCATCATCCCCATACAAAGTCGCACGCACCGGGGCTGGCCCCTCCTGGACAGGGGTGCGCACCACGGAGGAAGAGTTTGAAAAGAACCTAGCAAGGACCCCTCCACACAATCCTCCCACAACCATCAATCTGAGGTAACCACTTTCTTCGATATGTTAGCGTAAACCAAACATTCTTCGCTGCATTCTTACGTGATCATACTTTACACGTCCGTCTAATTATTACTTTTATACAGCAGCGACGAACTGGAAAGATCTACTACAAAATTCAAGACAACACCCTCCCCCTAAAAAGAGGCTTCCTCCACAGGAGGAGATGCATTCGCCCAAGATCCTACCTTCGCCCCTGACTAGGAGTTCCATGCATCATCCGATCTCACAAGTGCATTTGACTGCGCAAGCTTCCTAGACAACATCGTGCCCCCTGGCCGAAAGGTAGTACTTGAAGGGATGAGCGACTCTGTCTTGGCCGATGAGGCGAGCTATCTAGCAGCGCAACAAGTGACGCTGACATCGTACCTCAAGAAGAGATTCCTTGAATTGGCTGCCCAACTCCATATGACAGAGGAAAAGTTAAGGCAAGTTACTAAAGAAAAATCCTCCGCTCTCAGCGACATGCAAGAACAAATAGACCAAGAAGCCGAGAGAGGAAGAAAAGATGCCTCCCTCCTCCTTTCCCTAACTCAAGAAAGAAACAGATTATCTGCTACCCTGGAGGAAGAGCGCGCCCATCTTAGCCAGATAAAGGCTTCCAACATTGCTGCCATGGGGGCCTTTGAGGAGGGGAAGGGTAGGTTTGTTGCTAATGTTGATGCTCTAGGTGCGAGGGTAAAGGAGGATGTGAGCAACCTCAACTGCCAATTGAAGAGGCTGAGCATCGAGCTAGACGAGGAGTTGTACCCACGCTTAATAAAGGTGATAGCTGAGAAACGGTGGTTAGTGCGCCATGGTCTGTGCCTGGCCGCAATGGTTGCCTTGGAATACCCCACCCTGCGAGCCTCATTCTCCCAGTCTGTCATAGCCACCATCAATGAGGGTACTTCAATAGCCTTGGCGACTGCACACAAGGAAAAGCTATTGAACTGAGAACTATCAAAGGTGCCCTTTTACGATCCGAAGGCCGACGCCAAGCTCACCGCAACCATGAAAGAAATGAGTGTATGTCCGCTTCCCTCTTTTGGTTTAGAGGATAAGGATCATGAAGTGCCAATTGAAGTGGTAATGGAGGGTCTTACCTTGGCGCGCCATAAGGCAGAGAGCGGTGAATCATTGGCAGACTTTCACCTAAAGCCATCTATGGAGCAGTTGACTGTGCCCGTATTCGCGTATCCCAAGGATATTCTTGATCCCTTCAAGATTTTGAAGGAAGTGCCATTATCTGAGGTCCTTGCAGCACATGAGAGTCGTGCAGCTGCCAAGAAAATCCTACTAAACATAGAAGCAACGCCTTCTGTTGGTGCGGCCCAGCTTGCTCCTACCTTCCCTGTGCTGCCATTGCCATTGCTGGAGAGGGATTCACACCTACTGGACCGGATGGAAAAAAAGCCTTAAGGATCATCGCGCTACTTCTTATTGCCCTCCTTTGCTAAAACTGAAGAGATCCTCCTCTGAGTTGTAAACACATTTTTATGCTTTGTATTTTCAAATGTTTGCTTCGTAATAAACACTACCCTTCTTTTGTTATAGAATGTATATTTTAATGTTTATAGCACGATTTTGCATAATAAGCTAATGTAAACTTATAAATGGTCCATATGTGTTTGAGAAGCTCATTACGTGTGGTATACCGCTACTACCATAAGAATGGTCAGGTGAGGCTGACCCATTGTTAGGTGTGCACAAGTGTGTCTTAACAGTCTCAGAGTTTACTGGCTGCATAACTTTCTACGACGTTATTAATAGCAAGGGGGCCTCACAAGGATACACGATCCATGGTCGAAAGGGGTGCATCCCACTTCCTCGACAAGTCTAATTAGTAGGGTAGGCTCATTCCTCTTATTCCTCCTGGAAACGTTGTACACGCGTTTGCCAATAAGCAATATATATAATAAGAAAAAGTATGTATTACAAAATAAAGTTTTTAGAATGCGCCGTGGAACTAGCTAGGGACCACGACTGTTTTATTAATACTTGCAAGTTTTTTGAACATAAATAATAAAAAGAGAAAACAATATATCCACTTGGGAAGTTCCGCTTTTAAAGGTAGCATTTCTTTAGATGGCATATGTTCCAAGGTCTTTGTAGGTCACGACCATCCATGTCGCGCAGCCGGTACGCACCATTTCCAAGTGCGTTTGTCACTATGTAGGGTCCTTCCTATTTTGGCCCAAGCTTCCCTGTTTTCTCAACGCGACTCGCCATGTTTGAGCGATACACAAAATCACCTGGTCCGAATGAGGTCTTGCGTACCCTAGAATCATAGTAACCTTTCATTTTTTATTTTGACAATGCCTCGCGGATTGCTGCTAACTCTCGTCGCTCCTCGAGTACGTCTAGGTTTAATTGCAGTTCATCATCGTTAGTAACCATGTCTACCCTCTGCTGTGCGGAGTGTTTGCTGTCCTATCTCAGCTGGAATGACTGCTTCTGTCCCATATGTAAGGGCGAAGGGGAATCACCTGTGGCCGTCTTAATCATCGTGCGATGTGCCCACAAAACATGCGACAACTCATCGACCCACTTTTTATTATGTTCCCCCAACCGTGCTTTTATGCCATCCCCCAAACTCCTGTTTGCTCTCACCACAAGTCAATCTGTTTGGGGATGTGCTACCGATGCGAAACGTTGATGTATCCCCTTATCCGTGTGTTGGAAACTCACTTTATGTGACGACATTTAAGAATTCCCGTTAGTTATCATAGTCACACACGTTTAGACTAGACTAGGTTCATGTATAGTTAAGCGTATCGTGTGTGACTATATATACCCCTCCTTAGCTTCCAAGGAGGGGTGTTGGTTGTGTCACATTTCAAGTTTAATACATTTTCTTCATTTCACACACACTCAACCACTCTTCTCTCTCTAAGTCATCAATGGCTTCCCCCACCATCTACCACCACATTAGACCACCGGATCCGATTTAGCATTTCTACATTTGGCATCAGAGCCTCGGTTCTATCCTTGGATCGTGTTCGTATATTCGATTTGGTGGTCTAATTTTTCTTGTGTCTCGTTCTATAATCTGTTTTGTCCAATCAGTCACACAAATTTTTTTTGGTCACGTCTTCCTTTTTGTCCAATCTGTCTAAAAAGTCACATACCATGTCTCGAAGTTATGTATTTGGTGAAGTTTATCATTTCTGTGTCCTTTATTCCAATCATGTCTCGAAATTCATTGTTTTGTCCAAGTTGTATACCCGTTTTCTTTTGTTGTTTTTTATCCTGGTATTCATCTAATCTGCTTTTCTTTATGGGGATAAAGACAAAATTTTCATGGTCCAACCATTTTTTTTTCGGGTATATTCAAAGCTGGTCAAAAACCTTTTACGATGGGATTTTGAGCTGGATATTCAGATGGCCACTTTCACATGTACACATTGCGATGGTTTCTTCTTTTTCGGATGTATTCCGATGGGTTTTCTTTTCATTCTGATGGTTAGGGCCGTCCTCATTGCGATGGATGGTTTGATCCCATCGCAATGGTAGTCATGTCGTCATGCTGCCCAATTTTCTACATGACATTGCGATGGAGTATGGGTTATTGCGATGGATGAAGTTTGTCATTTCGATGGACTAGAAATTGAAGTAACTATTGCGATGGGTTCTTGTTCCATTGCGATGGGTACCATTGCGATGGGTACCATTGCAATGGGTACCATCGTAATAAGACATCATGTTGCGATGGACTCACAAATAATTGACTGCGATGGTCTTAGTCACTTTTGACTGCGATGGGTCAATTTTTTGACTGAGATGGGGTTAATATATTAAGTACTATGGGTTGTATTTTAGACAGTGGACAAATCTATGATAAAAACTTAATCCATCGCAACCGAGTCAACTCGGTATTTACCGAGTTGACTCAGTTAACTAACCGAGTCCCACATTACACAGCCACCCTTATAACTCCTCAACACCATGCCCTATCCTAATCCCAACGACACCTAGTCCCATCTATATATCATTAACCAAAACAGAAAACTCATCAAATAAAACAAAAGATCTCAGAATCATTTTATCGTGGCTCTATTTGCTAGGCAAGATCTATATAGATCGACCTCCATAAAAATCACTCATCATAGATCTTATTTGTTGGATATAAATCCTTTTTTAATCTACGAAATTTAAGAATGATGTATAACAAGCTTGTTATAATCAGTTCTTTATTTCGATTTATTTAACAATTAATCGACATGCAACATAGATCAAATATTTGGTGTTTACCATGTTTTAATTTTCAAAATAAAAGAAAGATTAATAGCAACCTTGCTATAATCAGTTCTTTTTTATCGATTCAAGCTCTCAACGAATCACATGCAAACACTAAACTAAACCTACCCGAGATCATTTGTGATCTAGAAGCCACGTTTTTCTTGGGTTCACCATGGTTCAAAGCATATTAGAGGTATGATGAAGAGATGTAAGTTAATTGTTATCAGATTGGGATGCGTTGGTGCGATTAGGTTAAGGGAGGAGTTTGGGGGACGGAGAGTTTGAGGGAGAGAAAAGGTGGGACGGAAGTTTCTAGGAGAGGAGATTAGGGTTATTTGTGAGTTATTTTAGGGTTTGACCCCATTTAAACCAATTAACCAAAGTGTGATGGACCGGGTGTCATAAATTGGGCCGAGCAACGAATTTGTTTGATGATGTAGTTTGGGCCGGCTGTGTGTCATGGGCCAAGCTAAATGTGTGAGGATAAATTTTATACAAGTTGATGGGCTGCGTTTTTTTAAACAATGGGCCGTGAGTTAATATGAGTGTAAAGAATTCAGTGATAAATTTAGTTATTTTGCACAAATTCTTTTCTAAATTTTGTGTTAAAATATTTAAATTTGAAGAATTCTGTTATATTTGGGCTTCATAATGACAAAGTGGCGAGACAAAACGATACGAGACAATTGTGACGAGAATTTATTTGAGACGAGACCAAGAAACAAATGGGTGATTTTTTAGTGACTACAGATTTTTTTTGGATCAAATATTAATTATTTGAAGACGGAGACGAATTTCTTCGAAGGCGTGTACTTATTTTATCCTTGAACAGATAACTTGCTCGTGCTTAATCTCAGAATGAAGACTTGTTTATCTGGTTTCCGGGTTCGGGGTGGATGGTTGATGACTCGGATAACTATCACTCAAAGGGGTTACTTTGTTGTACTCAGTGTCACGCGCATAGTCGACGTGGATAATTTCAAGAGGGGTTGTGCTTATAGACATCTTTAGTGATGCATTGGGTACTTAAAATTTTATCCACCGTTCTTCATTCAACAATCGTGCAAGCTTAAGTCACAAGATCGAAGGATTCTTATTCAGTTTCATATTTGATGTATCTGGTTCATTCCATCAGTGGTCAATTCAAATTGCCTTCACGTGGGTTGGTAAAGGTGGCCATGGAGAGTTTATGAGAAGAGATTTTCAATCAACAGCTGATTCTCACCGAATATAATTAAGCTTATTTATTATTCTCTCGAGATTTTCAGGTTTATGTGCTTACGATTTATTGATGGTTCCGAGTTTCGAAACCATCAAGGGGGAAGAAGAAGACACATCGAACGCACAACGAGTACACGTGATGAACTTCATACCTTCTTTTGATTTGAAGACATTCCGGGATGACATTTGTCATAGCCGCAGAGAAAATCAGTGTTTTAACTCGTGGCGTTATCAATCTCTAAACGGTACACTACTGATTTGATGATTAATTGTTTGGTTGTTGCAATTCTTCATCATCATTATCCTATATGCACTCCCGGGACTTAATTGACTCTGGTGCATCTCCGGAAGAAGATATGTGCATTTCCGGGACTTAATTGACTCTGGTGTTATGATGTCAACTTCATGAATGGGATAAAGTGTCCACTAAATGTTGGGAATAAATTAAGGCCAGATCACTTGAGCGCTGACAAGAACAAATCAAGCGTTGACAGGAACAAAGCAAGCGCTGACAGCTCAAGGTTGACAAGTTAAAGTCAAGCGTTGACACATTGAAGACAAGCACTGATGGAAGATATAAGCTACACGTTTATTATATTATAGAATACTTCTAGTAAGGATAGAAACGACAATGTATTTTCTATGTTTATCTTTACCTAGAATAGTTGATACGTAGCTTATTGTACAAGGCTTCTTAGTCTATAAAAGAAGGCCTTTAGGTTAATGTTTAGTATCAAGTTTTCATAAGTTTTCATTCGTAAACATCTTTCATTGTAAGCAAGTTCGACATTCATAATCAAAGTGAAAGTTTTGTTTACATCTTGTGTTCTTGTTTAAGTGTTAAATTCCGCATAACACTTAGATTCACAAAGCATATAACAAAGGTTTCTCTACGTGTTATACTTGATCTAATCTCGTATACACAAAGCTAATCGATCTAAGTTTGGGATCAACAAGTGGTATCAGAGCTTGTTGAGGAACTTTTGATCTTTGAAGAACACCAGAACCATACACGAACACCAAAACCCTAATTTTCTCAGAAACCCTAAAAACACAAAAACCCTAACAACATCATGTCTGAAGCAATAACCTCCTCCTCCTCAGCCTTACCAAACATCAAGATTCCCATGCTTGTTGCAACCCACTTTGACTTATGGAAGTTCAACTTTGAACAATATCTGGGGATCTATGACTACACACTCTGGGAGATTATTGAATATGGAAACTCATTCAATAAGGCTCAAAAGATTCTTGATGCCATTAGTCAAAGAACAGCTGTAGAAGGATGCCCTGAAGAGGATAAGAAAGAAAAACCTGGAGATGGTAGAGCTGTAGGCGCTGAAGATATTGCAAAGAAAAGGGTTGACATGAAAGCCCTAAATATTCTAAAAGTCTCTTTGGGACAAGAAAACCAACACAAATATAGAGGCTATGAATCTGCTAAGGATCTCTGGGAAGCACTTGAAGTTGCATATGGTGGCAATGCAGACACTAAGGAAGAAAAGAAAAAGCAACTTCTGCATGATTATGCTGTCTTCAAAGCTCAGCCCAATGAGAAACTGAGTAGTGTGAGAAGCATATTGCTTGACATCACAAGCAAGTTGTCCTTCATGGGGACACAAGTTGGTGATGTTTACACCAATGCTACCTTTCTGAAAAGTCTTGGTGAGGCATGGAAGATTGAGGCAAGATCTATTCTTGCCAATAATACTTACAAGAGCTCCTCGTTTGATGACATCTACAACAAACTAAGACTGTTGGAGGATGAAACTCTTTCAGATCATGGAAGCAAATCTAGCACCAGCAACATGGCCTTCGTCTCTCATAGTGAAGGTCAATTCAATCAGAAGGACTCTTATATGCATCCAGTTACTGGATCATCATATGTCAGCGCTGGAACAAGTCCGGTCAACGTCTCTTTTTCAGACGCTGACACATTCAAGAATGACTCTCCAAGAGTTAAACCTGCTGGTTTGGATTTGGATACTGTTTGTGCTTACATTGCTTCTTTGCCCAATGGTTCAGTGATTACATATGAGGACCTTGAGCAGATAAGTGATGAGCACTTGGAAGAGATGGACATCAAGTGGAACATGGCTCTTGCTAGTATAAGGGCAAATAGGTGGAATAGAAGGTTCAAGAAGAAGACGACCTTCAATGCTAAAGACACTGCTGGATTTGATAAATCCAAAGTTGAATGCTACAACTGTCATCGTATGGGGCACTTCATGAGGGAATGCAGATCACCTAGAAGATCTGATGCTGGTAAACCCTCAAGTCAGGTTGTTAAAGCTCAAGATTCCAAAGCCATGGTTGCAGTTCAAGGAATTGATGGTACAGGATGGGATTGGAGCTATCTGGCTAAGAATGCTGAAGAGGACAAAGCTTTGGTTGCTGATATTGAAGAAGAAGAGCATGTTGAATATGCTCTCATGGCACACTCCTCCTCTTCATCTGATAATGAGGTATATGATGATGCTTTTTGTAGCAAAGGTTGTAGGTTAAACACTGATAGACTTAACAAAGAGGTGTTAAAACTAAAAGATGATATGAGCACTGAAAGGTGTAAATTGTCCAATTACCAACTAGCTCTTACTGAAACTGAGAAAACCGTTTCTGAATACAAGAAAATGGAATTTGACTTAAAAGATAAGATAAATATCTTAAAACATGAGCTAGAGGGTAGTATGGATATTAGAAATATCATGACAAAGGTCAATAGAGACCTACAGGCTAAGTTAGATGAGGCCATTAAGAATAAAGATAATGTTGACCTCAAGATTCAAAGATTTGATAGAGCCACCCAAACCCTAGGAGACTGTGTAGCTAAACAAAGGGATCCTAAGGACATGACTGGGATTGGGATGAATGATTACTCTCTGGTTCCACCACCAGCTGGTGACTTCTATGGTGTCCTTAGAAAGGATTTATCTTGGACTGGTATTCCAGAATGCCAAGAAGAGGAATTCATTCCTCCACCAAGAGTTGTCACTCTAGTGGAAGAGTATCAACAAAAACCGACTGACCTAAATGAGTGGAAGAAAGCTAACCCTACTTTATTTGTTAAGGGAGGTTTGCTATGTGAAAGTCCCAATGAATCACCACCCATTAAGGTTACTCATCCAGTCATTGGTAAAGCTGTTGACCTAGGCTCCAACACTGTTAGAAGACCTACCATTAAATATGCAGAGATGTATAGGAATAATAGGTCACCCAAGAGCCAAGTTAACAATCATGGAACTGGTTTCTTCTCTACTAGACCTAAGGTTGTGTCTAAGAAAGCCTGTTACACTTGTGGTAGCTTTTCACATTTGGCATACAAGTGTGTCAACGCTCCAAAAGCCAGCGCTGATAGAAACAATTTCAGCGCTGATAGGAAGAAAGTCAACGTTGTTAGGAAGTCAAACGTTGTCAGACCCAAACCTTGTGTGCAGCAAAGTCCACAAGTGATTAGACCTGCCCCATTCTTTTCTAGAAGGTCTAACACTCATGGACAAAGACCTTTTCAAAAGACAAACACCTGGTCAAATAGGCAATGGGTTCCTGTAGCAAACCCTAGGTTCAACGCTGACAAGGGTAATTTCAGCGTTGACAGGACAAAATCCAACGCTGACAGAAACGTGACCAGACCTAAATATTTGTAGCCACAAGGTAAGAGGTCTAAAGCTACTTCAAGCTTAACATGGAGACCCAAGAAAGATCAAAACCCTAATGATTATGGAATTTCAATGACTTGCAATAGATTTAATTATATATCAAAGGTCATTACAAAACCTATTGGGGTTAACTGGGTATTTCATCCAAAACGGGATGAAAATGGGGTTGTTGTGAGAACTAAGTCTGTTCTTATTGAACAACCAGATGAATCCAAGTCTTCTGAGACTTGGGTTCCCAAAGAAAACTAATTTGTTTTCTTTATGTGCAGGGCATTCAAAGACAGATCAATGATTATGGATATTGGGATAGTGGATGCTCAAGGCACATGACTGGAAAGGAAGACTATCTGACGAACTTCACTCCTATTAAAGATGGTGATAAGGTATACTTTGGAGGGGGCTACGGCACCATTACAGGCAAAGGAACCCTTCTCACCAATAATCTGCGTTTTGATAACGTCTTCCTGGTAAAAGAACTGGATTATAATCTGTTTAGTGTATCACAAGTGTGTGATAACAAAAATAAGGTTCTTTTCACTGATACTGAGTGTTTGGTGTTAACCAAGGATTTTAAAATCCCTGATGAGAAATATATTGAGTATAGAACACCTAGGCATAAGGACATATATAATGTGAATTTAAATGGGATTAAAGTAAATACCAATATGTCTTGTTTTTATGCTAAGGCCTCAGTAGATGAAAGTAATTTGTGGCATAGGAGACTAGGGCACATAAATTTTAAAAATATAAATAGACTTGTGAGGCTTGGTTTAGTTGATTGTTTGCTTGAGAAGGCCTTCCATAATGACCACTCTTGTGTTGCATGTCTTAAAGGCAAGCAGCACAAGGTCTCATTCAAGTCCAAACAGGTGCATACTAGTTCCAGACCTCTTCATATGCTTCACATGGACCTCTTTGGTCCAACAAATATAGAGAGTTTGAATGGCAAGTCATATTGTTTTGTTGTCACAGATGACTTTTCTAGGTTTACTTGGACATTCTTTCTAGCTATGAAGAGTGACACAGCTGATGTTCTTATTGATTTTATCACTCAAATTGAGAAAAGGTCTGGCAATGAGGTTAAAATGCTTAGGAGTGATAATGGTGGAGAATTTAGGAACAGGAAGCTAGATGATTTTTGTGCTAGGAAAGGAATTACTAGGCAATTCAGTATTGCTAGAACCCCACAACAAAATGGGGTTGCTGAAAGGAAAAATAGAACCCTAATTGAAGCAGCCAGAACAATGTTGGCTGATGCTCACTTTCCTATAGCCTTTTGGGCTGAAGCTGTTAATACAGCATGCTATGTGCAGAATAGAGCATTGGTTAACAAAATTCAGAACAAAACACCTTATGAGTTACTTTGGGGTAGAAAACCTAATATTGGTTTTCTCAGACCTTTTGGTTGTCATGTAGTTGTACTAGATACTAGTGATGCCTTAGGGAAATTTAGTGCAAAAGGTGATGAGGACTATTTCATGGGGTATTCAGTCCAGAGCAAGGGTTATAGGGTTTATCTTAAAGAGGACAAACGTATTGTTGAGAGGGTACATGTTAGGTTCTTAGAGAATAAACCTAGTTATCCTGAGAGTGGTCCTAATTGGTTGTTTGATTTGGAACCCTTGTCTAGAACTTTAAATTATATGCCTGTCACTAATCCAGACATTGTGAAGGAAACTTCAAACGTTGTGGAAGAACAAGTTGTTGATGTTTCAGGTACACGGGTTAATGAGAGGGTTGGATCACAAGCAGAAAAGGCATCTCCTACATTTGAATATGTCACAATTCCCATTTGGACAGATGCTTTTGCTGCTGCTGCTGCTGCTGGACAAGATAATGGTGGTCTCCAAATACCACCAGATACAAACATGCATGGTTCTTCAGGCGCTGACAAAGGCAAATCCAGCGCTGACAAGACCAACTCAGACGTTGATGGCTCAGACATTGACAACAACAGTTCAAGCGTTGTTAGCCCAAGCGCTGACAAACAAGGTTCAAGCGTTGACAACACCTTTGCACATGTTTTCTCTTCCACTTTTGAACAAGGAGGACCTTCCAATGTTTATGAAGAGATTCCTATTGATCAAAGAGAGTCTGATGAAGAAGATATTGGCAACATGGAGCGTAAAGTTGAGGACACCAGACTTTTTGAAGGAGGAGTTCTCACATCCACAATGAAGAATCACCCCACATCTCAGATCATTGGTGATATTATGACTCCAGTTCAGACAAGAAGATCTCATCAAGGACTTGGTGGATTTATTGCCAATATACACAAGAAGGTTGATACCCCTCTTGTGCAAGCATGTTTGTTTGCATGTTTTCTGTCACAAGAAGAACCCAAGAAGATATTTGATGCTCTCAAAGAACCAAGTTGGGTGGAAGCAATGCAGGATGAGCTTCATCAATTTGCAATTCAGGATGTTTGGGAGCTGGTTGATTGTCCTAGATATGTCAGACCTATAGGGACAAGATGGGTTCTAAGGAACAAAAGAGATGAAAGAGGAATTGTGGTCAGAAACAAGGCAAGGCTAGTGGCTCAAGGTTATACACAAGAGGAAGGGATAGACTATGAGGAGGTCTTTGCACCAGTTGCAAGGATTGAAGCTATTAGGATTTTTCTAGCCTATGCTTCCTGCATGGGCTTCACAGTCTATCAAATGGATGTCAAGAGTGCTTTCTTGTATGGCACCATTGTTGAAGAAGTATATGTCATGCAACCCCCTGGTTTTGAAGATCCAAAACATCCAGATAAAGTGTATAGAGTCAAAAAGGCTATGTATGGCCTTCATCAAGCCCCTAGAGCATGGTATGGTACTCTGTCTACCTATTTGGTGGACAATGGATTCAAGAGGGGCACCATAGATCAGACACTCTTTACAAAGAAGAAAGGCAAAGATGTGTTGCTTGTGCAGGTATATGTTGATGATATCATTTTTGGGTCTACTGATCCAAAGATGAGTGAGGATTTCTCCAAGCTTATGACAGATAAATTCAAGATGAGTGCTATGGGGGAGATGAACTTCTTTCTTGGTTTACATGTTCAGCAGAAAGAAGATGGTATCTTCATCTCCCAGGACAAATATGTTGCTAAAATCTTGAAGAAGTTTGGCTTTTCTCCACATGAAAAGAGGGCTACTACTCCTATGGATAGAGAACACCCTTGGGGAAAGATTGGAGATGGGAAAGATGTTGATGTCAGGCATTATAGATCCATGATTGGATCCTTGATGTATCTTACTGCTTCCAGACCTGATATCATGTTTGCTGTGTGTGCTTGTGCACGCCATCAAGTGACTCCCAAAGAATGTCACCTTTATACTGTGAAGAGGATCTTTAGGTACCTAAGATGCTTCCCAAGTCTTGGTTTGTGGTACCCAAAGGATTCACCATTAGAGTTGATTGCATATTCAGATAGTGATTATGGAGGTGATAAGTTTGATAGAAAATCCACAACTGGTGGATGTCAGTTTCTTGGGAGCAGGTTAATATCTTGGCAATGCAAGAAACAGACAGTGGTGGCTAATTCTACAACTGAAGCAGAGTATGTGGCTGCAGCAGCATGTTGTGGTCAAGTGTTGTAGATTCAGAACCAGCTGTTGGACTATGGGTATAATTTATGCATACTAAGATATTTGTTGACAATAATAGTGCTTTATGCATCATTAAGAATCCTGTACATCATTCTAAAACTAAGCACATAGAAATTAGACACCATTTTATAAGAGATTTCTTTGAGAAAGGTTTAATACAACCAGATAGGGTTGACACTGAGGAAAATGTGTCAGATTTATTAACTAAACCTTTTGATACTGGAAGATTTCAATACTTGGTAACAAGTATTGGAATGGTTAATCTCTCTTAATATGTGTTTTGGATTCTTTTTGTAAAAGTATGTACAGGATGATGACCCACCTCTACCCAATTTGAACAACAACAACAACAACAACAACAATGCCCCCTACCTGATTTACGAAGAATGGAGGAATTGTGTCAACCCACCATGAACGGACGCGGAGGCCCGATTGCGCCGATGCACGTCACGGCTCAGGAGTTTTCGTTGAAGCATCACATGATCCAACAAGTGCAAACTAACCCATTTCGCGGAATTCCGGATGATGATGCCAACAAACACCTCGACAAATTCATTACCATAACCCAAAGCATGAAGTGCCCCGGTGTTTCTACGGATGACCTTCGCCTCTAACTATTTCCTCACTCGCTTCCTCACCATGCTGAAAAATGGTTTGACCGTCTCCCAAAGAATTCTATTCATACTTGGAATGACATGACTCAACGCTTTTTGTCGCGCTACTTCCCACCATCCATGGTCACCAGCCTTCGTAACCAAATTAGTGGATTCATGCAAGACAATGACGAATCGCTCTTTGATGCTTGGGAACGATACAATGATTTGATCGACCGCTGTCCAAATCACAACATGCTCCCCGTCACTCTCATTGATACCTTCTACAATGGTCTCACTTTTCGTGATCGTGACACGATCAATGCCGCCGCCGGTGGTACTTTTATGAAAAGGAGACCGGAGGAGTGTAGAGAGTTGATTGAAAATATGACTACTCACCACAAGAATTGGGATTCATCCGCATCCTCGAGATCTAATCAGAGAGTAAATGTTACATCTACTTCTTCCACCACCGACATGTCCGTCATGGAACGTGCTATTCTGAATATTAACAAAAGTCTCCAAATTTTGACTTCTAACCAAACTCAACAAGCTAAAGCCGTTGCTATTTCTTGTGACACATGTGGTGGTCCTCATTCCTACAATGATTGTCCTTCTACTCAAGGCAATTTTTCTGAAGACGTTAACGCGGCATACGGTACTTATCCTACGGGAGGCTATCAAGCTCGTCCTCAAGGAGACCGTAGCTTGCTAAGTTATCGTTCAAATAACTATCTTGATCCACCCGGTTTCCCTCTTGCAAACCAAAACCAACAACAAAGCTATAACCGAAACAACCAATCCCAACCTCATGCTAAGAATCAATATCAATCCCAAAGAAACCCATACCCAACTCAAGGAAATTCTCAAGCTTACCAAGCTCCACTTCTCAATCAACCGATGGCATTAAATCAAGACGTCGAGACGTTCATGAAGACTAATCGGGAGCTGGTGACGAATCTTCAGAATCAAGTCATCAACTTGAAGGGCGAAATGGCGAAACAAGGGAGCGATATTCGAGCCGAGCTAAGGAATGACATGGCAAAACAAAGCAATGAAATTCGTGCCGACATCAGAGACTCTTTCAGCACTCAAGCGCTTAACATTCGTGATATGATCGGTTCGCTCATCCAAGGTAATCAATCCTCTTCTTCGGGTACTCTTCCGAGTAACACCGATGCGAACCCAAGAGGGGAGATGAAAGCAATCACCACACGTAGTGGAAAAGGTTATACGGAACCCGAGCTTCCTACACCTCCACCCGTGATTGTGAACAAGGAAAAAGAGCAACTTTCCTCACCTCCTTCACCTTCTATCCCCATTTCCCCACCACCCGTGGTTGTGAGTGATCCTATTCCCCTAAAGCCTTCTTCTTCATCCAATATACCTTATCCTTCAAGGTTGAGGAAAGAGAATCAAAAGAGCAAGGATGATATTCAAGTTTCAAACTTTCTAAAAATGTTTAAACAATTGAATTTTAACATCTCCTTTGCCGAGGCTCTCGCTCACATGCCTAAATACGCTAAGATGTTTAAAGATCTTCTAAGTGACAAGGAGAAGCTTCTTGACATTGCTCAAACCCAACTTAATGAGAACTGCTCCGCAGTGCTCTTAAGGAAATTACCCACCAAACTTGGTGATTCGGGTCGCTTCTTGATTCCTTGCAACTTCCCGGGAGTAGAGAATTGCATGGCCCTAGCCGATCTAGGTGCGAGTATAAACTTAATGCCTTTAAGTGTTTGGAAGAAATTCTCTCTCCCCGAGCTAGTCCCCACCAAAATGACTTTGGAATTAGCCAACCGTACGGTTGCTTATCCAGTAGGGATAGCCGAAGATGTCTTTGTTGGCGTTGACAAATTCACCTTCCCGGCGGATTTTGTTGTCGTTGATTACGAGATGGATCCTCGTGTTCCATTAATCGTTGGACGTCCATTCCTGAGGACCGGTCGCACTCTCATTGATGTAGCCGCGGGCGAAATAATCATGAGAGTTGGTGACGACAAAATTGTCTTCAACATGGGTAAGATTTCTAAGCAACCTTATTCGTATGAGAGTGTTAATGCTATTGATGTTCTCGATGAGGCTTGTGAAGAACATTTTCATGATGCTTGCAAAAGTACTCTTTCTTCTCTACCCAATGTTGAGACCGTTGACTCAATTGCTTCGGCATTGACTCCTTTTGGAGAAAGTGACTTGGATGATTTCGAAGCTAGCTTGGGTCCTCTCGATATTAAGTATGATAATTCGTCCACCGATTGGGATGAAAACATTCGTACTATTGAGAGACTTCTCAATGAGGACCCGTTTTCTCCTCCTTCTCCTAAAGAGGTGACTAATGATGATCCATCGTTAGTTTCACCATCTATTGAGGAACCTCCTACTCTTGATCTTAAGAACCTACCTCCTCATCTTGAGTACGTTTTCCTTGAAGAAAACGAGAAGTTACCGGTCATCATCGCAAAGGACCTGCAAGAAGAAGAAAAATCCCGACTCATCGCCGTGTTGAAGAAGCATAAATGAGCTATCGCTTGGAAAATCTCTGACATCCGTGGAATTGATCCTCACTTCTGCACACATAAAATTCTCATGGAGGACGACTTTAAGCCCATAATTCAAAGCCAAAGAAGGGTGAATCCTAAAATCCATGAAGTCATCAAAAAAGAGGTTATCAAACTTCTTGATGCGGGTATGATTTACCCTATTTCGGATTCAACATGGGATAGTCCAGTCCATTGTGTGCCTAAGAAAGGCGGCATCACCGTTGTGCCCAATCAAAACAACGAGTTGATTCCTACCCGTCTCATTACTGGGTGGAGAGTTTGTATAGACTACCGCAAACTCAATGATACCACGAGAAAGGATCATTTTCCTCTACCTTTTATGGACCAAATGCTTGAACGTTTAGCGGGTAATGAATATTACTGCTTTCTAGATGGTTTCTCGGGTTATTTCCAAATACCCATCGATCCCCAAGATCAAGAGAAGACAACATTCACTTGTCCCTATGGCACATTTGCTTACAAACGAATGCCTTTTGGCTTATGCAATGCCCCTGGGACTTTCCAAAGGTGCATGTTGGATATCTTCCATGACATGGTTGAGCAAACCATGGAAGTCTTCATGGATGATTTCTCGGTCTTTGGGGATTCCTTCTCTTCTTGCCTTTCCAATTTGGAACGTATGCTTAGGAGGTGCGAAGACACTCGCCTTGTTCTGAATTGGGAAAAATGACATTTTATGGTAAAAGAAGGCATTGTGCTAGGACACAAAATCTCTAAAGCCGGTCTCGAAGTCGACCGTGCTAAGGTAGATGTAATAGCCAAATTACCTCCACCTTCAACCGTGAAGGGTGTGAGAAGTTTTCTGGGTCATGCGGGCTTCTATCGTCGATTCATTCAGGATTTCTCTAAAATCGCTCGCCCGATGACCCACCTCTTGGAAAAAGATACTCCTTTTATCTTTTCTAAAGAGTGTATCGAAGCCTTCAATCTTCTTAAGGATATGCTAACTAAGGCACCGGTCTTGGTTACCCCTAATTGGGAGCTGCCTTTTGAATTGATGTGTGATGCTAGCGACGTTGCTATTGGTGCGGTTTTGGGCCAACGAGTGAATAAACACTTCCAACCAATCTACTATGATAGCAAAACAACGACGGGGGCTCAATTGCATTATACGACAACCGAAAAAGAGCTTTTAGCTGTTGTCTATGCTTTTGAAAAATTTCGCCCCTATCTTGTTTTATCCACCACCATCGTATACACGGACCATTCCGCGTTGAAGTACTTGATGACTAAGCATGATTCTAAGCCAAGACTTCTTCGCTGGGTTTTACTCCTTCAAGAATTCAACATTGAAATTCGTGACAAGAAGGGTGCCGAAAACCTGGCCGTGGATCATCTGAGTAGACTTGAGGATCAGTATCAAGGGGATCATCCGAACAAAGAGATCAATGACTCTTTCCCCCTTGAGACCTTAATGTCTATAAATCTCAATCTTGATGACACCCCGTGGTTTGCCGACATTGCAAACTACTTAGCGGGTGGTGTTCTCATCAAAGGGTTAACATCCCAACAAAAGAAGAAGTTCTTGAATGATGTTAAGACTTACTTCTGGGATGACCCTTATCTATTCAAACAATGTGCCGATCTGATCATTCGTCGATGTGTTGATGGACCGGCAGCTTTGCAAATCCTTGATGCTTGCCATAAAGGACCCACCGGTGGTCACTTTGGTCCCAACTACACCGCTAAGAAAGTGTTTGACTCTGGATTCTATTGGCCCACCATTTATCGTGACGCTCACGAAATGGTTAAGCATTGTGATGCTTGCCAAAGACAAGGCAAGATCACACATAAAGATGAGATGCCTCAAAATTTCATACAAGAATGTGAAATCTTTGACGTCTGGGGCATCGATTTTATAGGGCCATTTCCATCATCCAAAGGGAACAAGTACATCCTCGTAGCCGTTGACTACGTTTCTAAATGGGTTGAAGCTAAGGCTCTCCATACGAATGATGCGAGGGTGGTTGTGAACTTTTTAAAGAAGCTTTTCGCTCGATTCGGCGTTCCTCGTGCTATTATCAGTGACCGCGGGACTCATTTTTGCAATGATCAATTTGCAAGAGTCATGGCTAAGTATGGTGTCAATCACCGTCTTTCCACCGCCTATCATCCCCAAACCAATGGGCAAGCCGAGATATCCAACCGTGGATTGAAGCGAATTTTGGAGCGTACCGTGGGAGAGCATCGCGCCGCGTGGGCCGATAAGTTAGATGATGCTCTGTGGGCTTTCCGTACTGCTTATAAGACCCCGATCGGCTGTACGCCTTATCGTCTTGTGTACGGGAAATCATGCCACCTCCCCATCGAGCTGGAACACAAGGCGTACTGGGCCTTGAAGTGGGCTAACTTCGACATCAACAAAGCCGGTGATCATCGCAAGATTCAACTCAATAAGCTAAATAAACTGAGGAATGAAGCTTATGAGAACTCGCTGATCTACAAGGATAAGACCAAGATCATCCACGATGCAAGGATTAAGAACCGAGAGTTCCACGTTGGTAATCAAATCTTACTTTTTAACTCTCGGTTGAAGATCTTCTCTGGCAAGTTGAAGAGCCGCTGGTCTGGTCCATTCACCGTCGCCAAAGTCTTTCCATATGGGACCATTGAGCTTTCTTAGCCAAATGGGCCTAATTTCAAGGTGAATGGCCAGCGTTTGAAGCTGTACTTTGGTGAGGACATCTCTCAAGAGATGATTCCATCCCTCACCACGTTCCCCATGAACTAAATTGGGTCGAGTCAGGCTCGTGACTCGGTGAACAAAAACAAGCTCTTCTCGGGAGGCAACCCGTGATCTATCATTTACTGCTTTCATAATAAGTGTAGGGGGAGCCCCGTATGTGTTGGATGTCTTGTTTCTTGTGCTGTGCAGGGATTAAAGCTTCAAAGATCTACTCTTGATGATATTTGACGAACCGTGATCCCGTGTTCCCATCTTCCCGGTTCTATTCTAAACTCTCGTGATTAAATATTTCATATCTTATATGTTCACATTGAAATCACTATAGTTGTCCTTTCCTTAGCAAGATTTAAACAAAATGCACAATGTCATAAGTGTAGGGGAGTTTACTCCCACATGCTTAAACATTGAGGACAATGTTTATATCAAGTGTAGGGGGGACTTCTATCGAAGTAAGTGGTCTTTTCCATGAATTTGCCCTCATTTTAACTGGAAAATTTGATTTTTCGACATTTTTCAAAATTTTTGATCTATTTTGGCCTAGCTGTATAGTTGTATTTTCCTTTATTATGTTTAGTTTCTTTCCATTGCTAGAATAAATTTTCAATAAAGTGGTTTTAAATTTTTCTTAGTCGTGAACATTTTGACTCAACCCGAGTTTAGTTATCTAAGTTTACTCTACCTAGTATCCTTAACGTATTTAAGTCACTTTTGCTAGGCTTTTATATAGGGAGCTATAAAACGAGAAAGTCTTAACTCTCACGGGTTAAGAACAAGAACTTTTCGCAAGTTCCTATAATTGACCCTAGAGAGTCGTTTATCAAGGGAACTTTAAAATGCGATTTCTAAACTTGAAAAAGTCTAAGAATTTGCAAGATCCTATAGATGACTCGAAAACCCAAAACTTTGATTTAATAGGCTAAGCATCCACGAGTCTCATTACTTGAGATTTTAAACTGTGGAGGACGAGAGATGATAGAGTCAATTATAAGTTTGGTATTCTTTCGTGAATTTATGTGAGTTAATTATAAGCCTATTCTCCCTTCGCTTGTTAATAAATTTATCTGCAATAAATAAGGTTGTACGATTTAAAAGGTTACTTAGCTTCTAGCCCAAGATCATTTAAAAGTTGCTCGGTACGGATTAGAGTTCATAGCCAAGGCATAACTTATTGAAGCGGGATGCGAAGATTGGCGAGTCCGAAAAGGCCCTAACAAGGCACGAGGGCTACATTTTGTTGCTAAAGATCCAAAAGTGATGTGAAGAATCATTTATCGAAAATCAATATGAAGGATCGAGACACACGACGAAAAGCAAAAACTCCCCAAAAGATCATGGAGAAGTCTATCCGAAAAGACCCTAGCAAGGTATGAGGATAAATGGATCCAATTCCTAAAAGGAGGCGGATCGTTGTATATCAAAGTCCTAAATAAAGATTGGAGAAAAATGAAGAAGTCGTGGTCCAAGTATGAAGAATCTCTCAAAAACTTCAAGTGAAGAAATTTCTATTATGAAGAGAAGACCATAATTTCAAGAACGTCTCTCAAAGATTCGAAGTATGAAGTCGCTGCCAAATATCGGTCCGAGAAAGTCTCAAATCGCGAAGCGAGTTATGCCACGATATGAACTTTATGAGGTCCCGAGAAGCAGTTTTAAAAGATTTTGTCCTTTAGCTAACTATTGATTAAATCGTCCACTTTATTTTCGGCTTAAATAACTATCGAAATAAGTCAAACAATGCATCCTCGTGATCATTCAAGACAAAAATAAAATATAAGAGATACACCTAGGAATAAGGGAGTCTAAGTGAATAATTGGCCCACATGAGTTCGTGTTAGTTTGCTAACTTATAATAACAATGATCTCGTTTTTAAGCTTGGTATGGGGAACGTGAAACTTGAGGATGATAAACGTTCATGACTGCCAAAACCCAATGTAAGTTTTAATTTCTTTACTTGTTTTTATCTTTTTATGTTTAGTACTTAATAAAGGCCAAGATGGGTTATTTATGATGGAAAATGTAAACCGTGCTTTAAAATTAATGCATTGCATGAGGGCATTGCAATGGTCAAGTGTAGGGTATTTAATAAGTGTGAAAACACTTATCCTTTTACCACTTATTTCCAATAATAACAAGACCAAAACATGTATTTTATCTCGTAAAAGTCGGAATTATGCGTGGTTTGTGTTTTTATTGTGTTTTAGGACCAAAATATGAAAAAGGAAGAAAACACGGGCTTTCACGGACTTTTATCGAAGAAAACGGGAAAAGACGAAGTCAAAAGATCAAGAGTACAAAAAGAACGGAAGTCCAAGACCTATTCTGAAGATTTATCGAAGAAAAAGTCTAAAGACGGAAGTTTAATGAAGTCGAAGAACTTAAGTCTAATAGAAGAAGAAAATTAAAAGACAAGTTCAAATCCCGAGACGACATCGAGAAAAGACAAAGGATTAAAGTCGAGTCGAGAAGACGTGAAGAAAGAAAGAAAGAAGATGCAACACATGCACTCCTTCCACTTTTCCTATAAATACCCTCCTAATACACATTAGGAGGGGAGTTAGTCTTTATTTTTCTTTCATTTTTGTAATTTTTAAATTCTAGAGAGAGAAAGCTTAACTTTCTCTCACTAGAAAACTTAATCTTTTATCTTTCTTGTTTTCATCTTATTAATCTTGTCTTAATCTTATTAATCTTCATCTTGTCTTAATCTTCATCTTATTAATTTTTCTTGTTAATCACAATCTTGTTTTCATCACCTTTTTATCAAGTTTTTACATAAAGTTCAAGTCTTTTTGATGTTTCGTGGCTTAAAGTTGATGTTTTTATAAGTCTTGATCTTCTCCCTAGCTTATTGGTAGCTTATTGGAGTTTTTCTTGGCTTATTGTCCTTGAAAAGTTGTTAAAAAGTTGCTAAAAATCGTCCTTGTCCGTGATCCTATTTTTTAGGAACGTCTGATTCGATTTTGCAACTTTTCATAAAGTTGCGAAATTGAACTTGGTAAAAAGTTGCGAATTTGATCTTTATTTGGTATTGCGAATTTGAACTTTTCCAAAGTTGCGAATTTGTTCATCTTTTCTGATTGCGAAATTGAATCATCTTTCTGATTGCGAAATTGAATTATATTCCTGAAGTTGCGAAATTGAACTTCCTAAAAGTTGCGAAATTGAACTTTTCCAAGTTGCGAAATCTTTCTTTTTGGGGTATTGTGAATTTGAATACTTTTTAATTGCGAATTCTTGCTTTAAATAGTATTGCGAAATCATTCTTTCAGCTTTATTGCGAATTTGATCTTTATTTTGATTGCGAAATCGATCTTTTCAAAGCATTGCGGAATTAGGGTTTAATTGCGGAATTATGTGATTTTAACAATTGCGGATTTGTGATACTTTCAAGTTGCGAATTTAATTCAGTTTTTGATTTAATTGCGAAATTAGTTAGTTTTATTTAAAATTTAATTTTTAAATTTATTTTTCCCACCAATTTCTTAAGGTTTGTTTTACTTATTTTGTTTTATTTTTCGTAAACTTTATTTTAATTTGTCTTTTCTTAGTTTCTTTTTAAAAGTGTTTAATTTTAAAGTTTTCATATTTAGGTTTAATTAGTTTAATATCTCGTCATTTATTTTTGAAAGTCTTTAATTTTAGTTTAATCTTTCCTCGCTTTATTTTTATTTAATTACTCAACGACGACTTTTCTTTTAATTAGTTTTAGACAACCAAACCCATCATATCTTTTTCACCAAGTACAACTGAGTCGCACTAATTAACGGTAATCAATTCGAAAAGATTCGGAACAACGAATTTTCATACGAGGCATAAAACCCTTAGTATTAAGTACTTATATATCAGTATATGACTTTTAAAAAGACGTAAAATGTTAATTGACGAAAAATGTTAATTTTACGGTACTAGCCGAAAAGACGTAAAAATCATGTTTATAGTTTTTATAACTTATATAACTTACCAAACTACCATTTTTCTATAATGTCCATTTATTTATCCTTATACATATTTATATTAATGAAATATATAAGTTAGTGGGTTTTAATTTCACATTTTATACTATATTATTTTGAGTGCTTATATAATACTATTAAACTTTAATTTCACAAAATCTGATTTTTAGTTTCACTTTCACCATTTTTATCATATCTTGAGTTCTATAAAGAGATAGAAGCTCATTTTTGGATGACATAAACTTCATATTATGTGCTACAAATAAGTTAGTTATAGCTACTGCTCAATCCATGTCTAAGTATCCTTAACAGTCCCTACAAAACAGACTATTCAGATTGGTATACTAATTTTGTTTTGATCATATCTCACTCATTTTGATGATTCCATTGCATGGCCAACTCTCACATGTGTATGACATCTAATACTTACTGTAAATTGATTCTACTATGCCATTTTATCAGTTTATCATTTGGTTACTTACTGTTTTTATACAGCCATCATATTTAGCAAGATTTTAACCTTGTTACCTATGGTTTTCCATCTTTTTAACCATATTTATCAAATCTATCAACACCAAATCCCCACATAATATTTTTAATCATCATTCATCATCATATACATATATATAAATAAATAAATTACAAGATTACATAATCAAAATAACAAGAGGATGGGAAGAACAATCTTTATACCACCAAGGTTGTGTAGGTTATGATCAAGGCTTAGATTTTTGATGGCAAAACTAATGATAGATCAACACCAATCTTCAAGACCACCAATACTTGTAAACTTCTTGTAGAAATCAGCCCTATGACACCAACAAATCTTCTCCTGGGATGTTAAAATCACCACCAATCAATAGAGCTTGAAAAGGGATTCATCATATGTGTTAATAACATATGATTTCATGGTTAAATTTGATCAAATGAGGGTGTTTAGGGGTGGTTCTTGGACGAATTTTAGAGAGAGAAGAGAGTTTGGTGAGTGGTTTGCATGAGTGAAATGTGCAAATGGTAAGTGTGTAGTGGTTTTGTGGTTTTGGGTGGAAAGTTAGCTTACTTGTTAAGCGTTGCTTAACAAGTGTAAGCAACTAGCTACAACTTGGACACATCACATGTTGTGGTGTCAAGTTTTGGCCTTCCCATATGAGTGGGGTGGGATAAACTTGTTTTGTCCCATCCCGCTAATTTACGGGTATTCCTCGATTCTAGTTTCCTCGATTTGCGTGCCCTCGGGTCGTTTTACGAAAAACGTTTTTATAAATTATGAATCAACGACACAAAACGAATCTAATAAAAATTGTCTCATCAAAAACGGAGTTCAAAAACGTAAATACGTAATCCTAAGGTTTCCGGTTTAGTCGTAAATGATGTTAAATTATTCACGTAAGTCCTAATCTCTTCTCGTAAATTTATGAGTTTATGAACCAACACAAATTTAAAACTCCAAAATAATATTCACGGATAAATTTATTTTCTGAAGTGTCAGACTGTCACCAAAACGGTATATGTAAACGTAAGCACGTAATCGTATAATCCTCCGGTTTAGACGTAGCCGATGCTACTTCAAGACGTAAATCCAAATTTCTTCCCAGAAATGAGTGAGTTCATAATATAACATTAAAATAATGTTTTTAAATTATACTTGAGAATAAAATATCAACCATAAATTGACGGATTGTCACAGCATTTACCCCTAAACAGGATCTTTGTCCTCAAAGATCATCTTACTACTCGCTTCTTATAGAGTTAAAGCCATGTGGGTATTTCCTCCACATTCAATCTTTTCTCACAAGTGTAATCCATTACAATACGCGAGTTTCATCAAACATAACTACGGAAATAAGATCAGGCTTAATGTTGACTTACTTTCTCTATCCATGATGTTCACGAGATTTTGATGAATGCAACTTTTTGCCGATCTAAACTTCATCAAGAAGAATTCAGATTTTCACTTGATAGACATTTATCAAGTTTGATATACGAAACATAATTCACGCAGTCCTTGAAGTCCTAGGGTAGATCCAGCTTATATGCCTTTCAAACCAACTCTTTATATTATCTCAATGGTCCCATATAACGGGGACTTATATCCCATGATCTTTCAGATCATCAATTCATTTTTCCATGGTTAAATTTTTTGGCATAACTTCGCTACCCATCTGACACTTCAAGATCTACATTTCATATTCACATAACCTCCTGCCCACTACCGGCAGTCAATAATCAGATCCTAATTTCAACAATCATTTCAGGTCTCGCGGGTCGAGTATTTTGTAAGGTTAGGTTCACCATCATAGGAAACCTTAAACCTAAAAGACATGTCCAACTCATAATGGGTGTATGTCGGATGTCTTCATCCCAACTCCTGCTTACAGATGCTCTAATATATATCCTCACAAGATTCGATCTCGATCCTAATACGATAGTCTTCAATGATAATCTCTCCAAAGGAAAAGATTATATGGTTTATTACCAAAGGTCAATCATTCAAACATAAAACAGAACTTATAGTATTTTGTATCTTTGCCTCGTCCCTTTGATTGGGGTGGTAATAGTACTCTCATCAAGGTTCGTTCCTAATGACTTTTGAGCAAATATCTAGAAATTAAATGCGAAGCGAGGATCTTGATAGAGATGATCGATACAGGCACACCATGTTTACACAACTCCTTTAGATACAAAAGAGTCAATTTCTTCATCAAGAATATATCATTAACAGGAATGATATTAGCAGATTTGGTCATTCTGTCGACGATGACCCAAATCGAATCAAATTCAGATGATGACCTTTGCAATAGCTAGACGTTTACTAATGTATGAGGCGGTGTCTGCCTTCATAATTTGCCATTAGTATAACTTCTTCTGATAATGATACATCAAATCAGAAATGACAGGAATAAAATACTTATACTTACGAGATTCCAACATGACTACATCTCAAAATCTCCCTATTTAGGCAACCACAAGTGGCCTTTTATACATTTAACGCCATCGGCTCCTCAATCCTAATGGTTCATATTAGCCGCGAACCCCTTTTTATTATCTATATTATCCTTTTTACAAACATCGTTCATATTTAAATTGTACGGCAATTTATTTTGCACCTTCATTATTAAGGAACATGTCCTAATTGGTTCTTTATCTTTTCTATATAATGTGTCAGTAATTATGTTCACTTTCCTAGATGGAATAAATATCATGACCGTATTTATTCGAAAATTCTTTCTTCACATTTTCTAAGTCTTAGTTCTATCTCAACCATTGTTTTTATCAGTTTTGCTCAATCCGACGTTTAAAGCGTCGATATTTACTACAAGTAATTAAATAATAAATATTTAACTTTTATGAAACGTAAATGCAAAAAGTTTTTAAATTTTCTCAGTTTGTCCTATTATATAAAAATGTTCAAAATAAATTTGAATTTAATTAACACAATTTTTGTTGATTTATCGGAAATAATTAGTAAGATTCGTAAATGTTCGAAAAACCTTCGTTTATTCTTTGGTAAAAATTTTCTTAATTGAAAAGCAAAAAGTGTCGTTTCAAATTTCAAGTCATGGTTTAAATGGTTTCCTCAATCCCTCTTAGGTTGTCTTGAGGTATACACGAACATTTACCCCTAAACAGGAGTTTAGTTAAATGATTTGAGTATAAGGGAATAATCCCTTAAAAATCCTTTGTTAAAACATTTGTCAAAACATATTTCCATTTTCTTTTTTGTAAAACCCAAAGTCTTAAAAGGGCTCTAAATTTTTTAAGAGTCAATATAGATTCCATTATCTTATTAATCACACGGTCAAATAGTGTAAAGGATTAAGTCTTAAATCACTTGTTAAATATTCAAGGTACAGGTTTTCATTGTTCGGCCAATTTAGGGCAGTCTATAACTAATTATTAACTCATTCTTATTCTTATAAACAAACAAATGGTCCTTAATGATCACAAGCATAAATTTATCAAATTAAAGCCTACACACGTGATTCACCAAATTTATGGATGCTACATGTGTAGTGGTCAATCCAAACGACATAACATGAAACTCATAATGTTCATTACAAGTTTTGGATGTAGTGATTGGAATATATAATCTTTTTCGCGGATGCGAAATTGATGATAACCATGCCGTGGATCAAATTCCTGAATATACGCTAGAACCTTGTAAATGATCGAACAAATCTATTATCTCGGGTAGTGGATATAGATTTTTAATCGTCAATTTACCTAGTTCACGGTAATTAGTAAATATAAGAAATAATAACACCATAGCTCTTCATGATGACGAGCTCGGTAGAATAAAATCTTTCTCCGACAACTCTCTCAGTTGTACGGTAATTCTTTTAATTCAAATGGTGCTGATGTACAGTGCACATGCCACAGGTGCAACACCGGGAATATAATCAATACCAATTTCAACTTTCCATAACGGCGAAAGTCTAGGTAAGTCACCAGCAAATACCTCCCAAATTTTCAGATAATAGAAACATCTTTTAATAGATTTACTTTAAGTTCTTTCTAGATTACGAGATCTATGATCAGTTCATAACCATTCACGGTATAATTTCAAGTCTAAATGCAGGATATGGTCATCCATCAAGAATTATATAGATCACTTTTGATAATCAACATCTTATCATTTAGGGGAATTCTACCCGAGTTCCCATCAATTAAGACAATGTCGTCATGTCATAATCAATCAACCCATTGTAATGGCACTACCAACTTTTCAGTTTTATTGTCGTTGATAAGATGTGAACTTCTCAAAAGACTAATAATAACTCATAATCCTTCACAAATTCAAGGATATATGGAGATACAACTACCATTAAAAGAGTAATGTCAACGCATAATTTACTGGAGAGAATTTCAAATCAGATACAGACGAAAACATTTAACGAATATGAATATATCCCATGTTTTCATAGTTTTAGTACGCATTCGAAAGCTCCTCGGATCGTTACCCAGGTCATTCAAATGAAATCTAATCAAAAGAAATGATAGGAAAGTCGATACATCCAGTCGGGTATCAACACTCGGTAATTAGATACTTTTCCTAAGAATCTCACTACGGGAGAATTGGACAAGAAAGGAATATCAACTGTCAAATTAGACAAGTTCCACAGATGAGTAAATTCGACTCATAAGAATAAATAGTACGGGTACATATGTAGCTGTCTCTATCAATATGTCCCTATTTTTCACTTCTTGCAGATCTAAAAAATTTTTAATCTTTCATAACTTCAAAGAAAATGTAGTGTTTATTAACAATTTCATGGTGACTACTAATCAACCTTGCATGGTCACTTCCAAATTGTATGTAGGCGCGAAACTATATACAATTTAAAGATTAACGATGCAATACTAAGTTCGTCAAAATTTTATCATCATGTTTATAATAAAAACATTTTCATGCTTAATTCTTAAATAAGAATCAAAAATAACTTTACAAATATTTTCTTTGTTATGAAAACAATAAGTTTTCCAAGGTGTTTTATAAACAACTTCATTTCGATAACAATCACTTATAAATCACACTTTGAATAATCCTTATAGTGATGAAAATTCAATTTTTCTCAAGGGATACTGTTTTATCTTTATAAAAACAATGAGTGATCTGCAAAAGAGTGATGAAAAGTTGTTCACCAAGAACTAACTTCAATATATCAGGAAATGAGCTTAGCCACTTAATCATGAGGTTCATGACCTCGATGGCACTCAAAATAATAATTCACAACGTAACTCAAATCGAGATGAGTACTTGTTCAATGGTTGCATCACTAATGTGAACATTAGGATGAAGCAAGAAAAGATAGATAACATCGATACATGTAGGATTTAGCAGTCAACGGTAGTCTTTTCATTAATCTCAAACAAGTCAAAATTGTACCATAACACATTACATGTCACTATGTCATACAATTCCAAGAACTCATCCTACCAACTGATGTCTCAGTTAAGTTAGGGATTTTTAAAAGATACCACAACAGCTGCTAATTTAGAAGAGTCATTAGGTGTCCCACCTGTCCCGGAAGATCCATCGGTCCCAATTCAGAAGAAGATTTCTTCAATTTATATGTTGGACACTGGGCATCCTCGTCATTGGACAATGGCCTAGGAACAACCCTTAACACGAATCAACAATCAATTAAAACCTTATACTTCAATCACAGGACTTAATGGATTCCTCTTAACAATCTCATATTCCATATAAGTTAAATTTTACTTCATTCAAGTTTCAACCAACTTAAACTCAATTCGATATCCTACCTCATTTTCCAATACTTTCATCCTTATTCTTAGACCTTAATAGGGCAATAAAAGCTCGATATGAACAATACTTAATTTCCAATCCTATAACTCCTTTATCAATAATTATCAAATGAGTCACCAGTATGAAATGACTTGATCATTCAACTAGACTTCTCGGAAAGGTACTAGTGGCATGAGGATTTTGGGTAATGGTTCTAATGACAGCCTCAAGTGCAACATTCACCCTTTCAATTCTCAAATTTAAGAATTGGGTGACAACGAATCAGATGACACCTTTCCAGGTGGTAAGTTTTGTTAAACTCCACTTTATAAGGAAAGATCGTCATGACATCGATATCAGTTTTAATCTCACCAATTCTTCTTCAATATCACAATCAACTAATATCTACATTTCTACGAATATCAACCATTTTGTCGGGATCATAAATATCCGCAACTTGGTTTAGATCAAGAATAGCTAGAATTCCTACGGGAATAGCTTCGATTAATTTACTAGGGGATTTAGGGTTCCTTTTGACAATCTACGTCGTATAAATACCTCGTATAAATATCAAAATAATCATCAAACAATCATGTAATAAAATTACATCATATATATATATATTAAAATAATACTTCTCAGTCTGGCCTTGTCGGTAACTCGGGAATTCTTCGGCACCGCTATAGTCAAAAGATTTTTAGACATTTTTAGAAAAATGTTTATAGTTAAAAGATTTTGAAAAGTTTTATACAAAACCTTCGTTTTAAAAATCTTTCGTTCTCTATAACGAGAGCTCTGATACCAAACTGTAACACCCCCAAATTTACTTAATTCAATACAGGGGAAGACTCGTTGGTGTTACCGGATAGCACATTACTCACATCATAGACAACGCATATAAATCGCGTCATTTAATAATAAAGCATTTCCATTCATAGATATCAAATTTACATAGGTCCCAATTCATTGTATTTCATACAGGTTTTACAAAGTATTTGAATGGTAATTATTATTTAAGTGCGGGCCATGAATTCTTGTCGTCTTCTCGAGAATTACCTTCAAGTACCTGAGATAAAACATGTTAAAAGAAAAGGTCAGCGATAACGCCGAGTGAATTCATAGAGTTTAATAAAATCCATCAATATAACATCGATATAAAATTATTACCGAAAATCATTTTGTAAAATTCATACGCCATAAAATAGCCAAAGTCATTTTATACAAATCCTTATCAAAATCATAATATAGGCTTTCGCCTTCAAATCCATTATACGAACTAATGTCGTAAAAATATCATACAATACGTTTTATAACGTTGTATAGAAATATAAACCGTTATATGAATATGGTTATGAAAAACCAAAACACAAACATAATATCAATAATATGACCCCGTATTGCTAGTCAGGCAATATATCGTATTCGGTGCGTTTAGCAGTATTCCATTATTTGGATTATTATAAGCCGCATGACATTGTTACCTTACTACAACAAACAACGGGTAGCTAGCCCGAAACTCATTTGCCCATCTAAATTAGCGTGTCGTCACAATAATCACGCTTGTGTAAATATTCTCATACATAAATTCGCTTACCAATCAATGTGGCACGACGGGGATCAACCGTCAAGGCTCGAACTGGGGTGATCGTCCCCAAATAGTACTATTATATGCATAAGCGTCTACCAAATCCCGGTAGTTCACAATTCATGATAATGAGACTTTTAGTGACATAACCTAACTTTAATAATCCATTTCATTTATCTATCGGGTCATTTAATCATTCATCGGGTCATACAATCATTCGGATCCAAATCGATAAACAAACAATTGGGACAACTAGTGTCCTATTTCATAAAAACTAACATGTTATCTCCCTCGCGGGTTTATAAAATATTTCATAAAAACATTTAAAAGAGTGCGAGGCTATGAACTTACGTTGATGTGGGAAAGCGGGTTATCGACAATTCGGATGTATGGTACGTGCTTCAATCCCGGAAACCTAGACAAATAATACTCGTCTTAGACTTTTGTCCAATGACTTTATCAAAATAACAATTATGTATACATATGATGATTTTATATATATGATGATCAAGTGGGTTTATACATTCTCATTTACTCATTTTAGTGCTATGTATTGGTAACTTTTATACTAGTTTACTAGTTTTACCTATTTACATGTTTTAGGCCCAATAAGCCTATTATAAGCCCAATACTTTAAATTAGTCCATTTTACACTTTTATTATCAGTATTATACTTTACATGTTGGGCCCAAGTGGGTTAAGCCCAATAAGTAAATTTATAAGTGTTTAGCCTATTTAGTTGGATTAATAGTCCAATAATGCTAACTTAGCCCGTTAATGTCCATATGTTATTTAGTTCGGGTCTTATCGGTTTTTACTTGTATTAAGTACTTATATATCAGTATATGACTTTTAAAAAGTTTACATTAGACGGGTCCGATCGTCTAAGTTTTAATTGACGAAAAATGTTAATTTTACGGTACTAGCCGAAAAGACGTAAAAATCATGTTTATAGTTTTTATAACTTATATAACTTACCAAACTACCATTTTTATGTAATGTCCATTTATTTATCCTTATACATATTTATATAAATGAAATATATAAGTTAGTGGGTTTTAATTTCACATTTTATACTATATTATTTTGAGTGCTTATATAATACTATTAAACTTTAATTTCACAAAATCTAATTTTTAGTTTCACTTTCACCATTTTTATCATATCTTGAGTTCTATAATGAGATAGAAGCTCATTTTTGGATGACATAAACTTCATATTATGTGATACAAATAAGTTAGTTATAGCTACTGCTCAATCCATGTCTAAGTATCCTTAACAGTCCCTACAAAACAGACTATTCAGATTTGTATATTAATTTTGTTTTGATCATATCTCACTCATTTTGATGATCCATTGCATGGCCAACTCTCACATGTGTATGACATCTAATACTTACTGTAAATTGATTCCACCATGCCATTTTATTAGTTTATCATTTGGTTACTTACTGTTTTTATACAACCATCATATTTAGCAAGATTTTAACCTTGTTACCTATGGTTTTCCATCTTTTTAACCATATTTATCAAATCTATCAACACCAAATCCCCACATAATATTTTTAATCATCATTAATCATCATATACATATATATAAATAAAGAAATTACAATATTACATAATCAAAATAACAAGAGGGTGGGAAGAACAATCTTTATACCACCAAGGTTGTGTAGGTTATGATCAAGGCTTAGATTTTTAATGGAAAAACTTATGATAGATCAACACCAATCTTCAAGACCACCAATACTTGTAAACTTCTTGTAGAAATCAGCCCTATGACACCAACAAATATTCTCCTTGGATGTTAAATCACCACCAATCAATAGAGCTTGAAAAGGGCTTCATCATATGTGTGAATACCATATGATTTCATGGTTAAATTTGATCAAATAAGGGTGTTTAGGGGTGGTTCTTGGACGAATTTTAGAGAGAGGAGAGAGTTTGGTGAGTGGTTTGAATGAGTGAAATATGCAAATGGTAAGTGTGTAGTGGTTTTGTGGTTTTGGGTGGAAAGTCAGCTTACTTGTTAAGCTTTGCTTAACAAGTCTAAGCAACTAGCTACAACTTGGACACATCACATGTTGTGGTGTCAAGTTTTGGCCTTCCCATATGAGTGGGGTGGGATAAACTTGTTTTATCCCATCCCGCTAATTTATGGGTATTCCTCGATTCTAGTTTCCTCGATTTGCGTGCCCTCGGGTCGTTTTACGAAAAACGTTTTTATAAATTATGAATCGACGACACAAAACGAATCTAATAAAAATTGTCTCATAAAAAACGGAGTTCAAAAACGTAAATACGTAATACTAAGGTTTCCGGTTTAGTCGTAAATAACGTTAAATTATTCACGTAAGTCCTAATCTCTTCTCGTAAATTTGTGAGTTTATGAACCAACACAAATTTAAAACTCCAAAATAATATTCACGGATAAATTTATTTTCTGAAGTGTCGGACTGTCACCAAAACGGTATATGTAAACATAAGCACGTAATCGTAGAATCCTCCGGTTTAGACGTAGTCGATGCTACTTCAAGACGTAAATCCAAATTTCTTGCCAGAAATGAGTGAGTTCATAATATAACATTAAAATAATGTTTTTAAATTATACTTGAGAATAAAATATCAACCATAAATTGACGGACTGTCACAAATTTTCATAAGCATTATCTCTTAATTCATCCAATTCATTAAGTCGTATTTTCCAGTGATCTCCCGCGGTCTTCAAATCATAATTTGCATGCTTTAGCGCCCAATATGCCTTATGCTCCAATTCAATAGGCAAATGACAATTTTTTCCATAAACCAACTTATAAGGAGTACAACCGATAGGTGTCTTATAAGCGGTCCGAAAGGCCCATAAAGCGTCATCGAGTTTGTCGGACCATGGAGCACGGTTTTCTCCAATCGACCTCTCTAAAGTCCTCTTCAAAGCTCGGTTTGAAACCTCGACTTGCCCACTCGTTTTCGGGTGATAAGCCGTAGAAAGACGATGTGTAACTCCATATTTCTTTAAAACCTTTTCGAATTGGTCATTACAAAAATGGTTTCCACGATTGCTTATAATAGCATGAGGGGTTCCAAACCGAGAGAATAGTTGCTTCAAAAACTTCACTAACACACGAGCATCATTCGTAGGCAAAGCCTTAGCTTCCACCCACTTAGAAAGGTAGTCGACAGCGACGAGGATATACTTGTTTCCATGAGACGATGGGAACGGCCCCATAAAGTCAATGCCCCAAATGTCGAAAATCTCACACACTTGAATTATGTTTTGTGGCATTTCATCCTTTTGCGACGATTTTCCTTGGCGTTGGCAAGAATCACACGACTTCACAAGTGCGTGTGCATCACGATAGATCATAGGCCAAAAGAAGCCGACATCAAACACTTTCTTAGCCGTGAGATTAGCACCGTGGTGACCACCCGTGGGTCCCTCGTGACAAGCTCTAAGGATGTTAGAAGCTACGGTACCAAAGACACAACGTCGAACGAGTTGATCCGCACAAACCCGAAAGAGATAAAGGTCATCCCAAAAATAGAACTTGACGTCACGAAAGAATTTTCTCTTTTGTTGTGTCGTCATACCCTTGATTATGAAGTTCCTCGCATGGTAATTTGCACTGTCGGCAAACCATGGGGTGTCGTCCTTAGAATTCACTAAACCGAGAGTCTCGAGAGGAAATGTTTTGGTAATTTCCTTGTTCTCAAAAACATCTTTGTGAGGATCTTCTAGAAGAGAGAGAGATGATCGACCGCTAGATTCATGCCTCCTTTTTTGTCAAGTACGATGACATCAAATTCTTGGAGGAGGAGCATCCAACAAAGCAATCTCGGCTTACCATCTTGCTTAGCTAAGAGGTACTTGATAGCCAAATGGTCCTTATACACGATGCTTTTAGTCAAGACGAGATAAGGTCGGAATTTCTTAGAAGCATAGAACACGGCAAGGAATTCCTTTTCCATTGTGGTGTACTTAAGTTGAGCCTCGGTCATCGTCTTGCTAGCATAATGGATAGGACGGAAGTGCTTTTCATAACGTTGCCCTAAGACGGCCCCTATTTCATACTCACTTGCATCGCACATGATTTCAAAGGGTAATTCCCAATTAGGAGCAACAAGAATGGGAGCTTCGGTAAGTTTCCTTTTAAGAGTTTCAAAAGCTCTAACACAATCCTCATTGAAGTTAAAAGGATCATCCTTCTCGAGAAGGTGTCTCATAGGTAAAGTGATTTTCGAAAAGTCTTTGGTGAATCGACGATAAAAGCCCGTGTGGCCTACGAAACTCCTAACTCCCTTAACGGTTTTGGGATGAGGTGACTTGGCGATGACGTCTATCTTAGCTTTATCGACCTCAATCCCCGCTTTCGAGACCTTGTGCCCTAAGACGATTCCTTGTTTACACATAAAATGACATTTTTCCCAATTAAGCACAAGGTTGGTTTCTTCACAATGTTTTAACATTTTCTCGAGATTAGATAAACACGACGGGAACGAATCACCAAACACCGAAAAGTCATCCATGAATACTTCCACCAACTTCTCGATCATATCATGAAAAATAGCCATCATACACCGTTGAAATGTTCCCGGTGCATTACAAATTCCGAAAGGCATTCTATGATAAGTAAACGTTCCATAAGGACACGTAAACGTAGTTTTCTCTTGATCACGAGGGTCGATAGGGATTTGAAAGTAACTGGAAAAACCATCTAAAAAGCAATAGAAGTCATTTCCCGCAAGTTGCTCCAACATTTGATCCATGAAGGGCAAGGGAAAGTGGTCTTTACGAGTGGCATCATTTAACTGTCGATAGTCAATACACACCCTCCAACCAGTCACAACACGAGCGGGAATTAACTCGTTGTTTTCATTAGGCACAATGGTCATTCCTCCCTTCTTAGGGACACAATGGATTGGGCTCACCCATGAGCTATCGAAGATAGGATAAATCATTCCCGTGTCAAGAAGTTTTAAGACTTCCTTTTTGATGACATCGTGAATTTTGGGGTTTACCCTTCTTTGACTTTGAATTGCGGGTTTGTAGTCCTCCTCCATTAAAATCTTGTGAGTACAAATTTTTGGGTCAATACCCTTAATGTCGGAAATTTTCCACGCAATTGCCCTTTTATGAGCTTTAAGAACTTTCAAAAGTGCGGGTTTTTCATCATTGGCAAGATCTTTTGCAATAATAACCTGCAACTTGTCATCACCTTCCAAGAATGCGTATTCAAGGTGAGATGGAAGATCTTTCAATTCAAGGATTGGCGGTTCCTCGATTGAAGATTTTTGTTCAACACTCATAAATTCCATCAGCGGAAGAAATGGTGGAATGAGAGTATCATTACCAATAATCACCTCATCTTCATTGTCGATTTCATTTGAAATAAAATCGCCTCCTTGGAATGGAGTAAGATTTGGTGTAGAATTAGCAAGAATCGGATCCAAAATAGTGGGATTGCCACTTGACGAACTATCGGAAAAACCTAACACTTCTTGTGAAAACTCATCGCAAACCACATCGACTAAGTCAATATGGTTGATGGTAGCGATTGCATAAACATGAGAAGGTGTCGAATTTTGAGTAGCGTTTATAACAAGTTCCTCTTCGTTGAATCTCAAAGTAATAGTTCTTGCATGAACGTCGATAAGCGATCTCGATGTGTCTAAAAATGGACGACCTAAAATTCGAGGAACTTGAAGATCCGCGGGGATGTCAACTACTATAAAATCAACGGGATAGTAGAACTTCCCCACTTTCACGAAAACATCTTCGGCTACTCCACATACTAAGATCTTAGAATGATCGGTCATCTCGATAGACATGTTCGATGGAGTAAGTGCCGGAAGCGAGAACGATTTCCAAATGGAAAATGGCATCAAATTAATGCTCGCACCAAGATCGGCCAAGGCGAGACATTCTTTCATATCTTGTCTATCACAAGGAATGAGAAACTCCCCGGGGTCACCAACTTTTTCTGGTATTCGATTAAGATAAACCAAAGGACAATTAGATAGCTTTGAAAGCTTCTCCTTAGCGTTCATCATACCTTTGAAAGTGGAAGCGAAATGAGGAATGTATAACAACACGTCGGCTAAATTTACAATAAAATGCACTTGTTGAAACATTTTTATAAAAATCTCAATTTGTTGTTTGTTACGTTCTTGCATTTTTTCATTGTTTCATCTCGATGGGTAAGGTAAGGGTGGTGTGGGCTGGGGCATAGGCAACGGCCTTGGAATCTCGGGTTCCACAATTGGTATTGGTTCAACCGTAGGTGTGGTATGAGCGGTACTTCGTGGGCTTGTGATATGCTCCTTTTCGACCATCACCTCGGGCTCTTTCTCGATTTCCTTCTCCATAGAAGTACTAGGACGAGAGATTGGTTCCTTGAAAGTTTTACCACTACGAGTAGTAATAACCTTCATTTCTCCCTTCGGGTTTGCAATGGTATCACTAGGAAGACCACCCGAGGAAGAGGGTTTACACATGATTGCTTCAAACATTTTAGCCATTCGATCTTCAAATTTTGATTGCATTATTTACGCTTTTAACAACTCTTGCTTAATCTCATGTTGACCTTGTTCCATCTTTTATTGATTTTGTTGAAAACGTTGAACGTTTCCTTCCATTTTATTAGCATAAGTTTTCAATTCATTAGCAAGTTCATTTTTAAGCTCGTTTTTCAACTCGGATCTTAAGCTAATCATCTCACGTTGCATGTTATCAAACATAGCATCGTTTGCCTTTGCATAATCCAAAAATTCTCCATTAATATTTTTAGTGTGAGCATTTTGAAAACCTTGTGTAGTGTTTTGAAAATCACGGTTTTGGTTTTGATTTTGAACTTGCCCATTCCCACTTTGGTAATTACCCTTGTCGTAGTTACGTTCATTGCCTTGATAACCACCATTTTGATTGTTGTTTCGATAGTTGTTAACATTTTGATTTTGGGGAGCTTGATTTGGGCGGGAACCTTGGCCGTTTTCGTTGTAAGTTCCTGTTGCTAAGTAAGCACTCGAAGTGTTACCACCAGCGGTAATGCACTCGGAAAAATCATGAGCTCCACCACAAGATATACAACTGTTTTCAACCGCTTTAACCGATGCGGAATTCAAAGCATCATGTGCTTTCCAATGTGTCATAAGCATCGAAATCTATTGAAAAACGATTTTCCTCATTTGCTTCATCATGTAAGGCATTCATGTTACGATACGATGATGATGACGATGAACCCATATTGGCAACACTCGGTGTGTTACGAGGGTTATAAACTTTAGATCTATTCTCGATAATCTTTAAAGCCTCATCGGTCGTTTTGTACAAAAAATTACCACCCGCGGCGGCATTCAAATAATCTCGTTCATGATCGTTAAGCCCATTATAAAAAGTATCAATTTGATGCAATTCCGAAAAATCATGGCGAGGACATTCATGTAACATTTCTTTAAATCGTTCCCATGCCATTGAAAAACTTTTATTATTACGTTGTGTAAACCTTGAAATCTCATTTGTCAAATGTGTTGTTTTATATGGCGGAAAACATTGGTTTACAAACTTAGAGACGAGATCACCCCATGTCAAAATCGAATTTGGCGGTTCTTTCTCGAGCCAAATTTTTACGGGTCCATCCAACGAGTATGGAAACAACATCATCTTAATGGCGTCATGTGGAACATCCTTAAACTTGCTTGCGGTGAAATGATTGAAATTCCTTATGTGATAATGCGGGTTGTCTTTTTCAAGACCTCGAAACTTGTTTGCTTGTAGCATCGACATTAAACCCGTCTTAATCTCGAAATTCTCCGCAAGGATGGTGGGAATCACAATAGCTTCTCCAAAACATAAGGTGGGTGCTTGAAGTAACTCCATCATAGTACGATTAGCCATAGTGACAATTGGTTCTACAACGGGTTCAACAATTGGAGTTTCTTCTTCATTAAAACTTCCTTGGTTTTGACGATTTGCGAGCTCGTTTTGCTTGATTACGAGTTTGCATAGAACGTGACGTAGAACGTGGAGGTTAGCAAAGAAGATTATTTTTGGTTTTTTTGTGAATTTTCAATTTTTTTGTGTTTTTGATTGTTATTAATTTTTTTGGATTTTGTGTGTATTCGTAGAAAACAATCTACCAAATCTCTCCTCGAATCAAACTCCTGATTAAAGGAGCCTCAAAAGAATGAAAACGATCACGTGGAGTGAACGCCTTCAATTGAGTTTAGAACTTTGGTGAAAACCAAATTGTTCAAGAGGGTTTAATCACAAAGAAACCGAGCAAATATATATGATACGTAAAACGCGAAAATGATTGTAGGTAAATTACACACTTTTAGGAAAAAGGCGTAAAAGTGGTAAGTATTAAACAAATGATTTAGGAAAATCAAGTGTTAATGACCCAAAGGTGAAAGTTCGTTTCCCAGGGAGGTATTTGTGTGTGAATAATTCGTAATGATTTTGGATTAATATGAGAGAAAGAAAAGATGAGAAATTAGAATGACGGATACGTTAAAATTACACTACGACGACGAAACTAAAAACCGTAAAAAGTAACAAAATAAAAACTTAATTCTAAAAATTCCTAAAAAATTACCAAAAATAGATAAAAATGAAATAAGAGGTTACATATGATCAAAACTTTTTCAAACCTTTTAATTGTTTAAATATTAATTTTTAAATGCTAATTAAAGCCCTAAAAATCCAAATAATTAATAAAAAGCCCAAATAAAGTTTTTTCACTTTGTAAAACTCTAAAATGACTTAATTAAGCTAAAAACTATTTTTAAGAAATTTAAATCTAATGAAAACTATTTTTAAATGATTAAAAACTATTAAAATATTAAAATAATTCGAAAAATTAATAAAATGATGAGAAAAATAATCTAAGAGTTTTAAAAACCCTAACTTAATGTATTTGACCTAGGAAAAATGTAAAAGTTGCAAATACTAATTTAAACCTAAAAACTGTTTTTAATATTAAAATAATATTAAAAATCCAAAAATTATAAAAATTTCTAAAAACTTGCAAACCAGTTTATTTTAACCTAAATAAACAGAAAATGAAAGTGAAATTATCAAAATATCCTTATTGGGCCCACAAATGGGCTAAAAACAAAAACAATCCAAATAAATGGGCTTTTTGGGCCAATAAAATCAAACTTAACCAAATAAGCTGAAAACCACTAGTCTGACTCAAAATTTAATTCTAAACACAAAATTCTAAAGGCCCAAAAGCTGAAAATGTGCTTATCACAGCTTAATAAGTCAACAACTTATTCTTAATGGGCTTTTTGGCCCATTAAGCTATAAGCCAATGCCATAAGCTCTAATTTGACACACAACCTCCTTTTGGGATGCTTAAGAGATCTGTAAAAAGAAATTTTGAAAAAGCTTGACCAATAATCCATAAATAAGCCAAGTAAGATTTCACTAAAAGACAAAATAGTCGACTTAGAGTTCTAGACCACCTCAGGACTTGATTTAACTTGCAAAAGACTCTAAATTACTTAATTAAGACAAATTAATCAAGAATAATCCAATAAGAAAAGCTAAATAAGCTGAATAAGTCAATAAGCACTTATGAAAAAGTCAAATAAGTTGGTTTTCTAGTCAAACCCTAAAGTCAACACCTCAAACGCTCCAGAATGAACAAATGGGTCAAATTATGAAGACTGATTACCAAATTAAATTTTTTGCATGTTTTAATAAGCTAGAATAGCTTATTGATAAGCTGAACCCAGTTTAACACTAGCAGTGGTAACAAGCAGTGGGAAAGGAGTTCACACTGCTGATTGTGCAGACTTGTTTTGGCTTGATTTCAAGCCTTTCTTGTTGGTTTTTAATGGAACAAAGGCACCCCAATAAGCTTTGGCTTAGTGGGAGTCAACAACAACATAAAAATCACAAATCCAAACACAATAAGGCACTCAACAGATAAAATCAAATAGCATGCAGACCAAGAACAATTGCTGATATGATTGACCAAAAGCTGAATTTCAAAAAGCTATAAAACTCACAATAAGCTACCAAACTATGAAACCAGATATTGAAGAGTTAAACAACCAACAATACTACTAGCATGCCAAATTTCAGACCTCAAATCATTCAAACAAGCTTACAAATCTCTTTGATGTGTTTGACTAAATTTTGTGTACAAAATCTAGCAACCTACGTTTTTTAGTTCTCCTTTGTTTTACACTAAACCAACACCTAAAACACCTTAATAACCAGCAAGTAAACACCTATAAACACAAAAGAACCAAGCTCAAAGGCCCTAAGGCCTATGAACCAACAGAAACAAACACCCCTTTATCCAACCTTTTGCACACAAATCTGATTTTAGAACCTATTAACCAACAATATCTAGGTGTGATGATATCAAATAAACCCTATGTGACAGATTAGAACCAAACTAACAGCAATCAACCCATCAAATCACTTGATGACGTATAGTCCCTAGTCGGACTGAATAGTCCGACTCACGGGTACTACCCGTGTCCATCAGGAATGGATTGGATTACTTGTGTGATGTGTGCACATAGCCCATAAGGCCTGGTAAGACGTTGTCGCACAAGAGGTTAATTACTTAGCCAAGTCCTTGTCGCAGTACGATAGGATCAGATCGAATATAACTTATATTATAGTTATATTCGCCTAAGGAAAAGGGGATATACACTTGCCTTGGTTAGATAACAAAGATCAAGCTATTTCCAGTCATTATCTTTTCCTTAGGTCGCAAGAACAGGGAGCCCAGCCTGGACTCTCTCGAGTATGAAAGGAACCCCTCCGGTTCCACAAAGGTACAATATATACGATACCCTAAACACTAATATACTCAAACCGATTACTTACTCTCACGCCGGAGTCTAATCGTGGGTAACAAACCCACGGTAAGCCTAATGGTGTTTGTTTAGTGTGCAGGGTCCTAAAGCAAGTTTCACTTGGTGTGAGAGCCGGAGTCCACAAGACCCCAAATTAAGCCTAATTTGGGTTAAGCTCGGTCTACCCCAACTTTTACATCAACAAGTTGGCGCTATCAGTGGGACCTTTACTAAGCTCTAACAAATGACGAAAAGCGGTAAGAATGAAGGCAGTCAAGGATCCTCGACGGTAGATGGCCGTATCACATCAGTAAATGTTACTCCTGGATCTGCCAGCGAGGCAAACACTCGGGACATGAACAATCCCCCAGTCTTAAGAACAGAAGGACTGTTTTCAACTCTCCTACTCGCCGCCGGGGAACAAGATACCAAATGGGAGTCAACCCAGCCTCCTCCCAATAAACAAAAAAGAAAGACGCCCCAAGAGGAGAGTGGGGAAGTCATAGCTAAAAAGGCACGCATGATGGAGGAGTATGTAGCTCATAACTTACAAGCACTCATTCCTTTGGTGGCAAAACATGAAAAGATGGTAGAGGAATCAAAGCGCGCTAAGCATACCGCATCCTCAGAGGACGATCTGTCAGGATCAAGTGATAGTCCGTCCGGAAAATATATGCGTGCAAGTTATTCCTCGGATGACCAAATCTTCTCACAACCGTGGAGGAGAGCAATGAAAAACGCCTTTACAAGGCGCATACAGCATTATGGAGACACCAGAAAGCGCTGCATGCAATCAAACGTAAAAACTTATGATGACACGACGGATCCAAAAGACCACTTGAAAGTCTTTGAATCTCAATCGGGCATCAAACAATGGCCAGAGCCCGTATGGTGTAATATTTTTAACTTTGCACTCATAGGGAACGCGCGGACGTGGTTTGATAGGCTTCCGCCGCGAAAAGTCAACGGGTACGAAGTGCTGCTAAAAGCGTTCAAAAGAAATTATGTGCAACAAAAAAGGCATGATAGGAATGATGTATCGCTTACCAGGGTAAAGCAGCGCCAAGGCGAATACTTGTAAGACTTCCTGGAACGTTTCAAAAGCGAGTGTCTTCAAGTAAAGGACTACCCAGAAATTTTGAAAGTATCCTGCTTCATGGCGGGGATACGAAATAGCGACTTAATAAAGAAGCTTAATGAAAGAACGCCCGAAACCTTTGACGGAGTGCTAAGGCGGGTAAGGTCTTTCATACAAGGATAATCGGCTGCTTCGGAAATAACACGAGGTACTTATGATCACAAATCTACTCGCATGCCCATTGAAGGACCCAATAATCAAGGAAAATCTCTAGGCCTTGATTATGTAGGAAGGAGAAGGCATGGGCGAGCTTATAACTCAAGGTTTACCCCCCTTAAGTTAACCCCGAGGGAAATCCAAGTGATGGAAGGTGCGAGTTTCACAAGGCCAACGCCAATGACTACCCCGGTCGAAAAGCGTGCTAGTAATAGATACTGTGAATACCACAATGAGAGAGGGCATGCTACAAATGAATGTATTCAGCTGTAGAAATATATCGAGAATAGAGTAAAGAAAGGCGAGCTAAAACACCTTGTCAAGGAAAACACGAAGGATGACAGACAAACAATCGCCAGCGCGAACATCTACATGGTGGAATCATGGCAACGAAGGACAAGGCAGAGGGTGAGCCAAAAATTCTCGAAGGGAAAAGACATTTCTTTTCCCCCACTCAATGCAAGGAACGTCGCAGACGGCCTGCTAGTTATAGAAATAAGCATTGGTCAGCACAACATACATCGTATGTATGTGGATGGAGGTTCATCAGCAGAAATAATGTACGAACACTGCTTTCTAAAGCTTAGCGCAGAAATAAAGAGCCAAATGATGCCTGTGACTTCCCCGCTCATTAGGATCAGCGGAGAAGCGGTATGGCCCTTGGGCCAGCTGGAGTTAGTAGTAAGGGTGGGAGATGATGAGCACTCGGTGGAAGTCCCGATGAATTTTTTAATTATACGGTCGCCATCACAGTACAACGGGATCATAGGGTGACCAACTATACTAGCAGTGCGAGCGATACCTTCTACGGCTCATGGTATGATGAAGTTCCCAGTCGATGGAGGGGTCGTAACGATATTCAAAACGGCTGTTACACCCCCAGAATGCAACTCGATCACAGAACCGCCTAGAGTCACGAGGGAACCAAACCACCAAACTTGAAGGTAGAAATACATCCGCAGTACCCGGATCAGGAGATAACGATCGGGGAGACATTATCTGACAAAGGAAAGACAGACACGTGTCGCCTTTTGAAGGATAACCTGGACGTCTTCGCATGGGAACCCAAAGATATGACGGGGGTACCAAGATCGATAGCTGAACACAAGCTTCAGATCCGCGAAGGATATCCTCCAGATAGGAAAAAGAAAAGAGGACAAGACCTAGAGCGCAACAAAGTAATACTGGACGAAGTAAAAAAGCTGGTGGACACAGGAATCATGAGGGAAGTTTACTATCATGACTGGCTCGCTAACCCGGTAATGGTGAAGAAACATGATGGCAGCTGGCGCATGTGCGTTGATTTCACAGACCTCAATAAAGCTTGTCCCCAAGATTGCTACCCACTCCTGGAAATAGATTGGAAGGTGAAATCATTGTGCGGATACCTCTTCAAATGCTTCCTGGACGCGTACAAGGGATACCGTCAAATACAAATGGCAGAAGAAGATGAGGAAAAGACAGCATTCCATACCAGCCAGGGGTGTACTGTTACACGAAAATGCCGTTTGGACTAAAGAATGCAGGGTCCACGTATCAACGACTGGTTGATAAGGCATTTGAAAGCCAAATAGGGCGAAATTTGGAGGTGTATGTTAATCCCACTTCAATCCATAACACAATATAAGATGATATTTAGAGAGATAAAGAGTAGAAAAGTAGAGAGAGAAATAAGAGAGATTATGGATGATTAAACACTTTTAGAGAGAGAAACAAATGTTAACCAACACCCTCTTCAACACATGGAAGAGGGTATTTAAATGCCACGGCTATAAGGCCTTAGTGGGCTTGTTCATGGGCCGGGCTTGGCTTTTCTTGGGCTTACGCCCCTAACTTATACAATATTAGCTTAAATACCAAGCCCGGTTTTCCCGACTAACCTATTACAATACAAGACCAATAACGACTAAGATGACCTATTACATTCTTGTTTGACTATATAAAATATAGGGCTAACAATATCCCCCAATGTATTGGTCATCTTAAAAAGCTTAAAGAGCATAAGATGATTGAGTGAATACATTCTTGTAGAGGAGATCTTCCTGCTTTTGTCTTGTATCTTGGTCTTGATCTTGTTTGTAACGGTTTAGTTACTTCATGCTTTTGTGATCTTTATCTGAGCCTTTGTCATTTGACTTTGAGTGCTTGAGATCTTCAATCTATGCTCCTTGTGACTAAGATGACCTATTACATTCTTACATTATTAGGTATCTTGATTATCACCATCTTATGCTCTTGTGACTTCTGAATTGACATAGGTTAGTACACAGCTACGCCACCTTCTTGATATGCATCAACGTATATAGACACGGATAAAATGGCTTTGAACATTTCACCCTAACTCGGTAGCGTTTTACCTCCGGTCGGTGAAGACCGTTAAACGGTATTAAATACCGTACCTGTGATCAGGTAGATTCGATTAAGAACCTCCTTGACAGGGTTTCCCGGCGGTAATAGCCAGTTCTCTTTACTCGATCGTCTCAAAGCAGATTGCGAACGTAAAGAGTGAATCATAAGGATAAATTATTCGTCTGATTAGAGTCGTCAATTCAGAATTCCTAGAATAAGTTTGATTCTAAAAGAATCGCACCATTGTTGCTTTCTAGTTTGTCACAAGCTTGATTCATAGAGAATCTTGCGAGTCACCTATCGCAGTGCTGTTTGATATTGACACTGGAAGGATTTCCATTCGTCACTGTGAACACTAATGAGTGTCACTCTGAATGTTCTGGCAAGATCACACGGATTTTGCGAAGAAACCTGGAATCAAGTTTGAATCAATTAAGAATCGAAACTTAGTTGCTTTCCAGTTCTCACAAGTTTGATTCATGTAGAATCGCAAAAGTTACCTACCATGAGCTTGTTTAATGCTGGCTCAAGCAGGATTTCCATCTTCATTGTGAATCGTATCACTCAGATGTTCTGGCAATATCACAAGGATAATGCGTAGGAATCGATTGTGTCCTAATGAGATGATAAATTGATCTCTTCTGGCTCTAGACTCAATAAGTGCATTTTGGTAATCGGAGGCTGGAGCAGACTGCCACCTTTTCAATATTAACTAAATCGGAGTGAGAAAGTCAATATATACGTGTTGATCTCCGTGACAATGAGACAAGTTTCTTTTGAGAGAAACTCGAATGGCTGGGAAAGGGTTGTGCATCGCATCACTGGGTCCATGACACTTGTCTTCAAGATATGTGTTAACCCGGTTTCTGCCTAAGTTGCATAGAATATTCAACTCCTTCAATGCTTACCAATACGTCATCACTAGCACCTTGTTGTGATTGTTCCAGTGCTAGATTAAGTAATTGGTCCGCATTTAGCTTCATTCAACTCCATCTTTCCTAAGGACAACTATTTCTAGCTATGGAGTGTCCTTGGGTAGATCCCTCCGGTTCTGGTTGGATCATAGGACTTAGATTCCTTCCTAAACCACCTTTTGACTCCGTCGTTCCGTCGTGGATAGTAGGTTGTTTTGGCTATAGATCGTAACCATAAAACCATTAAAAAACATTCAAAGTGTTTGATAAAAATCAAAACTTTTAACACTTTGAAAGTTTTACATTTCCAAAAAGCTCCCCCTACACACATGCATCGATATACGAAATAGTTTGGCATGTGAAGAAAAGAGTTGCACTTGAGTCTTTAAGATCACATTTTGCGATATATTACATTTTAATCACATTTTCTCCCCCTATCTCTAATATAGACATATAATATTAGAGATACCAATTGATTAATATATGACAATTTCCAAAAAATCGACGGGAGAGAAACATGTGTGCACGCATGAATCATGGAACATTTTCAGTTGGGTCGCTCCCCCTCAACAATATATGTGTGTCTTGAGACAAAATTTGACACAATTTTAGAAAAACGACACCACAATATATGTTGAGGTACGTAGTTGAGATGCCTTTACCGATAATATATATGACAGATTTAATATCATTTTCGGAATGTGTTGGATACATAAAATATGACAATTTTAGAGATGTACCCAACAACATTAAAAGGCTTGATTTTAAAACGCTCCCCCTCAAAAATTGATCAAAATAACATATGACAATTTCGAGATATGAAAACCACATATGAGGAAGGGAGTGTTGAACACACAATTTTGAAAGATTTAGAAAAATCTTTTTGAGAAATTCTTGAAAAATTGTGTTCAACGGTTTTAAAATAAATTCCGATTTACATGAGCTCAAAACTTTGAATGTTTTGTGACAAGCTCATGACCGAGAAAAATTAATTTCCCGTTGTGGAGGATAAGTTATCATCCGTGATAAACTTTCCTGAAGTGGAAGTTCGAGTTCTAAGCTGACATTTACTTAGAAGTCGGTTTTCATGAACTTAAAAACTTTGAATGTTTTTATAGGAAGCCCATGACCGAGAAATATGAATTTTTCGTTGAGAAGGATAAGTTATCGTCCGAGATAAACTTTCCTTATTTGATGTCCGAGTCCTAAGCTGTGATGTGCTTAGAAGTCATATACACGAGATTAAAACTTTAGAATAGTTTTGATGGAAGCTCGTGTCCGAGAAAATTGAATTTCTCGTTTTAAGGTTAACTTATCATTGAAGAGATAAAGTTCCCTTTCTTCGACGTTCGAGTTACAGTCTGATATGTGACTGTAAGTCATTGTGAAGTTTTACTTGTGAAACCCCTGAGACGCTTGTTTCTCTGATATCTGCTTCTTGAGCAACCAAACTCTGAGAGTGTCTTTTGTTGAACGATATGAATATGGAAAGCCTTGGTGTTCTTGTCGAACCGTCACTTTATTACCTGCACTTTCATCAGTAGATTGTATGCTTGCATGTGGGTTAGTGATATCCTTGTGAGAAACATGTTGGGGTACACCTTGAACCTTTTTCGTGCTAGAGGGAAATATCTTTCCAGTAGGAACCCACCTAAGACCTATTGTTTTGAAGGTTCTACCCGTTGGTATCCACCTAAGACAGGGTCTAGGAGTCATAGATTTCTCATGGACAGCGGAAGACTTAGTTGGAGAAGACCTATTTCCTGTAGGGTTCCGTTTTTTAGATGCTCTAGATTTGTGCTTCACCTTGTTCAGGACTTGCGTTATACAATCATCATGAATGGCATTAAACACGCATTTGTTACATTTCTTGCAAACAAAGTGCTTAGCATCTGAGAAGGCTCTAGAGTTCCTAGGGTTGGCAGAACTGTGCACATCATAGAAGGGTCTAGAATTCCTAGATTTGTGAACAACGCTCCTAGGTTGTGGTAAGGTCCTATCTCTTGCTTGAGTATTTTTCTGAGCATCCTCTAGATACCTTTTATGACCCGTGTCATTTAAACTACGCCTAGGCATGTTCTTGTAGCTAGATCTAGAGTTTCTTGAAGCATTCATGTGATCTGGTTTTACAGATACAGTCTTTCTTAAGGAGGATCTAGATTGTGGAGTGACTGGTTTTGACAAATTGCTACGCATGTCAGCTTGGGAGGCAAACCTCGGGTTCGACGTTTTAGGTCGTTCAGACTGAAATGCATTTGGTTGTCTAGCAACTGAGCAAGGTTTGATTAGTTGAGAAGGAGGTTTCCCCAAGACAGACTATTTTACAAACTTAGTATCCACACTATTTCCTTTCAACTTCCTTAATTTATTTTTCGCAGCTGTAATTGCAAAAACCTTTTCCTGAATCTGAGATTTTAATTGATCATTTTGTAGAAGTAATTGAGCGACACGTTGTTCTAACTTAATGTTCATATTATCAAATATGTCGTTATCAGCAGTCGCGTCATTACTGTCTACAGTGTCGATAGGTTGCACAGATATTTCACTTGGTGAAGCAGGCGGAGGACTTGGATTTTGAGAGGCCAACTTTGATTGTAACATATTTATTTGTTTCACAAAATGTTCTTTTTCCGCGTTGAAATCTTGAATCTTATGATCCAATTTTTGTTCAAGAACAAAATTTGCTTTTTCAAGTTTTTCAAAATAAGCCTCAAATTTGTTATTTTTCTTTGAAAAATCGAGTTTGGCATCCTCAAAATCTTCTGTCTTCTTAGCTAACAGAATTTCAAGCTCATGGTTCTTAGTATCAACATCATATACAACATTTAATTGTACCTTATCCATTGGCTCATCATCAAAAATGGGTCTGATATCCGCATCATTGACTTTGTGATCATTCCCTGAGCTGTTGCTGGTATGCTGCTTTTCGGATTCTGTTTCGCTGCTTTCTGTATCAACCGAACAAGCATCCAATGCTTGACCCTTATCGACGTTTCTGTCTTTCGTCTGCATCACTCGTTGATTCATCCTTCGTTTAAATTTCTTTTGATGGCGTAGTCTTTCAGCAATTGACTTCTTTAGATTACTCAAATGTTGAAGAAGTGACTCTTTGAACGCTTGAAGATCTACGAGATTATATTTGGTAAAGTATGTGCTTGTAAACTCTCGATCGTTTTTGGATAATCAACTTGAGTCAATGAATTGTTGGAACTGATTGTTGAGAGCTAAAAGGACCTCCAAGGATATATTCTCGTGAAAATCGTCTCTGTCAAGTTCTTGTTGAAGATGGTCCACATTAACTAGCATCGATCTGATGAATGTCTCAACATCTTGACCAAATAGTAGAGAGAATACCTGTTTGAATCCAATTTCACGACGAGTGCCTTTTAGGTCTTTGATTGTAGTAAATTACACCTCTTGTTTAGGAAAACAAAAGAGCGTAAATGAGTTGTAAAGTATTAAGTGATGATTTAGGAAAATCAAACACTAATGACCCAATGAAGTTCGTTTCCCAAGGAGGTATATGTGTGTGAGTAATTTGTAACTGGTTTGAGATTAATATTGGTTAGAAAGGGATGAGAAAATAGAATGACAAAGACGTGAAATTAATTACTACTACGACTACACGTAAAACCGTAAAAAGTAAAAAAATAAAAATTAATTCTAAAAATTACCAAAAATTCACCAAAAATCAAAATAAATAAACTAAGAGTTTACCAATGATCAAAACTTTTTCAAACCTTTTAATTAATTAAATATTATTTTTTAAATGCTAATTAAAGCCCTAAAAATCAAATTAATTATCAAAAAGCCCAAATAAAGATTTTTCAATTGGTAAACCTCTAAAATGACCTAAAAGGATTAAAAACTATTTTTAGAAATTTTTAAACTAATAAAAACTATTTAAAATGATTTAAAATGTATTAAAACTTAAAATAATTATAAAAATTAATATAAAGGTGATAAAATTAATCTTAAAGTTTCAAAAATCCTATTTTAATGTATTTAAGCTAAGAAAAATGTAAAAAGTGCAAAAATGTGAAATTTGAAAAATAATAATAAAATAATATTAAATTAATATTAAAAATCCAAAAATTCTAAAAAATCCTAAAAACTTGCAAACTAGTTTATTTTAACCTAAATAAACAGAAAATGAAAGTGAATTTACCAAATTAACCCTATTGGGCCCCCAAATGGGCTAAAATCAAAAATAGTCAAGCTTAATGGGCTTTTTAGCCCAAAAAGTCAAAATAAGCCCAAATGACTTGGAAAAGCACTATCTGACTCAAAATTCAATTCTAAACACAAAACTCTGAAGGCCCAAAAGCTGAAAATGAGCTTATCACAGCTTAATGAACAAATAGCTTATCCTTATTGGGCCAATAAGCCCATTAAGCAATAAGCTAATGCCATAAGCTCTATTTTTACACACAACCTTCTTTTGGGATACTAAAGAGATCTGTAAAAAGAAATTTTGAAAAAGCACACTCAATAAGCCAGAAATAAGCAAAGTACAAATCCACTAAAAGACAAAATAGTCGGGTTTGAGATCTAAGGCACCTCAGGACTTGATTCAACTTGCAAAATGTTACAAAGGACTTCAATAAGCCAATCAACCAAAATCGAATAAAAAACCAATAAGCTGGAATAAGCCAATAATCACTTATGAAAAAGTAAATTAAGTTGGTTTTCTAGTCAAACCCTAAAGTCAACCCACCAATTGCTCCAGTATGAACAAATGGGTCAATTAATGAGCACCTATTACAAAATCCAAGTTGTTGCTGGTTAAAATAAGCTAGAATAGCTTATTGATAAGCTGATGTCCAATTAACACTAACAGGGGGAACTTTCAGTAGGAACCGGTTCCCACTGCCTTGACTATTTGACCTGGCTTTTTAGAGAGATTTTGTATGTTTTATTGGAAGACAAGGGAACCAAGTGATCAGTTAATCACAAGGAGTCACAATCAAGCACAACAACACACTTTGGTATCACCAATTAGCACAGAAAAATCAAACAATGCTCAGATCTAGCACAGACATAGATATTAAGCAGTTATGAACACTTAAGCAGTTTTAAGCTAGAATAAGCACTCCAAATTCAACCAGATGCATACACAAGCTATTTAAACTATGATTAAGCACAAACAAACTTAAATCAATCACTGAATCAAAGTATGGAACAAGATCAAAGCAGATTACACTTGCTGATATGAACTTCAAGAACAATAGCACACTTTGCTGATATAAATGACCAAAGATCCAATTTCAACACTCAAATCCTACTTCCCTGGTGTAACTAACTAGGTTTAATCACTTGTTAACCCTAGTATATGATTAGATCTAGGTGTCCCTTAAACCACAGCCAATTTCAACAAGCATACAAGATTTTAGAGCCTATTTTAGGATCTAGGTGTTTATATGCTCAAAGCTTGCAGATAAATGTCACTTAGCACTTATGAGATATGTTCCAACACAAAGCACCAACTCAAAATAGCATAAATCCAAAAAAGGCTGTTATACCAAACAACCCTTAATCTATCATTTTTCAAAGCAACTTGTGATATTAACTAATAACCTACTGATTTTATGAATAAAAAACACTTCATAGGTGACAACTAACAGATTCAAACACTAAAATCACAACCTCAAACACAAGAACACAAAATCAAAGCACAAAATCCAAAACAGGCAATAACATGAAATATTTAGGGGAAACTTAAACAAGGGATTATACCTGTCCTCCACAACATCCTAGGAGGACTAGCTATGCTCCTTGGACCCTGTTCAACAACTAGAACAAGACCAAGGTTCTTCAAAAAGGAAGATCAAAACCTGCTGATGTTCAAAGCAGAACAAGGTTTTGATTATGATATTTATTCAACACAAATGAGCAAACAACTCAACCAAGAGCTCAAAACTGTTCTCATGCTTGGTGTCAACAAGCTTGAAGGAGCTTAAGGCCTTTGGCTAAGGTTAGTACAAGAGAATAACCAAAAAAGTAACAAGGATTTCAAGGTTTTTGAACCTTTGAAAGCCTTATAAACATAGACGTGCCTTAACCACAAGATTAAGGAAGGTCTAAGAGATCAAATGGAACATAGATTTCAGATATTCAAACACCAACTTTTAATATACACAAAAGAGATTTCTCAAATTTTTGGAAATTCAAATTTTATATAAATAAAAAGGATTTACAAAGATTATAGCCAAAATCTAGAACAAAGGGACTCTCACAGGTTGAGGTCTCCTTTTATAGGCAAATGCTAACATAACACTATTCATAAACCCTAGATGTGAATTTACTAAATTATCCTTGAGTGCTTCTAGACGAATCCTTGATATGATCTGTCCAAAATGATCAAGGACGTTCATTTTAGCTTGCTAGTTAAGCAGAGAGTCTAGGCTGTTGATCTTGACACGTCATTCGCCTTGGGGAGAAAGTTGCGTTTTCATTGGTGTATGAGGTTGAGTGTGGGGTCCAAAGGTGAGTGTAGAAGAGGGATTTTATTGTTGGGATGGGTTTCTGCATGTGTGAATCACACATGTGCCAAGGTAATTTCATTTTACCCTTTGGTTAAGTGAGTGGTAATTCTGGGTTCATCACGTGCTAAAGTGATAACTTTTGATCCGAAATTGGGGGAAAGGTTGGTGTTTGGCGTAATATTCGTTTGAATGTTTCAAAGTTGGCAGTTGTGACCCTTGGTCTTTGGCAAAAGATGTATATGAAATATTTCAGCCCACAAAACGTGTTCCCTTTGTTAATAAACTTTCCAAGTTTATACTTTTGCCACAAAACTTTGGTGAAAAGGTTTAAAGGGTTGTTTTTGCCATTTTTCCATATTTGAGGGACTGAATTTGGACTTTCTTGATCTTCAAAGGTCTTCAATGTATCTTCGACTCCATGAGGGACCATAATTGACAAATTAGATTTGATGAGGGACTAATCTTGCCATTTCTTCAAAGTTGAAGGACCATTTTGTAATTTTGACAAACTTAAGGGACCAAACTTGTAATTGTGAATTCACAAGGGTTTTAAGTGTCAATTCTTCATTGTTTGAGGATCAATCTTGTATTTCTTCAAGTCTTCAAGGTTTAATCTTGGATAATTCATGAACTAGGGCCCGGTTCTTTGTACGGCTTCGTTTCTCGTGTCCATTTTTCCTTGTTTCTTGTGATCTTTTGTCTTTTTCACGATATCCATACCTAAAATACACAAGTAAACAAACACAAGCATATATATGGTATTTTATGACATTTTAGTGCATTTAAAGCCCGAAAAGAACGATGAGATCATGTATAAATGCCATCTCATCACTCCCCCATACTAAGCCATTGTCGTGCCCTCACGCAATGCTAGAATAAAGTATCTAAGCATCACCAAAATTCAATTTTATTACCCTTTATTGAAAAGTAAAAGACTTTCAATAATACTACGAAGATGTGTAAAGACATAATGTATGATTTTCATCACGAATGTGACTTTTAGGGTCAAAGAATAGAAACAAGTAAATGTCCCTTAGAGTAAATTTCGTCATCCTTGATTGTCATACATTCCATGCTAAGTGCAAAAACGAGATCATTATTGGTACAAGTAACAATGCTAACACTACTCATACGTCCAAATTGTGTAATACTTTTTCTCCCCGCAATCCTAGTTATTATAAAAGGAAATGGGTTACTAGCATTTTTTAACTATTTGTCATGGATCACAAGTGATTCATATTGACTTATTTGAGTAGTTATTATTCCGAAAGCAAAGTAGAACGATTTAATCGATAGTTAGCCGAAGGACAAAATCTTTTAAAATTCTCGTGTATCTCCTTAAGTTCATATCTTGGCATAACTCGTTTCACGATTTGAGACCTTTCTCAGACCGATATTTGGCATGTACTGCATACTTCAAATCTTGGGAAGACGATCTTGAAATTATGGTCTTCTCTTCATATATTGGAATTTCTTCACTTGACGTTTTTAGAGATTCTTTATATTTGGACGACGACTTCATCATTTTTCTTCAATCATTATTTTGGACTTTGATATACAACGATCCGCCTCCTTTTCAGACTTGGATATATTTATCCTCATACCTTGTTAGGGTCTTTTTGGATAGACTTTCTCCATGATCTTTAGGGGAGTAATTGCTTTTCGTCGTGTGTCTCGATCCTTGATATTGATTTAGGAATAATGATACTTCACATCATCTTGGATCTTTAGCAAAAATAGAGCTCCTCATGCCTTGTTAGGGCCTTTTTGGATCTTCACCAATCTTTGCGTCCCGCTTCAATAAGTTATGCGTTGGCTATGAACTCTATTCAACCCCGAGAAACTTTTAAACGATCTTGCGCTAGAGGCTAAGTAACCTTTCAAATCGTAGGACCCTACTTATTGCAATTATTTTTATTCCTAATGCATTGATCTTATGGGAAGAAAAAGCCACAATTAAAAACATATGAGTTTTTGAAAGAACATTTTTATGTTCTACGTTTAGCATGATCACTTGTCTAACTCTATCACTTCTCGTTATTCACTATATAAAGACCTCTAATTAAAGAGACTCGTGAATACTTAGCCATGCAAGTCAAAATTAAGCCAAATTTGGATTAGCTTTCATTAAGACTATATCAAATCAAAGTTTTGGGTTTTCAAGCCACCTATAGGATCTTGCACTTTCTTGGACTTTTTCAAGTTTAGAGAATGCATTTTATAGTTCCCTTGATAAGTGACTTTCTAGGATCAATTATAGGAACTTGCGAAAAGTTCTTGTTCTTAACTCGAATGAGCTAAGACATTCGTGTTTTAAAGTTCCCTATATAAAAGTCTAGCAAAACTTGAATAGAGCGAGTTAAGGAATGTAAATGGCTCTAAATGCCCATCAAGTCAAAAATTAGCTCTTATTCTACCCATCGGAAAATAAACATTCGTGTCTTAAAAACACTTATTAAAACTAAGAAAAATTTTAAAATTTGGCCATTTTTAGCCTTATTAGCAACAAAACAAAACAAAACATTGAAAGTTGGAAAACGTGAGGGCGTAGCAAAGCAAGTATCTATTAACCCCCCATACTAAAAGTAAACATTGTCCTCAATGTTTCGAGTTTAAAGGTGGAGCACCCCCATACTAGAGACGAAGAATCGAATGCTTAGGATCTAGCATGGAAAGGGTGATCAACAATATATCTAAAGCCGTTTATGAATTATGCTAAAAGATAATCGTTAGAACAATAAAGGATATGTCATGGATTCGTGAAAAACTTCTTCAAGCAAACGATAGAGGCTCACGTAAACGAACACGAGAGTCTTCAATTGTCGATGATGATGATCTAGATAATACAATCACAAACAACTACGAGACAATAAGTTGGAAGGGCACAAATCCCCTCTCATTAGTTATTAGTAAGCATAAAAGGATAAGCATGGGATCTCCCCCATGAGGCACCTCGTTTTTGATTACCGAGTCATGAGCTCGACTCGATCCCCTCAATGCTAATTATCATTGGGGAAGGTGACTTGGTCGAGGTTAACCATTGAAGGAATTTCCCCACCAAAGTAGTGCTTAAGCCTATGTCCATTCACCTTGAAATTAGGACCATCATCTTGAGCTAGCTCGATGGTCCCATAAGGAAACACTTGTGTAACGGTGAAAGGACCCGACCAACGAGATTTCAATTTCCCGGAAAATATCTTAAGTCGGGAGTTAAAAAGTAACACTTGATCACCAACGTTAAAAACCCGGTTTTTAATTTTTGCATCATGAAACTTTTTAGTCTTCTCTTTGAAAACCAATGAATTTTCATAAGCATTGTCTCTTAGTTCATCCAATTCATTCAATTGTATTTTTCGGTGATCTCCCGCGGTCTTTAAGTCAAAGTTTGCATGCTTAAGGGCCCAATATGCCTTGTGCTCCAATTCAATGGGCAAATGAAAATTCTTCCCATAGACTAACTTATAAGGAGTACAACCGATAGGTGTCTTATAAGCGGTCCTAATGGCCCATAAAGCGTCATCGAGTTTGTCGGACCATGAAGCACGGTTTTCTCCAATCGACCTCTCTAAAATCCTCTTTAAAGCTCGGTTCGAAACCTCGACTTGCCCACTCGTTTGCGGGTAATAAGCCGTAGAAAGACGATGAGTGACTCCATATCTCTTTAAGACCTTCTCGAATTGGTCATTACAAAAATGGGTTCCACGATCGCTTATAATAGCATGAGGGGTTCCGAACCGAGAGAATAGTTGCTTTAAAAACTTAACTACCACACGAGCATCATTAGTAGGTAAAGCCTTAGCTTCCATTCACTTAGAAAGGTAGTCCACCGCGACGAGGATATACTTGTTACCATGAGACGATGGGAACGGCCCCATAAAGTCTATGCCCCAAATGTCAAAAATCTCACACACTTGAATTATGTTTTGCGGCATTTCATCACGTTGAGACGATTTTCCTTGACGTTGGCACGAATCACACGACTTCACAAGTGCGTATGCATCACGATAGATAGAAGGCCAAAAGAAGCTGGCATCGAACACTTTCTTAGCCGTGAGATTAGCACCATGGTGACCACCCGTGGGTCCCTCGTGACAAGCTCTAAGGATGTTAGAAGCTTCGGCACCAAAAACACAATGTCGAACGAGTTGATCCGCACAAACCTGAAAGAGATGAGGGTCGTCCCAAAAATAGAACTTGACGTCACGAAAGAATTTTCACTTTTGTTGTGTCATCATACCCTTGATTATGAAATTCCACGCATGGTAATTTGCAATGTCAGAAATCCATGGGGTGGTTCCTTTAGAATTCACTACACCGAGAGTCTCGAGAGGAAATGTTTCGATGATTTCCTTGTTCTCGAAAACATCTTTGTGAGGATCTTCTAGACGAGAGAGATGATCGGCCGCTAGATTCTCGGCTCCTTTTCTGTCAAGCACGGTGACATCATATTCTTGGAGGAGGAGAATCCAACGAAGCAACCTCGGCTTAGCATCTTGCTTAGCAAGAGATACTTGATAGCCGAATGGTCGGTATACACGATGCTTTTAGTGAAGACGAGATAAGGTCAGAATTTCTCAAAAGCATAGACCACGGCAAGGAATTCCTTTTCTGTTGTGGTGTACTTAAATTGAGCCTCGGTCATCGTCTTACTAGCATAATGGATAGGACGGAAATGCTTTTCATAACGTTGCCCTAAGACGGCCCTATAGCATAATAACTTGCATCGCACATGATTTCAAAGGGTAATTCCCAATAAGGAGCAACAAGAATGGGAGCTTCGGTATGTTTCCTTTTAAGAGTTTCGAAAGCTCTAACACAATCCTCATTGAAATTAAAAGGAGCATCCTTCTCGAGAAGGTGTGTCATAGGTCGAGAGATTTTCGAAAAGTCTTTGATGAAACGACGATAAAATCCCGCGTGGCCTAGGAAACTCCTAACTCCCTTAACGGTTTTGGGATGAGGTAACTTGGCGATGACGTCTACCTTAGCTTTATCGACCTCAATCCCCGCTTTCGAGACCTTATGTCCTAAGACGATTCCTTGTTTACACATAAAATGACATTTTTCCCAATTAAGCACAAGATTGGTTTCTTCACAACGTTTTAACATTTGCTCGAGATTAGATAAACACGACGTGAACGAATTGCCAAACACCGAAAAGTCATCCATAAATACTTCCTTCGACTTCTCGATCATATCGTGAAAAATTGCCATCATACACCGTTGAAACGTACCCGGTGCATTACAAAGTCCGAAAGGCATCCTACGATAAGCAAACGTTCCATAAGGACACGTAAACGTAGTCTTCTCTTGATCACGAGGGTCGATAGGGATTTGAATGTAACCGAAAAAACCATCTAAAAAGCAATAGAATTCATTTCCCGCGAGTCGCTCCAACGTTTGATCCATGAAGGGCAAAGGAAAGTGGTCTTTACGAGTGACGTCATTTAACTTTCGGTAGTCCATACACACCCTCCAACCGGTCACAACACGAGTGGGAGTTAACTCGTTGTTTTCATTAGGCACAACGGTCATTCCTCCCTTTTTAGGGACACAATGGATTGGGCTTACCCATGGGCTATCGGATATAGGATAAATCATTCCCGAGTCAAGGAGTTTTAACACTTCCTTTTTAATGACATCGTGAATTTTGGGGTTTACCCTTCTTTGACTTTGAATTGCGGGTTTGTAGTCCTCCTCTATTAAAATCTTGTGAGTACAAAATTTTGGGTCAATACCCTTAATGTCGGAAATTTTCCACGCTATCGCCCCTTTATGAGCTTTAAGAACTTTCAAGAGCTCGGTTTTTTCATCATTAGCAAGACCTCTTGCAATAATAACCGGCAATTTGTCATCACCTTCCAAGAATGCGTATTCAAGGTGAGAAGGAAGATCTTTTAATTCAAGGATAGGTGGTTCCTCGATTGAAGATTTTGGTTCAACACTCATAACTTCCATCGGCGGAAGAAATGGTGGAATAGAACTATCATCACTAATTAACACCTCATCTTCATTGTCGATTTCATTTGAAGTAAAATCGCCTCCTTGGAATGTAGTGAGATTTGGTGTAGAATTAGCAAGAATCGGATCCAAAATAATGGGATTGCCACTTGACGAGCTATCGGAAAAACCTAACACTTCTTGTGAAAAATCATCGCAAACCACATCAACTAAGTCAATGTGATTGATGGTAGCGATTGCATAAACATGAGAAGGTTTTGAGTTTTGAGTAGCGTTTATAACAAGTTCCTCTTCGTTGAATCTCAAAGTGATAGTTCTTGCATGAACGTCGATAAGCGATCTCGAGGTGTCTAAAAATGGACGACCTAAAATTAGAGGAACTTGAGGATCCGCGGGGATGTGAACTACTATAAAATCAACGGGATAGTAGAACTTCCCCACTTTCACGAAAACATCTTCGGCTACTCAACATACTAAAATCGTAGAATGATCGGCCATCTCGATAGACATGTTCGAAGGAATAAGAGCCGGAAGCGAAAGCGATTTCCAAATGGAAAATGGCATCAAATTAATGCTCGCACCAAGATCGGCCAAGGCGATGCATTCTTTCATATCTTGTATGTCACAAGGAATGAGAAACTTTCCGGGGTAACCAACTTTTTCCAGTATGCGGTTAAGATAAACTGAAGAACAATTAGCAAGCTTTGAAAGCTTTTCCTTATCGCTCATCATACTTTTAAAAGTGGAAGCGAAACGAGGCATATAAAACAACGCGTCAGCTAAACTCACATCAAAATGCACTTGTTGAATTTTTTTTATAAAAAGCTCGATTTGTTGTTTGTTACGTTCTTGCAATTTCTCTTTGTTTCGTCTTGAAGGGTAAGGTAAGGGTGGTGTGGGTTGGACATTAGGCAACGGCCTTGGAAACTCGGGTTCCACAATTGGTATTGGTTCAACCGTAGGTGTGGTATGAGCGGTACTTCGTGGGATTGTGATATGCTCCTTTTCGACCATCACCTCGGGCTCTTTCTCGATTTCCTTCTCCGTAGAAGTACTTGGACGAGAGATTGGTTCCTTGAAAGTTTTACCACTTCGTGTAGTAATAACCTTCATTTCTCCCTTCGGGTTTGCAATGGTATCACTAGGAAGACCACCCGAGGAAGAGGGTTTACACATGATTGCTTCAAACATTTTTTCCATTCGGTCCTCAAATTTTGATTGCCTAGCATCCGCTTTTAACAATTCTTGCTTAATCTCATGTTGTCCTTGTTTCATCTTTTGTTGATTTTGTTGAAGACGTTGAACATTTCCCTCCATTTTATTTGCATGAGTTTTAAGTTCATTAGCAAGTTCGTTTTTAAGCTCATTTTTCAACTCGGATCTTAAGCTAATCATCTCACGTTGCATGTTATCAAACTTAGCATCATTTGCTTTAGCATAATCCGAAAATTATCCTTGAAGATTTTTAGTGTGAGCATTTTGAAAACCTTGTGTAGTGTTTTGAAAATCACGGTTTTGGTTTTGATTAGTGACTTGTCCATTCCCACTTTGATAATTCCCTTTGTTGTAGTTACGTGAATTGCCTTGACAATTACCACCTTGATTTTTGTTTCGATAGTTATTAGCATTTTGATTTGGTGGAGCTTGATTTGGGCGGGAACCTTGGCCGTTTTGGTTATAAGTTCCCGTTGCTACGTAAGCACTCGAAGTGTTACCACCGGCGGTAATGCACTCGGAAAGATCATGAGCTCTACCACAAGTCAAACAACTCTTTTCAACCGCTTTAAGCGAAGCGAAATTCAAAGCCTCTTGAGCTTTCCAATGAGTCATAAGATTAGCAAATCTATCGAAAAACCGATTTTCCTCATTAGCTTCATCATGTAAGGCATTAATGCTACGAGACGATGACGACGATGACGGACCCAAATTGGCAACACTCGGTGTGTTACGAGGGCTATAAACCTTAGATCTATTCTCGATAATCTTTAAAGCCTCATCGGTCGTTTTGCACAAAAAATTACCACCCGCGGCGGCATTCAAGTAATCTCGTTCATGATCATTAAGCCCATTATAAAAAGTATCAATTTGATGCAATTCCGAAAAATCATGGTGTGGACATTCATCTAACATTTCTTTAAAGCGTTCCCATTCAATTGAAAAACTTTCATTATTTCGTTGCACAAATCTTGAAATCTCATTTTTCAAATGTGTTGTTTTAGATGGTGGAAAAAATTTGTTCACAAACTTAGAAACGAGATCACCCCATGTCAAAATTGAATTTGGCGGTTCTTTCTCAATCCAAATTTTAGCGGGTCCATCTAACGAGTATGGAAACAACATCATCTTAATGGCGTCATGTGGAACATCCTTAAACTTGCTAGTAGCGGTGAGACGATTAAAATTCCTTATGTGATAATGCGGGTTGTCTTTCTCATGACCTCTAAACTTATTTGCTTGCAACATCGACATTAAACCCGTCTTAATTTCGAAATTCTCCGCAAGGATAGCGGGAATCACAATGGCCTCTCCAAAACCCTCGGTGGGTGCTTGTAGCAACTCCATCATAGTACGATTAGCCATGACGACTTCTTGTTCTACAATAGGTTCAACAATTGGAGTTTGTTCTTCAATCAACGTCTCTTGATTTGCTTGCTTTTGAAGACGTTTACGAGCTCGTTTTGCTTGATTACGAGTGATCATAAACTTCACGAAGAATGGGATGTGAGCAAAGAAGATTCTTTTTGGGTGTTTTGTGAATTTTCAAATTTTTTTGTGTTTTTGATTGTTTTTATTTTTTTTAGATTTTTGGTGTATCTTCGTAGACAACAATCTACCAAATCTCTCCTCGAATCAAACTCTTGATTAAAGAAGCCTCAAAAGAATGAAAACGATCACGTGGAGTGAACGCCTTCGAATGACTTTAGAACTTTGGTGAAAACCAAATTGTTCAAGAGGGTTTAATCACAAAGAAAACCAAGCAAATATATTATACGTAATAATACTTTGGGCGGCAAAACCCTCGATTAGCCTTCAATCTCAAAATACTCACAAGCAAGCGGGGAAACGAGGCGGCGCGAAGCACTTAAGAGCCTTTTTCCTTAGGGTATATTTTATAATACCCGCCTTATACCCACCTTATAGTTTGTATTTTTCAAAATCGAGCTTCACGAAGTATTAATCTATTTTTGCCTTTTTCTTTTTGTTTGAGATTCGAATACAATAATTAGGAGATCAAATCCCAAGTAAGGTTGTGTTTTCACACTTTTGGAGATATTTTGAATTGATTGTGATACTTAATACAATATAGTAATAATAATTTCACAAGAAAAACCAAAAAACCGATAATACGTATTAGTAGATTTCTACTAATACAAATACTATTTATGGTTAATATTAAAAACAACAAGACAAATTAATCACGACACACCTCCCCGACAGCGGCGCCAAAATGATTGTGGTAAAAATACGTCTTTTAGGAAAAAGAGCGTATATGAGGGGTAAGTATTAAGTGATGATTTAGGAAAATCAAACACTAATGACCCAATGAAGTTCGTTTCCCAAGGAGGTATATGTGTGTGAGTAATTCGTAATTGATTTGAGATTAATATTGGTTAGAAAGGATGAGAAAAGAGAATGACAAAGACGTGAAATTAATTACTACTACGACTACACGTAAAACCGTAAAAAGTAAAAAAATAAAAATTAATTCTAAAAATTACCAAAATTTCACCAAAAATCAAAATAAATAAACTAAGAGTTTACCGATGATCTAAACTTTTTCAAACCTTTAAATTAATTAAATATTGATTTTTAAATGCTAATTAAAGCCCTAAAAATCAAATTAATTATCAAAAAGCCCAAATAAAGATTTTTCAATTGGTAAACCTCTAAATGGACCTAAAAAGATTAAAAACTTTTTTTAGAAATTTTTAAGCTAATAAAAACTATTTAAAATGATTTAAAAACTATTAAAACTTAAAATAATTATAAAAATTAATCTAAAGGTGATAAAATTAATCTAAAAGTTGAAAAAATCCTATTTTAATGTATTTAAGCTAAGAAAAATGTAAAAAGTGCAAAAATGTGAAATTTGAAAAATAATAATAAAATAATATTAAAATAATATTAAAAATCCAAAAATTAAAAAAAAATTCTAAAAACTTGCAAACTAGTTTATTTTAACCTAAATAAGCATAAAATGAAAGTGAAATTACCAAATTACCCCTATTGGGCCCCCAAATGGGCTAAAATCAAAAACAATCAAGCTTAATGGGCTTTTTAGCCCAAAAAGTCAAAATAAGCCCAAATGACTTGGAAAAACACTATCTGACCCAAAATTCAATTCTAAACACAAAACTCTGAAGGCCCAAAAGCTGAAAATGAGCTTATCACATCTTAATGAACAAACAGCTTATCCTTATTGGGCCAATAAGCCCATTAAGCAATAAGCTAATGCCATAAGCTCTAATTTGACACACAACCTTCTTTTGGGATAATAAAGAGATCTGTAAAAAGAAATTTTGAAAGCACACTCAATAAGCCAGAAATAAGCAAAGTACAAATCCACTAAAAGACAAAATAGTCGGGTTTGAGATCTAGGGCACCTCAGGACTTGATTCAACTTGCAAAATGTTACAAATGACTTCAATAAGCCAAATCAATCAACCAAAATCCAATAAGCAAAACCAATAAGCTGGAATAAGCCAATAAGCACTTATGAAAAAGTCAATTAAGTTGGTTTTCTAGTCAAACCCTAAAGTCAACCCACCAATTGCTCCAGTATGAACAAATGGGTCAATTAATGAGCACCTATTACAAAATCCAAGTTGTTGCTGGTTAAAATAAGCTAGAATAGCTTATTGATAAGCTGATGTCCAATTAACACTAACAGGGGAACTTTTAGTAGGAAAGGGTTCCCACTGCCTTGACTATTTGACCTGGCTTTTTAGAGAGATTCTGTATGTCTTATTGGAAGACAAGGGCACCCAAGTGATCAGTTAATCACAAGGAGTCACAATCAAGCACAACAACACACTTTGGTATCACCAATTAGCACAGAAAAATCAAACAATGCTCAGATCTAGCATAGACATGGATATTAAGCAATTATGAACACTTAAGCAGTTTTAAGCTAGAATAAGCACTCCAAATTCAACCAGATACATACACAAGCTATGTAAACTATGATTAAGCACAAACAAACTTAAATCAATCACTGAATCAAAGTATGGAACAAGATCAAAGCAAATTACACTTGCTGATATGAACTTCAAGAACAATAGCACACTTTGCTGATATAAATGACCAAAGATCCAATTTCAACACTCAAATCCTACTTCCCTGGTGTAACTAACTAGGTTTAATCACTTGTTAACCCTAGTCTAAGATTAGATCTAGGTGTCCCTTAAACCACAGCCAATTTCAACAAGTATACAAGATTTTAGAGCCTATTTTAGGATCTAGGTGTTTATATGCTCAAAGCTTGCAGATGAATGTCACTTAGCACTTATGAGATATGTTCAAACACAAAGCAACACAAAGCACCAACTCAAAATATAATAAATCAAAAACAGGTTGTTATACCAAATAACCCTTAATCTACCATTTTTCAAAGCAACTTGTGATTTTAACTAATAACCTACTGATTTTATGAATCAAAAACACTTCCTAGGTGACAACTAACATATTCAAACACTAAAATCACAACCTCAAACACAAGAACATAAAATCAAAGCACAAAATCCAAAACAGGCAATAACATGAAATATTTAGGGGAAACTTAAACAAGGGATTATACCTGTCCTCCACAACATCCTAGGAGGACCAACTATGCTCCTTGGACCCTGTTCAACAACTAGAACAAGACCAAGGTTCTTCAAAAAGGAAGATCAAAACCTGCTGATGTTCAAAATAGAACAAGGTTTTGATTATGATATTTCTTCAACACAAATGAGCAAACAACTCAACCAAGAGCTTAAAACTCTTCTCAGGCTTGGTGTCAACAAGCTTGAAGGAGCTTAAGGCCTTTGTCTAAGGGTTAGTACAAGAGAATAACCAAAACAGTAATAAGGATTTCAAGGTTTTTGAACCTTTTAAAGCCTTATAAACATATACATGCCTTAACCACAAGATTAAGGAAGGTCTAAGAGATCAAATGGAACACAGATTTCAGCTATTCAAACACCAACTTTTAATAAACAGAAAAGAGATTTCTAAAAATTTTGGAAATTCAAATTTTATTTAAATAAAAAGGAATTACAAAGATTATAGCCAAAATCTGGAACAAAGGGACTCTCACAGGTTGAGGTCTCCTTTTATAGGCAAATGCTAACATAACACTATTCATAAACCCTAGATGTGAATTTCCCAAATTATCCTTTAGTGCTTCTAGACGAATCCTTGATATGAGCTGTCCAAAATGATCAAGGACGTTCATTTTAGCTTGCTAGTTAAGCAGAGAGTCTAGGCTGTTGATCTTGACACGTCATTTTCCTTGGGGAGAAAGTTGCGTTTTCATTGGTGTATGAGGTTGAGTGTGGGGTCCAAAGGTGAGTAGAGAAGAGGGATTTTATTGTTGGGATGGGTTTCTGCATGTGTGAATCACACATGTACCAAGGTAATTTCATTTTACCCTTTGGTTAAGTGAGTGGTAATTCTGGGTTCATCACGTGCTACAGTGGTAACTTTTGATCCGAAATTGGGGGAAAGGTTGGTGTTTGGCGCAATATTCATTTGAATGTTTCAAAGTTGGCTGTAGTGACCCTTGGTCTTTGGAAAAATATGTATATGAAGTATTTCAGCCCACAAAACATGTTCCCTTTGTTAATAAACTTTCCAAGTTTATACTTTTGCCACAAAACTTTGGTGAAAAGGTTTAAAGGGTTGTTTTTGCCATTTTTCCATATTTGAGGGACTGAATTTGGACTTTCTTGATCTTCAAAGGTCATCAATGTATCTTTGACTCCATGACGGACCATGATTGACAAATTAGATTTCATGAGGGACTAATCTTGCCATTTCTTCAAAGTTGAAGGACCATTTTGTAATTTTGACAAACTTAAGGGACAAAACTTGTAAATGTGAATTCACAACGGTTTTAAGTATCATTTCTTCATTGTTTGAGGATCAATCTTGTATTTCTTCAAGTCTTCAAGGTTTAATCTTGGATAATTCATGAACTAGGCCCCGGTTCTTTGTACGGCTTCGTTTCTCGTGTTTGTTTTTCCTTATTTCTTGTGATCTTTTGTCTTTTTCACGATATCTATACCTAAAATACACAAGTAAACAAACACAAGCATATATATGGTATTTTATGACATTTTAGTGCATTTAAAGCCCGAAAAGAACGATGAGATCATGTATAAATGCCATCTCATCAGTCTTCTCTTGAAAGAACCTGAAGGTGTGACTGAAGCAACTTTATGTGTTTCATGCATCTTTCTTTTTCTTTCGAAATCTTGTAATTCATTGCATGAACAGTTTTGGTGGTATAATCCTTGTTATAAGGTTTACTGATTGGAGTCTCAGTATTTGTCTGAACCTCTGGATTTTGCATCTTCTCTTTATTCATCTCAGTCATGGACGTTGTTGGTGTTGAATCCACGAAGATGTCCATTGAACGGATGTCTCGAAGAGGATATGATGTGTATGGATTACGGATCTTAGTGAATGTGTTGTGATTTGATTGTGGTTGGAATTCCGAAAATTCCAATTTTTTCAGTCCGACAATAAATTCCTCAGTCCGACAAAACTGTAAGCCGAAAAAATTTTGAATCACCAAATTTTGAAATCGAGTTAGAAATAGACAAAAACTAGTAGGGAAAAAATTTGAAAAGTGAAAAACTTTGACAAAAATAAAACCTAAAATTGGCCTAAAAATTTGAATTTTGGTCCGAAAATTCGAATTTTTGGTCGAAAAATTTTTCGCTTCGCCAAAATTTGAAATTGAAGCTTAAATGGCCTAAAAATAGTCTAGGAAAAAATATTTTTTTTTGTTGGAAACGGTGTTCCGAACCTAGTCTAGATAGTGGCTAAGTCTAAAAATGCTCCAGTCAAAAATACCATCAGACATTTTCAGAAAAGTTGGGGTTTTTCAGAATAATGGATGTTTTCAGAGAATTGGACCTTTTTCGGAATAATGGGTATTTTCAGAGAATTGAGCTTCTTCGGAATATTTGATGTTTTCAGAGAAATGTCTTTCTTCGGAATAATGATGTTTTCAGAGAAATGTCTTTCTTCGGAATAATGATGTTTTCAGAGAAATGTCTTTCTTCGGAATAATGATGTTTTCAGAAAAACAAGCTTCTTCAGAATAATCACTTTTTCGGAAAAATCTTCGGAAAACACACTTTTTCGGAATAATCTTCGGAAAACACACTTTTTCGGAATAATCTTCGGAAAACACACTTTTTCGGAATAATCTTCGGAAAACACACTTTTTCGGAATAATCTTCGGAAAACACACTTTTTCGGAATAATCTTCGGAAAACACACTTTTTCGGAAAAATCTTTGGAAAACACACTTTTTCGGAATAAACTTCGGAATAACACCCTTTTCGGAATAAATGTTTTTCAGAGAAAAACCACTTTTTCGGAATAATTTTCGGAATAACACCTTTTTCGGAAAAATAAACCCTTTTCTGAAAATATTCACTGTTGGCCGACTTATGCTATTTTCTCGGATCTAACACACCAATTCGAGATTTTAAGCCAAATAATGATCCAAATACCCAAAATTTTTGTGTTTTTAGCCACAATAACAATACCAAATCTCTACCACAACTATGTAGATGATTTGTACCACAAATAAACCATAAAAGAAACACAAAAAAAAAATTTGGATCAAGGATTATGGATCAAATACCTCACAAAATCATTAAGAACGCAACCACGAATCTTCAATCACCTATCCACTATAGGCTCTTGATACCAAATGTTAATCCCACTTCAATCCATAACACAATATAAGATGATATTTAGAGAGAGAAAGAGTAGAAAAGTAGAGAGAGAAAAAAAGAGATTATGGAAGATTAAACACTTTTAGAGAGAGAAACAAAATGCTAACCAAGACCCTCTTCCACACATGGAAGAGGGTATTTATATGCCACGGCCATAAGGCCTTAGTGGGCTTGTTCATGGGTCGGGCTTGGCTTTGCTTGGGCTTACGCCCCTAACTTATACAAAATTAGCTTAAATACCAAGCCCGGTTTTCCCGACTAACCTATTATAATACAAGACCAATAACGACTAAGATGACCTATTACATTCTTGTTCGACTATATAAAATATAGGGCTAACAGTGTATGTCGAGGACTTGGTAATAAAGAGTCATACGGAGAGCGAGCTTATTCGGGACATAGAAGAGACGTTCTCTACCCTCAGAAGGATAAACATGAAGTTAAATCCAAAAAAGTGCACCTTTGGGGCGACAGAAGGCATGTTCCTAGGATACATGATTGACCCCAACGGAATCAAACCCTGTCCGAAGAATAAAGACGCGGTTATTCAGCTCCAGAGCCTAAAGACGAAGAAGGAGGTGCAGTCGCTAAATGGGAAACTTACAGGATTAAACAGGTTCCTGTCCAAGTTAGCAGAGAAGTCGCTCCCTTTATTTAAAACACTTAAAAAGTGCATTAAGAAAGGAGACTTCAATTGGACGAAGGAAGCAGAAAAGGCCTTCGAGGAGTTAAAGGCGCATTTAGCTTCGCTCCCCATGTTAGTCGCACCGCGGCCTAAAGAAGAGTTGATAATATATTTATCCGCAACGCATGGAGCGATTAGCCCGGTGCTAATGACAGATAAGGACAATGTGCAAACACCAGTGTACTTTATAACTAGAGCGTTGTAGAGCTCGGAGCTAAATTACACCCCGATGGAGAAATTAGTGCTCGCACTAGTGTTCGCAACAAAAAGGTTGCGCTGATATTTCCAAGCACACCCGATAGTGGTTATAACGGATCAGCCCATAAAGTAGGTAATCTCAAAACCAGATGTCGCAGGCCGGTTCCAAAAATGGAGTGTTCTACTGGGGGAACACAATATTACCTACAGACCTCGCAATGCCGTGAAAGGACAAATCCTGGCGGACTTTATCATTGAAAAGCCAGAAGAGGGTGTTCCGGGGCTGGATCAAAAGGAAGAAGACCAAGACCCGTGGATCTTGTTCACGGATGGGTCATCCTGCACAGATGGATCAGGCGCGGGACTCATAATCACCAATCCAGAAGGAATGGAGTTTACATATGCATTACACTTTGACTTCATGATAGGTGTGAAAACACCCATCCTTTTACCACTTATTTTTGGCTAAAACAAGACCAAAACACGTATTTAATATCATTTGTGTGGAATTATGCGTGGTTTTTTTGTTTATTGTGTTTTCAGAGTCAACCGGGTGAATATTGAATAAAACATGGGATTGCACGGGTTTTATCGAAGAAAAAGACACAAGACGAAGTCTATTGTCCAAGAGATGCAAAAGATTTGAAGTCATTGTGCCTATTTGAAGATTTATCGAAGAATAGAGCCAAAGATGGAAGATTCATATATGTCGAAGTACTCGAGTCTATTAAACAAAAGATTATAAGACGAGTTGGAATTATTCACCGACACTTCTCAAAATCCAAAGTTGGAAACGTTTATTTAAAAGAAACGTAAAGACTAAAGAAGAAAGAAGAAAAGAAGCCCAAACCAAAGCCTATTCACAAGCCTACCATCACACGCCTATAAATAGGACTTTACTTCACAATTTGGAGCTAGTTAGTCTTTAGTAGTTTTTAGTTTTTCATTCTCTCTAGTTTTAGAGAGAGAAAGTTCTCAACTTTCTCTCACTAGTTTTCATCTTTCTTTCTTTCAAGATTAAACTTTTGTATTGTTTTTTCATTAAACAAGTTTAAATTCAAGCTTTTAATCTTTAATCTCATTCTACCTTTCTTTGATTTTGATTCACTTTTGGTACGAATTACTTATGATCCGTGTTGTTCATCTATGTTTTCGTGCTTAAAAAGTTAATTCTTTTATGTTTCCTTAAGTTTCTATACGAATAAGCTTTAAGATCTTTGTGCTTATTGGCTTATTTGTAAGTTTAGCTTATTTACTTTTTAAAGTTTTCATAAAAAGTTCATCTTTTTATTATTTTATTTATAAGTTTGCTCATTTAAAGTTTAGATAAGTTGTTTTTAGTGCTTATTCGATCCGTTTCGTTTTAGATTCGTCCTAGTTTTGGTGATTGGCTTATTCCATACCTTATTGCTTTGCTTAAGTTTCGGATCAAAGGGATAAATCGGAAAGGGTGTAAACCCTTTTCCGATTGGAACTTTCCGATCAACACCCCCTTTATTCCGATCACATAGATCAGAAAAGGCTTTGGGTTATTCCGATTTACATACTTTTGTCTACATTCCGATTTGGACTTCTTTATGAGCATTCAGATGGGTTCATTTTCTAAATATTCCGATTAGAGTTGTTTTGTTATATTCCGACAACAAGTACTCGTCTTTATTCCGATTGGGGTCATTTGTCACATTCCGACAGCCTTGTTCCTCACCATTCCGATCAATAGATCGGAATACATTCCGATTGCCCCATTGTCTATTATTCCGATTGATGTTATTTGCAAAAATTCCGATTAGTGTTTTTCTTCTATATTACGATTAGGGTTTGTTTGGTTTATTGTTTTTATAAAATTTCCAAGTGTTAGCTTATTTAAGTGTTCTAGTATTTTCCTTAGCTTGTCTTTAAGTTTTCAAGTATTTAATTTTAACTCGTCATTCTAGTATTAATCTTTAAACTTCTACTTTACTCAACGACATTTTAATTACTTGCTATTAGGTTAATATAGATAAACAAACAAACACCTTTTTATTAACCAAGAACAAATCATTCCACTTAGAACCGTGATCAATTCGAGGAGATACCGAGAGATAAATCTAGTACCCCATACAAAACGCGAATATCAAATGGCGCCGCTGCCGGCTCTTCTCGTTAAGATCAACAGTTTTTTGTGAGAACTTGGATTTTGGGATCCGTTCGCCGTGAACGTTACTTTTTCATAAAATTTTCAAAAATCCTAAAAATTAAAAAACATAAAAACCAAAAATATTTCTGCTTTGTTTTTGCCTTGTTAATTCTTTTGCAGGTGCATGCGTACACGATCAACGTCTTATCAAGAGCCCGAGCCTCTCGAAGACTTAAACATGGCCGGTGTACAAAACAACAACAATAACCCACCTCAAAACAATAACAACCCACCTCTCAACAACAATAATAACAACAACAATGAGCCTCTACCGGACAATCGCCTGATGATTGAACTTCTGCAAGAACATGTAGACGGCAACAATTATCCAATTGTCATACCCACGATTGCAGCCAACAACTTTGAGCTCAAATCCGGCTTTATCCAGATGGTCTCTGCTCAACCATTCTTGGGGCGTACCATTGATGATCCACATGACCACATCAAGAGATTCCTACAACTCACGAATACGGTCAAATTCAATGGTGTTCCACAAGAGGTAATCCGTTTACAACTTTTTCCCTTTTCTTTAGAGGGACAAGCCCGACATTGGCTTGCTAAGGAACCGCCACAAAGTATTCTTACGTGGACGGATTTGGAGACCAAATTTATCAACTACTTTTTCCCACCCTCTCGTACTACCGCTTTGCGGAATGAAATTATCAATTTTGAACAAAAGTACGATGAGTCTTTTAGTGAATCTTGGGATCGTTTCAAAGATCTTTTAAGAAAATGCCCACAACATGGTTTTACCAAAGTGCACCAAATTAACACTTTTTATAATGGTTTAAGCATAAATGACGAAGATTCACTAAATAGTGCCTCGGGGGGTAATATTTTGGTTAAGACTTCCAATGCTGCTTGGGATATCATTGAGAATAAATCTCGTGTGCAAACCAAGAGTGTGCAGACCAATGTCGCCAGTGCTAGTACTAGTGACAGCGACAAGTGACTTGACAAAATTGCTACGCTTCTTAAATCACTTTCCGCCCAAACCACCAACAACACCAACACCATCAACGCTAAAAACGCTCAAGTCAATGCTGTTAGCCAACCATGTGAAATCTGCGGGGGTCCTCACTCTTACACCACCTGTACCACAACCCAAGACTACCCTTCTGAGAATGTGAATGCGGCATACGGTACCTATCCTCCGGCCGCTTATCAAGCTCGACCTCAAGGTGACCGCAACTTGCTTAGCTACCGCTCAAACAACTATCTTTCACCATCCGGTTTTCCTCCTAACAACCCAAACCAACAACAAAACCTCAATCGCCCTTCTCAACAACAACAACAAACTCGTACACCATACATACCACCTCACAAACAACCATATCCACCTCAAAGAAACAACCAAGTTTACCAACAACCTGCTTATCAACCACCCGCTTACAATGCTCCTCCCAACCAACCCACCGCATTACACCAAGATATTGGAACCTACATGAGGACTAATGATATGATCGTGGACAATCTCCAACGGTAAGTGCTAAACTTGAAAGCAGACCTGGTGAAACAAGGGAACGATCTTAGAGCTGATATGAGAAACACTTTGGATAGTCAAACGAATGACTTAAGGAACATGATGGCTAGTTTTTTCCAAGGTAATCAACCCCCTTCTTCGGGTACTCTTCCGAGTAACACCGTTGCGAATCCAAGAGGGGAGATGAAAGCAATCACCACTCGCAGTGGCAAAGGTACCAAGGAACCCGAGCTTCCTCTACCTCCACCGGTGATTGTGTCTAAGGAAAACGAGTCACCTGCTCCTATTCCTCCTCCTGCTACTTCCCCAATTTCTCCACCTCTTACTTCTACCCCTCCCCCACCCAAGGATGTGAGTGATCCTATTCTCCCAAAGCCTTCCTCTTCTTCCGATATACCTTATCCATCAAGGTTGAGGAAAGAGAAGCTCAAAAGCAAGGATGATATTCAAGTTTCGAACTTTCTAAAAATGTTTAAACAATTGAATTTTAACATCTCCTTTGCTGAGGCTCTCGCTCACATGCCTAAGTATGTAAAAATGTTCAAAGATCATCTTAGCGACAAGGAGAAGCTTCTTGATATTGCTAACACCCAACTTAATGAGAATTTCTCTGCAGTGCTCTTAAGGAAATTACCAACCAAGCTTGGTGATCCGGGTCGTTTCTTAATCCCTTGCAACTTCCCGGGAGTAGAGAATTGCATGGCCCTAGCCGATCTAGGTGCCAGTATTAATCTAATGCCTCTAAGCGTTTGGAAGCAATTATCTCTCCCTGAGCTAGTCCCCACCAAAATGACTTTGGAATTAGCTAACCGTACGGTTGCTTATCCAATGGGGATAGCCGAAGACGTCTTTGTAGGAGTCGACAAATTCACTTTTCCTGCCGATTTCGTCGTCGTCGACTATGACATGGACCCTCGTGTGCCATTGATTGTGGGTCGTCCATTCTTGAGGACCGGTCGCACTCTCATCGATGTTGAAGCCGGTGAGCTTATCATGAGAGTGGGTGATGATAAAATCGTCTTCAACATGGGAAAGCTTTCTAAACAGCCTTATTCTAACGAGAGTGTTAATTGTATTGACGTTCTTGATGAGGCTTGTGAAGAACACTTCAAAGATGCTTGTAAAAGTATTCCTACCTCTCTTCCCAATGTTGAGACCGTTTCCTCTATTGACTCATCACTATCTCTATTTGGAGAAAGTGATTTCCTTTGGAAAGATTTGGAAGCCACCATGGGAGATGTGAACTTAGCAAATGCCGATTCTCCCACCGATTGGGATGAAGATCTTCGCCTCACTGAGAACCTTCTTAAAGACAACAATATTTCTCCACCATCTCCCACGTTTATTGCTATCGATGCTCCGACTTTGAAAACACCTGCCATCGAAAATCCTCCGGATTTAGAACTTAAGGAGTTGCCGCCTCATCTCGAGTACGTGTTCCTTGAAGAAAACAAGAATTCGCCCGTCATCATTGCTAAGGACTTAAAAGAAGAAGAGAAATCTCGCCTCATCGCCGTGCTTAAAGATTATAAGAAGGCAATTGCTTGGAAAATTTCCGATATCCGTGGAATTGATCCGAACTTTTGTACTCACAAGATTCTCATGGAAGATGACTTTAAACCCGCAATCCAGAGCCAAAGAAGGGTTAATCCTCGTATTCATGACGTCATCAAACAAGAGGTTATCAAACTTCTAGATGCCGGCTTGATCTACCCTATTTCGGATTCACCGTGGGTAAGTCCCGTCCATTGTGTGCCCAAGAAGGGCGGAATAACCGTTGTTTCCAATGAACACAACGAGTTGATTCCCACTCGTCTCGTTAATGGGTGGAGAGTTTGTATTGATTGTCACAAGCTCAATGATGCCACGAGAAAAGATCACTTTCCTCTTCCCTTCATGGATCAAATGCTCGAGCGTCTAGCGGGTAATGATTATTACTGCTTTTTAGACGGTTTCTCCGGGTATTTTCAAATTCCCATCGATCCCAAGGACCAAGAAAAGACCACATTCACTTGTCCCTATGGAACATTTGCTTACAAACGTATGCCTTTTGGTTTATGCAATGCTCCTGGGACGTTCCAAAGGTGTATGATGGCTATCTTCCATGACATGGTGGAAGACACTATGGAAGTATTCATGGATGATTTCTCGGTTTATGGTGATTCTTTCTCTGCTTGCCTTGCCAATTTAGAACGTATGCTTAAGCGGTGTGAAGACACTCGCCTTGTTCTTAATTGTGAAAAATGCCATTTCATGGTAAAAGAGGGTATCGTGCTAGGAAACAAAATCTCCAAAGCCGGTCTTCAAGTAGACCGTGCTAAAGTCGATGTTATCGCTAAGTTGCCTCCACCTTCAACCGTGAAGGGTGTGAGAAGTTTCCTTGGTCATGCGGGCTTCTACCGTCGATTCATCAAAGATTTTTCTCAAATCGCTCGCCCGATGACCCACCTCTTGGAAAAAGACACTCCTTTTATCTTTTCCAACGAGTGTCTTGAAGCCTTCAACTCGCTTAAGGATAAGCTAACTAAGGCACCCGTCTTGGTTACCCCTAATTGGGAGCTGCCTTTCGAGTTGATGTGCGATGCTAGTGACTTTGCTATTGGAGCGGTTTTGGGCCAACGAGTGAACAAACACTTCCAACTGATCCATTACACTAGCAAGACAATGACGGGGGCTCAATTGCATTACACGACAACCGAAAAAGAGCTTTTAGCTGTTGTCTATGCCTTTGAAAAGTTCTGCCCCTATCTTGTCCTTTCCACCACAATCGTTTATACGGACCATTCCGCGTTGAAGTACTTGTTAACTAAACAAGATTCCAAACCAAGACTTCTTCGCTGGGTTTTGCTACTCCAAGAATTTAAAATCGAAATTCGCGATAAAAAAGGAGCTGAAAACCTAGCCGCGGATCATCTTAGTAGGCTTGAGGATCCTTACCAAGGGGAACACCCGAACAAAGAGATCAATGATTCTTTTCCCCTGGAGACCTTAATGTCTATCAACTCGACTTCTGATGAAACCCCGTGGTTTGCGGACATTGCAAACTACTTGGCGGGTGGAATTCTCGTCGACGGGTTAACATCCCAGCAAAAGAAGAAGTTTTTCAAATACATTAAGACTTACTTTTGGGATGACCCGTATCTATTCAAACAATGTGCTGATTTGATTATTCGCCGATGTGTTGATGGATCGGCAGCTTTAGAAATCCTTGACGCTTGCCACAAAGGACCCACCGGTGGTCACTTTGGTCCCAACTACACCGCCAAAAAAGTGTTTGACTCGGGATTTTATTGGCCCACCATTTACCATGATGCTCACGAGATGGTTAAACGATGTGATGCTTGCCAAAAACAAGCTAAAATCACACATAAAGACGAGATGCCTCAGAATTTCATACAAGAATGTGAAATCTTTGATGTTTGGGGTATCGACTTTATGGGGCCATTCCCTTCATCTAAAGGAAACAAATACATCCTTGTAGCCGTTTACTACGTCTCCAAATGGGTTGAAGCCAAAGCTTTACCTACTAATGACGCAAGGGTGGTTTGTAACTTTTTGAAATCGCTATTCGCTAGATTCGGTGTGCCTCGTGCCATTATTAGTGATCGTGGTACTCATTTTTGAAATGATCAATTTGCTAGAGTCATGGCTAAGTATGGTGTAAATCATCGTCTTTCCACCGCTTACCACCCACAAACTAATGGCCAGGCTGAAATATCCAACCGAGGATTAAAGCGAATTCTTGAAAGAACCGTGGGAGAGCATCGTGCCTCATCGGCTGATAAACTTGATGATGCTTTGTGGGTTTTTCGTACCGCATACAAGACTCCGATTGGTTGTACACCATATCGTCTCGTGTACGGAAAGGCGTACCACCTCCACATTGAGTTGGAGCATAAGGCTTACTGGGCCTTGAAGTGGGCTAATTTTGATATCAACAAAGCCGGTGACCTACGCAATATCCAACTCAATGAGCTGAATGAACTCCGTAATGAGGCTTATGAAAATTCTTTGATCTATAAGGAGAAGACTAAGCTCATTCACGACTCTAAGATTAAAACCGAGAGTTCCAAGTTGGAGACAAAGTTTTACTCTTTAACTCTCGGTTGAAAATCTTTTCGGGCAAGCTGAAATCTCGTTGGTCCGGCCCATTCACCATTGCCCAAATTTTTCCATATGGTACTCTCGAGCTCGCTCAACCTAATGGACCTAATTTTAAGGTGAATGGCCAACGAGTGAAGTTGTACGGTGGTGAGGACATCTCTCATGAGATGATTCCATCCCTCACCACGTTCCCCATGAAATAATTTTGGGTCGAGTCAGGCTCGTGACTCGGTTATAAAAACAAGCGCTCCTCGGGAGGCAACCCGAGTATCTATCTTTTTACGTTTTAACCTACTAAGTGTAGGGGGACCTATATAGGTGTTTGTATTTGTGTGGTGATGTGATTACAGGGATGAATGCACTTTTGGAACCTTTGAAGAACCGTGCTCCCGTGTTATCCGAAATCCGGTTCTATCTCTCAACTATCGTGATTCATTTTTCTTCATACTCACATTTAAAATTGATCACTTTAGTCGTCTCTTCCTTAACTTGATTTAACCAACGTGCTCAATGTCATAAGTGTAGGGGAGATTTTTCCCACATGCTTAAACATTGAGGACAATGTTTATCTTAAGTGTAGGGGGACTTCTATCGAAGTTTTAAGTGGACTTTTCCATGAAAATGCCTTCATTTAACCAGAAAATCATATTTTTCAACATTTTTCAAATTTTTTATTAACTTTGGCCATTTAGTCGTAATTTTTAAATTTTTATCGTCGCTTTCATATGTATATATCCTGCAATAAAGTCAAAAATACTAATAAAGTGGTGTAGCTAGTTTTGAAATCTTTGACATATTAGGCCCGTTGCGATTATTTTGACTCAACCCGAACAGACTTATCTAAGTTTATTCTAGCTAGTATCCTTAACCATGTAGACCTTAATTGGTTTATTAGGCTAAGTATCCACGAGTCTCATTACTTGAGATTTTAAATTGTGGAGAACAAGAAATGATAGAGTCAATAATAAGTCGGTATTCTTGCACAAGCTCACTTGGTGTAATTATTTGCCTATTCTCCCATCACTTGCTAAAAAATTATCTGCAATAAGTAAGGTCGTACGATTTGAAAAGTTACTTAGCTTCTAGCCCAAGATCGTTTAAAAGTTGCTCGGTAATGATAAGAGTTCATAGCCAAGGCATAACTTATGAAGCGGGGCGCGAAGATTGGCGAGTCCGAAAAGGCCCTAACAAGGCATGAGGATTCAATCTTATTTCTAAAGATCCAAGGTGATGTGAAAAGCATTATTCCCAAAATCAATATGAAGGATCAAGACTCACGACGAAAAGCAATCAACTCCCATAAAGATCATGGAGAAGTCTATCCGAAAAGACCGTAACAAGGTATGAGGATAAATAGATCCAAGTCCGAAAAGGAGGCGGATCGTTGTATCTCAAAATCCCAATTAGAGATTGAAGAAATAATCATGAAGTCGTGGTCAACAAAGTTGGAGTACCCCTCAAAAGTCTCCAAGTGAAGAAACTCTATTAACGATGAGAAGACCATTATCTCAAGAACGTCTCTCAAGATATGAAGTATGAAGTACATGCCAAATATCGGCCCGAGAAAGGTCTCAAATCGTGAACCGGGTTATGCCAAGATATGAACTTTTTGATATCCCGAGAAGCAGTTTTAAGAGATTTTGTCCTTTAGCTAACTATTGATCAAATCGTCCTACTTTGCTTTCAGCCTAAATAAACTATCGAAATAAGTCCAAAATTGCATCTTCATGATCATTCTAAGACAAAAATAAAATATAAGAGATACACCTAGGAATAAGGGAGTTTAAGCATATAATTAAGCCATGTGTGTAAGTGTTTGATTTGCTAACTTATAATAACAATGATCTCATTTTTAAGCTTAGTTTGGGGAACGTGAAACTTGAGGGTGATAAATCGTCGCAACACCGAAGCCCTAATGTAAGTCCTTGATCTCTTTGCAAGTTATTTCCATATAGCTATTTTCAAGAGAAAATGGTTTTCTATCCTTTTGTTTCCTTTAAAGTTTTAATTTCTCTTAGTACTTTAAATTTTGTTTAGTAGTATGTTAATAAGGCCAAGGTTGATTGATTATGAGAAAAGTGTAAAATTGCTTTATCACTAAGCATTGCATGAGGGCATGGCAATGGTTAAGTGTAGGGGATTTGATAGGTGTGAAAGCACCCATCCTTTTACCACTTATTTCTGGCTAAAACAAGACCAAAACACGTATTTAATATCATTTGTTTGGAATTATGCGTGGTTTTTGTGTTTATTGTGTTTTCAGAGTCAACCGGGTGAATATTGAAGAAAACATAGGATTGCACGGGTTTTATCGAAGAAAAAGACTCAAGACGAAGTCTATTGTCCAAGAGATGCATAAGATTTGAAGTCATTGTGCCTATTTGAAGATTTATCGAAGAATAGAGCCAAAGATGGAAGATTCATATATGTCGAAGAACTCGAGTCTATTAAACAAAAGATTATAAGACGAGTTGGAATTATTCACCGACACTTATCAAAATCCAAAGTTGGAAACGTTTATTTAAAAGAAACGTAAAGACTAAAGAAGAAAGAAGAAAAGAAGCCCAAACCAAAGCCCATTCACAAGCCCACCGTCACACGCCTATAAATAGGACTTTACTTCACAATTTGGAGCTAGTTAGTCTTTAGTAGTTTTTAGTTTTTCATTCTCTCTAGTTTTAGAGAGAGAAAGTTCTCAACTTTCTCTCACTAGTTTTCATCTTTCTTTCTTTCAAGATTAAACTTTTGTATTGTTTTTTCATTAATCAAATTTAAATTCAAGCTTTTAATCTGTAATCTCATTCTACCTTTCTTTGATTTTGATTCACTTTTGGTACGAATTACTTATGATCCATGTTGTTCATCTATGTTTTCGTGCTTAAAAAGTTAATTCTTTTATGTTTCCTTAAGTTTCTATACGAATAAGCTTTAAGATCTTTGTTCTTATTGGCTTATTTGTAAGTTTAGCTTATTTACTTTTTAAAGTTTTCATAAAAAGTTCATCTTTTTATTATTTGATTTATAAGTTTGCTCATTTAAAGTTTAGATAAGTTGTTTTTAGTGCTTATTCGATCCGTTTCATTTTATATTCGTCCTAGTTTTGGTGATAGGCTTATTTCATAGCTTATTGCTTTGCTTAAGTTTCGGATCAAAGGGATAAATCGGAAAGGGTGTAAACCCTTTTCCGATTGGAACTTTCTGATCAACACCCCCTTTATTCCGATCACTTAGATCGGAAAAGGGCTTTGGGTTATTCCGATTTACATACTTTTGTCTACATTCCGATTTGGACTTCTTTATGAGCATTCAGATGGGTTCATTTTCTAAATATTCCGATTAGAGTTGTTTTGTTATATTCCGACAGCAAGTACTCGTCTTTATTCCGATTGGGGTCATTTGTCACATTCCGACAGCCTTGTTCCTCACCATTCCGATCAATAGATCGGAATACATTCCGATTGCCCCATTGTCTATTATTCCGATTGATGTTATTTGCAAACATTCCGATTAGTGTTTTTCTTCTATATTCCTATTAGGGTTTGTTTGGTTTATTGTTTTTATAAAATTTCCAAGTGTTAGCTTATTTATGTGTTCTAGTATTTTCCTTAGCTTGTCTTTAAGTTTTCAAGTATTTAATTTTAACTCGTCATTCTAGTATTAATCTTTAAACTTCTACTTTACTCAACGACATTTTAATTACTTGCTATTAGGTTAATATAGATAAACAAACCAACACCTTTTTATTAACCAAGAACAAATCATTCCACTTAGAATCGTGATCAATTCGAGGAGATACCGAGAGATAAATCTAGTACCCCATACAAAACGCGAATATCACTTCACAGCCACAAATAATGAGGCAGAGTATGAAGCGCTGATAGTAGGGCTAAGAATCGCAGTGAGAATGGGTGTGCGCAATCTCGAAGCAAACGTAGATTCTCGGCTGGTAGCAAACCACATACTTGGTGATTATGAAGCAAAAGAGGAAAATATGGTGCAATACTTACAAAAAGCCAAAGCATTGATTGAAGGGTTCCATAGGTTCCAGATACGCCAAGTACCCAGGGGGAGAACAAGAAAGCATACGCACATAGCAAAATAGCTTCCACCAGTTTTGCGCACCTATCGAAACAAGTCCTAGTTGAAATCCTGAAGGACAAGTCAATAAAAGAGCAAGAGGTCGTGTCGGTTGTAGAGGAAGAAGGCCCTACATTGATGACACCGATTATAGATTATTTAACGAATGACTCACTCCCGCATGATGAAAATGAGTCACGGAGAGTGCGAAGACGGTCGAGGCAATTCGAAGTCAGAGATGGGATCCTTTACAAGCGGTCATTTCTCCAACCATGGTTAAGGTGTCTAGGACCACGACAGGCGCAGTATATCATTAATGAAATCTATGAGGGATCATGCGGAATGCACGCAGGACCAAGGTCCGTGGTGGCGACAGCATTGCGCAGCGGGTACTACTGGCCAACTATGCATACAGATGCGCGAACACTTATTAACAAATACAATGACTGCCAGGTACACAGACCAGTACTGAGGCAGCCTCAGGAGGAGCTCACGCCAATTACCTCCCCTTGGCCATTCTTCAAATGAAGAATTGATATAACGGGGCCCTTCCCTGTAGCTGGGGGAGGAGTTAAGTTTCTCATAGTTGCGATGGATTACTTCACAAGGTGGATTGAGGCAAAGGCGGTCGCAACGATAACTGGGAATCAGGTAAAAAGGTTCGTATGGGACAACATAGTATGTCTGTAACACCCCACTTGGATAAATGGACCGTTACGTGTATTTATGGCGTGTCATCAAAGCATGCAGGGCAATGTATTAAACATTAACTGACCAAACGGAAATACCGGAATCAAACATCGGTAGTCCAACAAGCCCAAAATATAAAGATTAAGTACAGAAAGGAAAAGGACGAAACAGTGTCCAAACAACCAAAGCAAAGTAACGTAAGGTATGCATAAAAATAAAGGAGTCTGGAAGGCTCCCATCCAAATGCACGTACTCTCTTAGAAGTCCTAAGATCGTCCCTGTGTACCTGCCGTTTGGAAACATGAAAGGAAACTACGGCTGAGCATAACGCTCAGTGAGCGGATATAGCATGATAAGAATGTACTGAAAGTAAAGGAATAGGAGACAACAATGAAGCTATAAGACTGATATGTAACATGTGGTATAACTTTGCATAAAATCTGCAAGACCTGGTTCATATATACTGAAACTGAAATATAACTTTAAATTCTGAAAACATGCATTTACTGTATTTTATTTGCCAGAGCTTATATAGGTCACGTGCTGTAACAACCGTGCATGAATAACTGGAGGGGTGACCTCTTCATGCTGTAGAGGGGTGACCTCTAAATAACTGTGCTGGGTGGAGGGATCAGCTCCAATGTGAAGGATGTTGAGCACACACCACATTCACCCTGATAACTTGTAACACATATAAGCCTAGGATGCATCCATACGCCCCACTAAAACATACATATAAAAATGGCCAAACTGAACATGAGTGGGACGATGCAGGATATCACTCTCCTGCATGTGAGTCACGACACCGGTGCCTCTAGTGTCGTGGTTACGGTACCTCCGTAACTAGTACATAAACTGGTCGTGCTTGTATATAACGCTCAGGCAATTCTATTTAGTTATTAACATGATTACTGATAAATTTAAACATATACTGGGGAAACATTCGGCTGAAGATGGGAAATCCTAATCATGCATATAAAGGAAATCCTTACAGAAAGGACGGAAAATCCGTACCTCTAGTCCAGTAACTGACTGAAAGGAAGACTGAACGAATACTACTCGGGCTTCACGCGTGCTACATAAATAAGGACGCGAATAAGTTAACAGTTATCCGTTATCAAATTTTACTGATCTTATTGGTTTCTTATTTATTTATTTCTGAAATTCCTTACGCATATTAACGGCTAAATTCGGTCTTATAATAATTCATTGTAATGTATTAACGTTCTACTAATAGCTACGTACAAACGTATTTCTGACGATAAGTATTTCTATAATAAGTATCCCGCTAAAAATAAAAGTTCCTTAATTTAGAAAGTTCTTAAATTGTTTAACTCGTTTTCTAATAATATACCCTTTTAAATATTTAGGAATTTAATTAATTTAATACACTTGAAATATATATAAAATATTTATAAAACAATTTAATTTAAAAAGGTAAAATATAAAAATATTTATTTTACTATTTATAAACATGTCCCGAGCCTACCGAGCCCATCTCGGTCGCACTAACCGAACCAACATAATATACAAAATTCTGTCCGCAATAATTAGTGACAGAATTTCTGTGTCACTAAAGAAAACTGTCGCTAAAGCTGCTTTTAAAAAAAACTGCATAATTCTAACAGTTTTGCGACAGAAAAATCTGTCGCTAATGTTTACAAAATACCTTGATTTTTCTGCCCATTTCCCCCTGATTAAGTGCCTAGTTCCCACTGTTCTAAATCTTAGTTCCCACTGCTTATTCTGTTTACAACCAAACGCACCCTTATTTGATTTGTGACTCGGTTTGGCAAGAAAAGGACCACCGAGACCGGCTGTGGTCTCGGCTGGGTCGTGCAACAACACACCGAGACCTTATGGTCTCGGTTCTCCTGATGTAACCAACCCGACACACCCCCGATTCCACTGTTCTACGAACCAAACACCCCTTGATTGGTTTTCCCTTTTTTTTTTAAAAAAACGTAGACCCTTGTTTGGGGCTTGGCTGTTCTCGGCAGAAACCAAAACAAACACCACTGAGAGTTATAAACTCTCGGTTTCTTTTTTTTTTTTTTTTTTTTTAAAAAAAATCGTGATAAAAGGGAAAAGAGATAGATTGATTACCTTTTTCGTGTTTGATCGTAACTACTGGGTCTCCCTTTGTTCTCTTGTTTCCCGGTAGCAACTAAAACAAACCCTAATTTCTATATTTTTTTTTGTTTACTGATTATGGGAAACGAGTATGCCCCGTTTGGTTTTGTGTAGCCAACTATGGGCTAAGGCCCAAAATTCCTCTTTTTTGTTTTCTTTGTTTTCAAAACCGGCCCCCCTATATTCTATTTTTTTTTTTTTTTTTAAAAAAAACTTGTATTATACTCGCGTTGTTCCGTTGATAACTTCTATGTATTAATATAACAATATAACCCGCGTATTAATATAAACCGCGTATTAATAATAAACCACGTATTAATAATAAACCACGTATTTATATTCTCGATTTAAATACGGGTTTTACAATTCTTCCCCTCTAAAAGGAATAATTCGTCCCCGAATTAAAATACGGCCGTACTGGGTTTACAATTCTTCCCCTCTAAAAGAGAAATTCGTCCCCGAATTACAAGGTATTTAAGCTGACTGAAGTAAAAGCTGAAATGCTAATAACTGAACGACATAAAAGCTGAAAAGACATACCCGAATCAAAACTGAAAGTGAGGATAAGAAGTCCGTATAGACTCCTCTGTTTCCCAAGTGGCCTCCCGCTCGGTATGGTTCCTCCACAGGATTTTGACGAAAGGAATGGTCTTCCTTCTCATAACTCGATCCTGGCGATCTAAAACTGCTTCGGGTTCCTCAATATAGGATAAATCCTCCCGAATCTGATCGAGTGGATAATTTACTTTGTGAAGCTCATGATAGTTGTACCCCCTGAGTAGTGATACATGAAACACGTTGTGGACGTGTGAAAGCTGAGGCGGTAACGCCAATCGATATGACACTTCACCAATACGTTCAAGGATTTCGAACGGTCCGATGTAACGAGGGCTAAGTTTGCCTTTGAGGCCAAAACGTCTGACACCGCGTGCGGGTGATACTTTGAGGAACACACGATCCCCAGTCTGAAAAGATAGATCTCTGCGATGCTTGTCGGCGTAACTCTTCTGGCGAGTACGCGCTTCTTGCAGCTTTGCCCTAGCGATGGCGACCTTTTCATTGGTCAGTTCTATCAGTTCAGGTCCTTCAATCAAACGTTCTCCCACCTGATCCCAACAAATAGGAGCACGGCATTTTCTGCCGTATAACATCTCGAATGGAGCACGCTTGATACTAGCATGCCAACTGTTGTTTTAAGCAAACTCGACCAAGCAAATATAGTCATCCCAATGTCCATTCCATTCTAATGCACAGGCGCGTAGCATGTCCTCTAAGGTCTGGATGGTACGCTCTGATTGACCATCCATCTGTGGATGGAAAGCTGTGCTGAGCTTGAGCCTAGTTCCCCAAGCTTTATGCAGACCTCCCCAGAAATGAGAAGTGAAACGGGGATCCCTATCTGATATAATTTCCGAAGGTGTACCGTGTAATCGTACGATCTCCTCGGTGAAAAGTTTCGCTAATTTACTAACTGCGAAATCTTTACGAATAGGAATGAAATGTGCTGACTTGGTCAAACGATCGACAACTACCCAGATTGCATCATGTCTCCGCTGAGTCTGTGGTAGTCCGGTGACAAAATCCATAGAGATCTTGTCCCACTTCTACATTGGAATATCTAATGGCTGGAGAAGACCACTAGAACGCTGGTGCTCTATCTTAACCTGCTGACAGGTTAAGCATTTAGACACAAATGTTGCAACATCCTGTTTCATACCGCTCCACCAGAAATGCTGTTTAAGATCGTGGTACATTTTGGTGGAACCCGGATGGATAGAGAACGGAGAGCTGTGAGCCTCAGTCATTAAGGCTTCTCTGAGAGCAGGGTCTTCTGGAACGCAGAGTTTGGTACCCTGCCATACGATACCATCGTCATCGATGCGAAATTCGGTCTGCCGGTCAATGTTCTGGATAATCGCCCAGATTTCACCATCATCCTCTTGTGCGGCTTTGATCCTAGAGAGCAAATCTGGTTATACCCTCAAACTAGCCCAGTATCCTCTTTGTCCGCGTGCTAAGAGTTCAATATCGTAAAGCTCTAAGTCTTGAATAATTTCTTCCTGAACTTTGATGCCATTTACCATACCCGACTTTCTGCTAAGGGCATCAGCCACTACATTCGCTTTACCTGGGTGATACTGGATATTAGTGTCGTAGTCTTTCAGTAGTTCTAACCATCGCCTCTGTCTCATGTTCAGCTCTCGCTGTGTAAATATATACTTGAGACTTTTGTGATCGGTGAAGATATCACACGACTCACCGTATAAATAATGCCTCCAGATTTTAAGGGTGAAAACGACTGCTGCGAGCTCTAGATCATGAGTAGGGTAATTTTTCTCATACGGCTTCAGTTGACGCGAAGCATAAGCAATGACTTTCCCATGCTGCATAAGAACACAACCTAAGCCCTTTCCTGATGCGTCACTGTAAATCTGATAACCGCCTGTACCGGATGGAAGAGTAAGTATCGGTGCCGAGATCAATCGATGCTTGAGTTCCTCAAAACTCTTTTCTCGCTCCTCGGTCCATATAAACTTCTCACCCTTTCGCATAAGTTGGGTCAATGGTAACGCCAAACGTGAGAAGTTTTCCACAAACCTGCGGTAATAACCCGCCAACCCAAGAAAACTACGTATCTCTGTGACAGATGTCGGTCTTGGCCATTTGGTGATAGCCTCCACCTTTGCAGGGTCCATAGTTATTCCTTCTGCGGAAACAATATGGCCTAGAAACGCCACTGTATTCAGCCAAAACTCGCACTTCGAAAATTTAGCGTATAGTTTTTCTCGTCTGAGAATCTGCAAAACTGTACGGAGATGATTCTCATGTTCCTCTTTGGATTTGGAGAAAATGAGGATATCATCGATGAATACGATCACAAACTTGTCTAAAAATTCGTGGAAAACTCTGTTCATTAAGTCCATAAATACTGCGGGCGCATTCGTGAGACCGAATGGCATAACGACAAACTCGTAATGACCGTACCTCGTGCGAAAAGCAGTTTTAGATATATCCTGCTCTTTTACACGCAGCTGATGGTAGCCTGATCATAGATCGATTTTTGAGAAGTGCTTGGTACCCTGAAGCTGATCGAATAAATCGTCAATACGAGGAAGTGGATAACGGTTACGAATAGTGAGCTTATTCAACTCACGGTAGTCAATACACAAACGCATACTACCATCCTTCTTCTTGACAAACAAAACTGGAGCGCCCCATGGTGATACGCTGGGACGAATGAAACCCCTTTCGAGAAGTTCCTGGAGTTGATCCTTCAGTTCCTTAAGCTCTACAGGAGCCATACGGTAAGGAGCTTTAGATACTGGTTCTGCACCTGGAATGAGATCGATGCCAAATTCTACCTCTCGCATGGGAGGTAAACTTGGGAGTTCCTCGGGAAAGACATCTGGAAAGTCTGACACAACTGGCTGATCATGAATCGAAGGTGTCTCCGAAGTCGTGTCATGAACTGTGGCTAGGAAGCCCTCGCAACCATGATATAGTAAGGTACGAGCCTGTAAAGCTGAAATGATCTGAACATGTTTTCCTGGTAGGAAGCCTCGGTGAATATACTCTGGTGTCTGGACATCACCAAAGATGACCTGGTGAGGATGGCAATCTATGGTGGCATGATGAACCGATAACCAATCCATACCCAGAATAATATCAAAATCACACATATCCAAAGGAAGAGCACTGACTGGACGGATTTTATCATCAAACTCAAGAGGGAGATATTTATATACTTGGGTAATGAGTACAGAGTCTCGCATGGGGGTAGATATACTAAGTGCACTGTCTAGTAGCGTAGGGGTCATGTTTATTCTAACAGCATATGAAGTAGATATAACCGAGTGCGTGGCGCCTGTATCGAAAAGCACGCATGTAGACTGTCCGTGTATAAACAAAATGCCAGTAATGGTACCTGCGGTCTTATTTGCTTGTTCACGGGTAGTAGTGTAGACACGACCAGTGGTTGGTGGTATCGATGGTGGGGGAGGTAAAATCTGAGGAATCTGGCCTGAGGTACCGGCAACATCCCCGCTCTTGCAATCCCTCTTCAAATGGCCCGGCTGACCACACTTGTAGCAATTACCCGAACCACGACGACAAGGTCCCGAGTGTTTCTTCCCACAAGTGATGCAAGTGGGATATGTATACCCGGTGGAAGTAGCTCTGGTTTGCTGAGAACCTGATTTACGATGATATATACGTGTCACGATTTTGATAACTTAACTGAAATAAGGCTGACTGACTGAATTTTAAAATTACCAGAATTTGCCGATCGGGCAACCTGTTGACCCCTGTTGTTTTGGTCACGCCCCTGTCCAGCATCTCTGTTGGAATTTACAAATAAATTTAAGATCTGTTTTACACGATAGTTTAGTATTCTTGGAGCTTAAAGGCTCACCTGTAGCTGCCAGAGGAGTTGGAGCTGCCGCGGTAATTATCACCGCCGTTCCTCCTATCTGACCGATTACGGTCATATGACTGACCGTGGTTCCTGTAGTTCTGATGCGGAGTAGCCGATTGGGATCGGTCTCCTCCTCTGTGTCTGTAAGATTTTAATAACATATAAGTTGCCAAGCAATAATGGCTAGATTGTTTAAGTCTGTTGGGTGAGATGTACCTCTTCTCCGGGCGCTCTACATTCTCGAGCTCGTCCCTCTCAAAAAGCATCTCGATGTCCCGAGCTGCATTTGCTACTTGTGACACATTAGTGAATGTGGCACTCATCAATCTATCTGCAGTCCTAGTGTGAAGAGCCCAGCGAAATTGCTTCACTTGCTCCTCTACGGTACCCGCAGCCTCCCCTAAGAATCCAGCCATCCTGAGGTATCGGTGCATGAACTCTATACTGTTCTCGCCATTATTCTGACGAATAACATGAAAGTCCCTCTTCATCTTAGCTTGCTCCGCATGCGGGAAAAACTGGTCATAGAACATCGTCTTGAAACGTGCCCAGGTCAATGCAAGCTCCCAAGCATCTCCCCCATTGGACAGTTTCTGAGACCTCCACCAATGTAGAGCAGGACCCTCCAGCTTGTAAACTGCAAGCCTAACTTTGAAAACATCACCACAACCCATAGCTCCAAAAATTTTCTCTATATGGTAGATCCAGTCTTCTGCATCAGTTGGAGCTACAGTCTGCTCAAACAGTCGGGGCTTCTGCTTGTTGAACAGATCCAGCCAAGCGGGTAAAGTGGCAGGTGGTGGAGCAGGAGGGTTGTTATTCTGTTGAGGTCCATTTTGATACTCAGCTCGGATCTCATCACGAATTTGGGGTAACATGGCCTGTATAGCAGCCTGAACAGCAGCAGCAATGGCAGCTGCGTTAGGATCATTCTCGGTGTCGCGCCTGGGTGGCATCTGAAATAAAAGAGGATAAATCGACAAAAACGTAAGAACCTGAAGTAATAAATCTGAATATGCTTAGTGTAATTCATGAAGGTATAGCTAACAAAACATGACATGAATACTGGTGAACGCCTAAGGTCAGTTCACAAAATGACAATTTCTGAAACATAAATCTGACATGAGTAAGGATGAACGCCTATGGTCAGTTCATCCATACAAAACTTAAGCGGGCAAGGGTGAACGCCTATGGTCAGTTCACCAAAACGAAATGTTCTTGAAAAGCACATGCGATTAAGTATGGCCAGTCCTGTACCAACCGTTTACTTAATCAAAATTTTGAAAATCCGACTGATAAAATTCACGAGTAGCATGGAAAATAACGACGCCAAAATACAAGAAGTTCTTGGTGACTACCCACTAGTCACAGGTCAAGTTTTAGAGCCTACAGGTCGAACCTGGCTCTGATACCATTATTGTAACACCCCACTTGGATAAATGGACCGTTACGTGTATTTATGGCATGTCATCAAAGCATGCAAGGCAATGTATTAAACATTAACTGACCAAACGGAAATACCGGAATCAAACATCGGTAGTCCAACAAGCCCAAAATATAAAGATTAAGCACAGAAAGGAAAAGGACAAAACAGTGTCCAAACAACCAAAGCAAAGTAACGTAAGGTATGCATAAAAATAAAGGAGTCTGGAAGGCTCCCATCCAAATGCACGTACTCTCTTAGAAGTCCTAAGATCGTCCCTGTGTACCTGCCGTTTGGAAACATGAAAGGAAACTACGGCTGAGCATAACGCTCAGTGAGCGGATATAGCATGATAAGAATGTACTGAAAGTAAAGGAATAGGAGACAACAATGAAGCTATAAGACTGATATGTAACATGTGGTATAACTTTGCATAAAATCTGCAAGACCTGGTTCATATATACTGAAACTGAAATATAACTTTAAATTCTGAAAACATGCATTTACTGTATTTTATTTGCCAGAGCTTATATAGGTCACGTGCTGTAACAACCGTGCATGAATAACTGGAGGGGTGACCTCGTCATGCTGTAGAGGGGTGACCTCTAAATAACTGTGCTGGGTGGAGGGATCAGCTCCAATGTGAAGGATGTAGAGCACACACCACATTCACCCTGATAACTTGTAACACATATAAGCCTAGGATGCATCCATACGCCCCACTAAAACATACATATAAAATGGCCAAACTGAACATGAGTGGGACGATGCAGGATATCACTCTCCTGCATGTGAGTCACGACACCGGTGCCTCTAGTGTCGTGGTTACGGTACCTCCGTAACTAGTACATAAACTGGTCGTGCTTGTATATAACGCTCAGGCAATTCTATTTAGTTATTAACATGATTACTGATAAATTTAAACATATACTGGGGAAACATTCGGCTGAAGATGGGAAATCCTAATCATGCATATAAAGGAAATCCTTACTGAAAGGACGGAAAATCCGTACCTCTAGTCCAGTAACTGACTGAAAGGAAGACTGAACGAATACTACTCGGGCTTCACGCGTGCTACATAAATAAGGACGCGAATAAGTTAACAGTTATCCGTTATCAAATTTTACTGATCTTATTGGTTTCTTATTTATTTATTTCTGAAATTCCTTACGCATATTAACGGCTAAATTCGGTCTTATAATAATTCATTGTAATGTATTAACGTTCTACTAATAGCTACGTACAAACGTATTTCTGACGATAAGTATTTCTATAATAAGTATCCCACTAAAAATAAAAGTTCCTTAATTTAGAAAGTTCTTAAATTGTTTAATTCGTTTTCTAATAATATACCCTTTTAAATATTTAGGAATTTAATTAATTTAATACACTTGAAATATATATAAAATATTTATAAAACAATTTAATTTAAAAAGGTAAAATATAAAAATATTTATTTTACTATTTATAAACATGTCCCGAGTCTACCGAGCCCATCTCGGTCGCACTAACCGAACCAACATAATATACAAAATTATGTCCGCAATAATTAGTGACAGAATCTCTGTGTCACTAAAGAAAACTGCCGCTAACGCTGCTTTTAAAAAAAAACTGCATAATTCTAACAGTTTTGCGACAGAAAAATCTGTCGCTAAACTGTCGCTAATGTTTACAAAATACCTTGATTTTTCTGCCCATTTCCCCCTGATTAAGTGCCTAGTTCCCACTGTTCTAAATCTTAGTTCCCACTGCTTATTCTGTTTACAACCAAACGCACCCTTATTTGATTTGTGACTCGGTTTGGCAAGAAAAGGACCACCGAGACCGGCTGTGGTCTCGGCTGGGTCGCGCAACAACACACCGAGACCTTATGGTCTCGGTTCTCCTGATGTAACCAACCCGACACACCCCCGATTCCACTGTTCTACGAACCAAACACCCCTTGATTGGTTTTCCCTTTTTTTTTTTAAAAAACGTAGACCCCTGTTTGGGGCTTGGTTGTTCTCGGCAGAAACCAAAACAAACACCACCGAGAGTTATAAACTCTCGGTTTTTTTTTTTTTTTTTTTTTAAAAAAAAAAAATCGTGATAAAAGGGAAAAGAGATAGATTGATTACCTCTTTCGTGTTTGATCGTAACTACTGGGTCTCCCTTTGTTCTCTTGTTTCCCGGCGGCAACTAAAACAAACCCTAATTTCTATATTTTTTTTTGTTTACTGATTATGGGAAAAGAGTATGCCCCGTTTGGTTTTGTGTAGCCAACTATGGGCTAAGGCCCAAAATCCCTCTTTTTTTCTTTTCTTTGTTTTCAAAACCGGCCCCCCTATATTCTATTTTTTTTTTTTAAAACTTGTATTATACTCGCGTTGTTCCGTTGATAACTTCTATGTATTAATATAACAATATAACCCGCGTATTAATATAAACCGCGTATTAATAATAAACCACGTATTAATAATAAACCACGTATTTATATTCTCGATTTAAATACGGGTTTTACAATGTCGTTTCGGACTACCCGGTGAAATAATCTCGGATAATGGGAAGAAGTTCGCAGAAAACCCGTTCAAAGATTGGTGCACGGTGTAGAAATGCTAAATCGGATCTGGTGGTCTAATGTGGTGGTAGATGGTGGTGGAAGCCATTGATGACTTAGAGAGAGAGAAGAGTGGTCGAGTGTGTGTGAAATGAAGAAAATGTATTAAACTTGAAATGTGACACAACCAACACCCCTCCTTGGAAGCTAAGGAGGGGTATATATAGTCACACACGATACGCTTAACTATACATGAACCCAGTCTAGTCTAAACGTGTGTGACTATGATAACTAACGGGAATTCTTAAATGTCGTCACATAAAGTGAGTTTCCAAAAATCTTCCCCATGGGACGACGTGTAGAATTCCTTACAATATTTTTTCCTAACAAGTACATAATGATAAGAACAAGAGCTTTCATGAAGCTTCCAATGCTGATGATGTCTTCTGAGGCCTTTGACTTCAAAACGACTCATCTTTAACTTGTAGCATAAATACTGTAACGGCACGAGCTAAGTAACCCATACACTTCTGGTTAAGGAGAAGCTTCTGAATTAGCTTCCCCCTAATTCATGCCACATAAACTTGATGTAGAAGCTTTTTAAATAGCTTCCCCCTAAATCGACAATCCTCTTAAGCAACTTCAAAGCTTTCAATAAAGCTTAGAATAATTAAGCGCACAGCGGAATCTAACAAGCAAATCCCATCATATAACATGATAACGTTGCTAAGAGGAATTGAAAGTAAGGGGTACACCAAGTAGATCAACAACTTCTCTTCTCACACTTGAATAATTCTTCTGAATTTTCTTCCCCCTAAGAGTTCAAGTTATGCATACCAGAAAGAATCAAGACATTTCTTCCCCCACATGGTTAAAGAAAGTAAGTCAATCCCCATTATGAAGCTCAAACACTGAAGTGTTGATCCAAACTTAGATCGATTAGCTTTGTGTATACGAGATTAGATCAAGTATAACACGTAGAGAAACCTTTGTTATATGCTTTGTGAATCTAAGTGTTATGCGGAATTTAACACTTAAACAAGAACACAAGATGTAAACAAAACTTTCACTTTGATTATGAATGTCGAACTTGCTTACAATGAAAGATGTTTACGAATGAAAACTTATGAAAACTTGATACTAAACATTAACCTAAAGGCCTTCTTTTATAGATTAAGAAGCCTTGTACAATAAGCTACGTATCAACTATTCTAGGTAAAGATAAACATAGAAAATACATTGTCGTTTCTATCCTTACTAGAAGTATTCTAGAATATAATAAACGTGTAGCTTATATCTTCCATCAGTGCTTGTCTTCAATGTGTCAACGCTTGACTTTAACTTGTCAACGCTTGAGCTGTCAGCGCTTGCTTTGTTCCTGTCAACGCTTGATTTGTTCTTGTCAGCGCTCAAGTGATCTGGCCTTAATTTATTCCCAACAATCCTCCCCTAAACTTGATATCCACTCTTATGATCAAGTTTCTGAATAAGCATTAAGAACTTGGAGGAGTCTGACAAACCTTCTCATATTGGTAATGAATAAATCTGATCAAATTCTTTGCCACGTCACTTGAATAATCTATCTCCAGCTGAGTGTCCTTCATCTTTTCCAAAACAGCCTTGGATATGAAATATTGAGCATCCACAAGTAGATACTCAACAAACTTTGTAGAACTCAAATGGTATACACCAGCAGCTGAATATAACCTCCATTGAAGACCACTGAGGTCATCTTCAAGATCCTTCCATATTTCAGGATCTTCCTCATTTGTCCCACACATTCTTTTGAACGTGGTCCAAAGTTTTATTCCATTAGCTGAAGTTGGTGCTTCAGCCTCATACTTGGTCTCTAGTAACCTCCAGAGGTCCACCAAGTCTTCTCTATCACAACTTGCAAATAAAGATATGAGAGTGGTAAAAGTGTGTACCTCCTTGCCAAATCTTCCAATCTTCTAGAATCCACATTCATCCTCATCATAACTCACAATTGGATTCCTGGAATCTAATGGTAACACCTGCACCATATCTGAAGCTTCTAATGGGGAGAGCTTGAGGCTCTTTCTAATAACTGCTTCACTTGGATATAGTGGATTCATATCTTTTGGAAACTCAAGTTTAAATCTCTTCTTCACTGGCCTGGGAACTATCATAGCTTTCTTGATTTCCATCTCTTCTGCAAGTTGCTCCTTTCTTTCATCTGAAAGAAGTCTGAGAGTGTTTGCTTCCTGCACTCTCACCCAAATAGGATAAGCCCTATGTTCCAACTCATCAAATGTCAAAGCCTTCAACTTCTGATGTGTCCATCCAACTCCATGACATCTGAGCAACATAAAGTAGAGCTCTCTTCTATCCCTTTTCAATTCTGAGAGAATATTGCTTGCCTTGTGCTTCAAAATCACCTTACAATCCTTCTGAACTCTAAGAAGAAGCTCCAAACCCCCGATTTGATCTGAAATGGTCAAGTCTGGATTATCCATGCAGCTTTCTTCCCAAGAATTGTACATCTGAACCACCTCTGACATGTCAAAGTCAACCTGCAATTTTAAATCTCTCAACTTTTCCCTAGCAAGCTCATCACCATACTCAAGCCTTTCTGGTTCTATAATCATCACACTTGAGTCTGAGCTAGCTCCATCACTTTCTTCTTCAGAAGTCACAACAAATGGTGACTTTTCCTTTTCCCCTTGTTCCATCATTTGTTCAGCCAATCTTCTATCAAATTCAACTTGGGCTGCATCCTTTGGAACAGTTTCTTCTACCAATTTACCCTTACCCTTATCTGATGGTGCAATGGTTGGTAAGGTAGATGGTAATACCTGAGTAGAAACTTCTTTGATGATAGATGATGACTGGAATACATCACCTTCATGTGCAGGTCTGTCAACGCCCAAATTTCCTCTATCAGCGCTCAAAATACTTCTATCAGCGTCCAAATTTGTCTTGTCAACGCTCAAATATTTTCCCTCAGCGCCTTGTGTAACCTCTCTCAACATAGCTGTAAATGATAAATTTAGATTGGTTGGAGAGATTAAGGACGTATCAAAACCTGTTTGTTCCTTCAAAGTTGTAAGGGCTTCAGCAACATCCATTGATTGACCATCTTGGCTGCCCTTATCACTCAGATTTCGTTGATCTTCCTCCCCTTTGGAAGACTCCTCCATACCCCTCCTAGCATGATCACTCTCCAAAACAACAATCCTTTCCCTCAATTGCTTGAGTTCAAGGCCTTGGGAGCTGACAATTTGTACTAAGTCTGCATTTTGCTTTTGCAAGCTAATGCAGACTGCCGTCAATTCTAAAAGAGTCATTGGTTCCAGTCTGCCCTCTTCTGAAATGGGGATTTGACCTCCTAAGTCAGATTCATTGGGCATGGATGAGGACTTAATTATGGTGGGACTGCCTTGGCCAGCATCTAAGCCAGAACCAATAGTCCCAGCCTCATCCAGGTCACCAGCCACACTTGTGGTGGTGGTTCTCTCTGCTTCATGGCTAGGACCACCAGAGGAGAACACTCCAGTAGTCCTTTGGCGTTTTATCAACCTATATTCAGGTGGTGTGGAAGATGGTGTGGAAGAATGTGTAGATGTGGGGTGGTTAAGGGGTGTTTGGGATTGTGAAGGTTGTGTGTCAGCGTGGGAAATAGGCACATCAATGCCAACATTTGATGTGTCAGCGTCAAAGTGTTCTTGGTCAAGTTGCATTTGTTAAGGTGAGGGTAAAGGTTCAGGAATAGGTTCAAGTTGTGGTTGAGGGTCAATTTGTGGTCGGGGGTCTGGTTGGGGTCGTGCTGCTGCAATAACAGCAAGCATGGCTGGAGTTAAAGGTAAGTCTCTAAGAGGTGGTGAATTCATCTTCGTAAAAATAGCTTTCTTTTGTTCAGGGATCTTATAAAAATCATTGTGATCCCTTGAACAATAACCTTGATCATCAAAAATCATTTGCAGAAAACGGGGATAAGCTAAAGTCATTTTTGTCCCCTTGTTTTTACACATCCCTTCAAAAATCATTTTAGAATAGTTATATTTTTGCCCTGTTGCAATGCACACAATAGCACTTGCAATGGATCTATTGATCTCATTGTGTGCAGTACATTTGGGACTCAAACATTGAAGGAGGATGTGGATGAGGTACTTCCGGGCTGGGGGAAATTCCTGCTTATGATACTTATTAAGAGTACCTTCATCAGGAAAAGGATATCCCAAAGCCCTAAGCCCTTGTTCTATTTCATTTATGGGAAGGATGGCTACACCATCAGCATCATCAAGATGCAAGGCCTGACGTACCAAGGTCTCAGTAACCACCCAAGATCTCCCATGAACAATAGAAGTCAATGTGGTCACTCCATTAACTGCTGAGGAACTGACAGTGTTCCAAAACTGCTTAATGTGTGTGACTGGAATGAGTGGTGCATGAGAAAGATCATACCTTAATAGGGATGCGTTCAAATATGCCACCATTTGTGTGTATTGAGGAAACAAATCATTATCAGCAACAAGATAAGCAATCATGTTGTGTTGAGACTTGAACCCCAAATCCAATTCTGCTGAGTTAAACTTTGGTGCCATTGATGAAAGCTGTTAATTTGAAGTGTAGAAGATGAAGTTGATAAGAGAAAAGTGTTAGACAAGAATTATAGATACCCTGTTTAAAATAGGAGCCAAATTTATAGGAGATAAAGAATACATGTGATTGGCCCAAAAATAGGCAAAGATTTCCAAAAACTAATCATGAAAATATTGAAAAAGTTATAAGTTATCTCATGCATTTAATGAAAGTAACAACTCCTAAAATTACGTCTTGAAAATATGTCAAAAAGTAACAACTGGGTAGGTCCCATTGAGTGTCAACGGTCAAAAATAACCTAGCAACGCCCAACGGCTATAATCTTGTCAACGTTCGCCTAAAGCCATGTCAGCGTCCAATTTGGTCTCAACAACGCTTGGAAAAATCTTGTCAGCGTCCAAAAATAAAATTGTTTTAAAAAGTGAAAAATAACCTTAACAAGTAATTTATCCTAGAGAAGATAACCAAAAGCTGATAATTATTATAGGGCGGCAAGCACTGTCCAGTTATGCACACTTGCATAAGCAAGATAGACATAACAGTCCTCTAGTGTCCCTTGCTAACCAAAACTCTTAACAACAAAGTTACCTTATAAAATCCTTGTTACTCCCAGGTAAATCCCATATCAAAATCATTCCCAAGACTCCCAACAGACCACAACCAATTCTAGGTCAAAAATCTTGGCAGCATGCAAAGTTGATATACTATGCATGCTACAGTGCCTCATGGTTTAGTAAAACTAACCCATACTCACCTGTGGACACAATCTAGAATTGTGATAAGAGTATCATATGGATACCCAAACATCCTAAAGGTTCCTAAAACCTCCCCTTAAACTATGATACAAAAAGTTTGCTAAAATCATGATGAACATAAAAAAAAATTATGTCAAGATAGGAATGAAACATTCCAACAATCATCCATAAATAAAAACTTGTCCAAATGCTTCTCCATTGATTCATAAGCAACTCTGTATCCAATGGTATACTGCTAACACCATCTGCACATTTAGATTGAAAACCACAAAACTAACATTGTTGCTGACAACGCCCCGATAACACACAACAGCGTTGAAGGAAGCTTTGTCAGCATTAGACAATTATATTGCTGACAACGTTGCAAAAACACTTATCAGTGTTCAAACAACCTTTGTCAGTGTTAGAAAAATATAATGGAAAATCTAAATCATCAATAAAACCAATAATAATAATGCTTATTGTTGTTATTAACACCAGCCATATCTAAATCTTCGAGAGTCTCGGGCTCTGAATAAGATGTTGATCGAGTACGCATACACTAAAAAGAAAATGCAAGAGAAAATATTTTTAGTTTTTTATAGGTTTTTTAATGTTTTTGTATTTTTGAAGAGTTTTATATTTTTTAAGAATTTTTTTTTTTAAAATTTTTAAAGCAAGGAAAATAACGTTCAAAGAACGGATCCCAAAAATCCAACGCGTCTCTCACTAAAAACCGTTAATCTTAACGAAAAGAGCCGGCAGCGGCGCTATTTAAAAGTGGAAGGAGTGCATGTGTTGCATCTTCTTTCTTTCTTTCTTCACGTCTTCTCGACTCGACTTTAATTCTTTGTCTTTTCTCGATGTCATCTCGGGATTTGAACTTGTCTTTTAATTTTCTTCTTCTATTAGACTTGAGTTCTTCGACTTCATTAAACTTCCGTCTTTAGACTTTTTCTCCGATAAATCTTCAGAATAGGTCTTCGACTTCCGTTCTTTTTGTACTCTTGATCTTTTGACTTCGTCTTTTCTCGTTTTCTTCGATAAAAGCCCGTGAAAGCCTGTGTTTTCTTCCTTTTTCATATTTTGGTCCTAAAACACAATAAAAACACAAACCACGCATAATTCCGACTTTTACGATATAAAATACACGTTTTCGTCTTGTTATTATTGGAAATAAGTTGTAAAAGGATAAGTGTTTTCACACTTATTAGTACTTAATACAAGTAAAAACCGATAAAACCCGAACTAAATAACATATGGACATTAACGGGCTAAGTTAGCATTATTGGACTATTAATCCAACTAAATGGGCTAAACACTTATAAATTTACTTATTGGGCTTAACCCACTTGGGCCCAACATGTAAAGTATAATACTGATAATAAAAGTGTAAAATGGACTAATTTAAAGTATTGGGCTTATAATAGGCTTATTGGGCCTAAAACATGTAAATAAGTAAAACTAGTAAACTAGTATAAAAGTTACCAATACATAACACTAAAATGAGTAAATAAGAATGTATAAACCCACTTGATCATCATATATATAAAATCATCATATGTATACATAATTGTTATTTTGATAAAGTAATTGGACAAAAGTCTAAGACGAGTATTATTTGTCTAGGTTTCCGGGATTGAAGCACGTACCGTACATCCGAATTGCCGATAACCCGCTTTCCCACATCAACGTGAGTTCATAGCATCGCACTCTTTTAAATGTTTTTATGAAATATTTTATAAACCCGCGAGGGAGATAACATGTTAGTTTTTATGAAATAGGACACTAGTTGTCCCAATTGTTTGTTTATCGATTTGGAACCGAATGATTGTATGACCTGATGAATGATTAAATGACCCGATAGATGAAATGAAATGGACTATTAAAGTTAGGTTATGTCACTAAAAGTCCCATTAGCATGAATTGTGAACTATCAGGATTTGGTAGACGCTTATGCATATAATAGTACTATTTGGGGACGATCACCCCAGTTCGCGCCTTGACGGTTGATCCCCGTCGTGCCACATTGATTGGTAAGCGAATTTATGTATGAGAAGATTTACACAAGCGTGATTATTATGACGACACGCTAATTTAGATGGGCAAATGAGTTTTGGGCTAGCTACCCGTTGTTTGTTGTAGTAAGGTAACAATGTCATGCGGCTTATAATAATCCAAATAACGAAATACTGCTATACGCACCGAATTACGATATATTGCCTGACTAGCAATACGGGGTCATATTATTGATATTATGTTTGTGTTTTGGTTTTTCATAACCATATTCATATAACGGTTTATATTTGTATACAACGTTATAAAACGTATTGTATGATATTTTTACGACATTAGTTCGTATAATGGTTTTGAAGGCGAAAGCCTATATTATGATTTTGATAAGGATTTGTATAAAATGACTTTGGCTATTTTATGGCCTATTACAAAGATTTGTACAAAATGATTTTCGGTAATAATTTCATACCGATGTTATATTGATGGATTTTATTAAACTCTGTGAATTCACTCGGCGTTATCGCTGACCTTTTCTTTTAACATGTTTTATCTCAGGTACTTGAAGGTAATTCTCAGGAAGACGACAAGAATTCATGGCCCGCACTTAAATAATAATTACCATTCAAATGCTTTGTAAAACCTGTATGAAATACAATGACTTGGGACCTATGTAAATTTGATATCTATGAATGGAAATGCTTTATTATTAAACGACGCGATTTATATGCGTTGTCTATGATGTGAGTAATGTGCTATCCCGTAACACCAACGAGTATTCCGCTGTATTGAATTGAGTAAATTTGGGGGTGTTACAAAATTCATTGATTTTTAAAGAAAAGACTAAAAAGTTTCATGATTCAAAGATTAAAAAATGGGGTTTTAACGTTGGTGATCAAGTGTTACTTTTTAACTCTCGTTTGAAGATATTTTCTGGGAAATTGAAATCTCATTGGTCGGGTCCGTTCACCATAACACAAGTGTTTCCTTATGGGACCATCGAGCTAGCTCAAAATGATGGTCCTAATTTCAAGGTGAATGGACATAGGCTTAAGAACTACTTCGGTAGGGAAGTCCCTTCTTTGGACGACCTCGACCAAGTCACCTTCCCCAATGATAATTAGCATTGAGGGGATCGAGTCGAGCTCATGACTCGGTAATCAAAAACGAGGTGCCTCGTGGGGGAGATCTCATGCTTATCCATTGTACATATTATCGCTTTCTAATGTAGTTAATGAGAGGGGATTTGTGCCCTTCCAACTCGTTGTCTTATGGTTGTTTGTGAAAGTGTTATCTAGATCAGCATCATCGCCACGATTGAAGACTCTCGTGTTTGTTTACGTGAGCCTCGATCGTTTGCTTGAAGAGGTTTTCACGAATCCATGACATATCCTTTATTGTTCTAACAATTATCTTTGGCATAATTCATAAACGGCTTTAGATATATTGTTGATCACCCTTTCCATGCTAGATCATAAGCATTCGACTCTTCGTCTCTAGTATGGGGGTGCTCCACCTTTAGACTCGAAACATTGAGGACAATGTTTAATTTTAGTATGGGGGTGAATAGATACTTGCCTTGCTACGCCCTCACGTTTTCCAACTTTCAACGTTTTGTTTTGTTGTTAATAAGGCTAAAAATGGCCAATTTTAAAATTTTTCTTAGTTTTCATAAGTGATTTTAAGACACAAATGTATATTTTCCGATGGGTAGAATAAGAGATAATTTTTTACTTGATGGGCATTTGGAGCCCTTTGCATTCCTGATAAGTGTGAAAACACTCATCAATTATGATCTAAAAACCACTCAAAACACAGTCAAATACATTATATTTATCTGAAAAATATCAGAATTACGTGGGTATTTGTGTTTCATGTGTTTTTAGGTAAACAAGATTCATTTTGAAGCAAAGACACGTTTTCAAGGGATTTTTATGATAAGTAGTTGAAACTTACAATTTTCATATTTTTGTTTCTTAAAATTGATAGATTTTGTGAATTGAATCAGAGGAGAGACTTTGTAAATGGTAAGATAGATAATAGCTATTACAAAGATTAATTTAGGTCGCTTTATTACTGTATTTGTAGGTGAGAGAAGTGCTTTTGGAATCACTGATTAGATAAGATGGTGATAGCTTATGAATGGTAAGTAGTGAGATAGTCAGTTCAGCAGAGTTAACCGAGCTCAGCGCTCGGCTTCGCCAACAAAGGTGGCCTGGAAATTTATGGTTAAGCGCATTCAATTTTCTACATCTATAGTATACAAGAATTAGTGTAATCTGATGGTAGTTTATCTTTAGTGTAAATTTCTGTCAAACTTGTTCGATCTAATTGCCTATAGACTTGTTTGTTTAATTTTCTTTGTGCCGATTTAGTTTCAGTTAGGTGCCTATTTGAGTTCCTGACGTTTTAGCTCATAACTAGTGATTGGCTGGACATGTTGGCAGATTTTTGTATCTCTTCATTTGGATTTGAGAAACTGACGTAGTGTAGTTTAGTTGATAGAATGGGATAGAAGTTACCCAGTAGTAGAAATAGGAATTATTTTTGCTACCCTTTTTTTCTGAACATTAAAATAGTTTGATTAGTGTTATAAGTTTGAAATTAAGATTGGTTCATTAGCTTAGCAATAGGCAAATATAAGTTGTGAAAAATGCATACAGTGAAGTACACAAGTTTAAAAGGTAAAGTTTAATTGAAAGTCATTTTTTTACGGAAAAAGTATTATAGATACTGAGTAGGAAGTTAGGGTTCGGGACTGTGAACTTATTTTGTTTTATCAATTAGGGAGTTTGGTTTTTTGTACGTTTTAGTCCTCCATTCTTTATAATCTAGCTACAATTTCCATCCTTAGTTAGTCATTAAGTTCTAGTAGTTATATGGTTTTTGTATTGGGCTTTCAGTTTTAGCATTTGGGTTGTGTTAAATTTTGCCCGTTCTAAGAGTTAGTTTGGTTTGTAAAATTTGTATTTTTTTTTATTAATCATCTTTAGAACAAAAGATACATTAGTATACTAAGAATTGCATTTTTCGTAGAATTAATTTGCATTTTACATTTTTAAATTTCGTGCATTTTAATTGTAGTAAGTGCAATATGTTGTAGAATAGTACATATACGTAGTATTATAGAGTATTTTTATGTTTTTACATGTTTTGTGTGCAAGTAGCTTAAAAACCAAACAAGCTTTTATAACCAAAAACAATAAAGTCAAACATGAGATTGTTATATCAGTTCGATTAGATACCGAGATGAAACCATACTAAAAATGTAATTATTAAATGGCGCCGTTGCCGGTTCTTTTCGTGAAGATTAACGGTTTCGAGTGAGACATATTGGATTTTGGGATCCGTTCACTTTGTGAACGTTATTTTTACGTATTATAAATCAAAAAGATAAAAAAAAATAAAAAGATAAAAATAAAAAAAATAAAAAACCACAAAATCAATTCTTTTCCTAACGAATTGAACCAAAAAAAATAAAAAAATCCAAAAAGTAATCTTTTTCCTAAAAGATTACCCCAAAAATATATTGTTTATATCGGTTTTCATCGTTTTTACATACATATAGTATTTTTCTTAAAAAAATCTAATAAATACAAAATATTTTTGATATATTATTATATGTAAATACATATACGTATACGAACACTCAATACACATACTTCCATAAGTATTGCTTTTGCAATACACCGTGTTCGGGAGCGTTCCGGTCCTTGACACGTGTATCGATCAAATTTAATTAAGGCACAATAGATAAATACCATAATCTACTTGATCTTGAGAAAGAGGCCACTGTGTGGGGTTATAAGGCGAGTGTATTTCACATTCTAAAGAAGCAGGCTCTTAAGTGCTACGCGCCGCCTCGTTTCTCCGCTTCCTTGTGGGTCTTTCAAGAGTGACAGTGGTGAGTGGTCTGCCACCCAATTAGTACTTACATATATTATATTTTCTTGTGGATATTACTTATTGCACCTCGAGGGAGACAATCTCTTCTCCTTCAAAAGTCGACCGAGAGCTCATCTCTCACTCCTCGATTTTACTTACACGTGTACTCGCACGCGTGTAACCATACCACCTTTGGTGTATTACTACCTTCCCTGAGGAAGCTTTTAAACGTCATTTCACTTGTATATACATTCGGCCACCTTGCTAAACATGGATACTCGTTCCATGTTGGAGATTTTGCAAAAACGATCCGCCAATGCTAATTATTCACCTTGTTCGAATTGTGGTGGTACACACAATACTTATTTATGTGGTCAAACAATGGCTATTATGGGGAGGGATATGCTTATAATGGAACCAAGAACCCTAATTTTCGACCTAACCCTCAAGTGGACTACACTTGTAATACTACATGGGATATTCCGGTTTTTCATCACAACCTCCACCATCATGTCATGATCCAAACTTTAATGAGCCATACCAAAACCAATGATTTTCAAACAATGAAGTTTTTCAAAATAATGATAATTTTCAAGGCTATAATCAAGACACCTTTCAAAATCAAGGAGTTTTACATCATGACGGTTTTCATAATCAAGGATTTAATCAAGCGTTTAACCAAGAGAATATGCAAAATGACTCTCAAATTCTTGAATTAGTTGCTAAGATGCATCGCGATACTGAGAGGATCTTTTAAGAGAGTGAAAGGAGAATACTTGAATGTTACGAGGAAACTAATCAAAGATTCATTCTCTTTTTACAATCTTATCTAACTCGAGGAGCTTTACCATGTGATATTGAGCCGTCTTTGAGAGTTGATGATGAGGATGATACTATTAGTGATGTATATTGTAAATCATGTGAAGAAGAATACATTGCTACTCGTGCTCGTATGCTTAATCAATGCTTATATGACGATGATGAGGGACCTCCGATTTGCATGACACTTAATGATGACACACCTTCATCACCTTTACCTCACGTGGAACCCAACAAATCTTTAGCCATGGGGGACGAGCCTGTTAGCACTAATACAAACACCGATTTGGATGAATTCACCATTTCTAGTGTTGAGAACCTTATCCTAATCCAAAGAGAGCATGAGAGTGTTTCAAATGAACCATGTGACGAGCTTTGTATTGATACCTCTTCTCCTCATGATCACATTGAGATTTAATCACATGTTGACCTTCATGCTACTACTAGTGATTTTGGTGACTTTGATCTTGATGAATTGTTTAAAGAAAGGGATAATGAGATTGAGGAAGAGTTTGTGCAAGACTTGCTACAAATGGAGGATGATGATTGTGATTCTGGTGAAGCATCTTATGCTATATCATTCGATGACTTGTCTTGTCAAGATAACTTTCCTAATTTAGATGAAGAGTTTGCTCCTATAGGAAATGTGGATCTTTCTCCTCTTCCACCTTATGATTCTTGTGATGAAACCTTTGATGATCCTTATGATAGTGATGAGTCTCTTACTTCTGATGATGAATCAATTTCTTCTATGACTCCTTCACCTATTCCTTCAAGTGATTTTGTGATGCATTCAAACACACTTTTTGAGGAGTGTGAAGAACCTAATAATGAGTCAATAGAAGAAGAACCTTTGATTGATCGTTTTTCACCGGTTTTTTAGGATACACCTATTGATTTTCATGATCCTATCATCCCTAAGAGTGATTCTCTCATTGATATACCTACTTTTGAGCCTTATATTCCCACCCTTCCACCATTGAAGTTGGTCATTGATGAAGATCCTATACTCTTAGAGATTGATCCTTTTTCACCTAAGGCACCTTTAGAACCCACTACCTTTGATATGGATTCTCGTATGGATATTGATGCCACCATAGAAGCTTATCTTGCTAATATTGATATTGAGGTTGATGATAGTGATTCTAATTGGAAGAGGAGATTCATCTTATTGACAACATGCTTTTTGGGAACATATAGATTACACCTCCTTCACAAGACACTATTAATTTTGATCCTCCTTTCACTATGCCTTCTATGGAAGATTACCCACCTTTTGATGATGATGACGAGCCTAAAATGGACATAATAGTTATGAATGTTTTGATACCTATACCTTCATTGTCTCATGATGCTTTGATATCTAAGGAGGAATCTTATATGGTTGATACGAGTTCATCTTCTTATTTTCCCATGAAGGGAAAGGTTTTTGATCCTGGGATACATAAATTTGAGACACCTTGGTTTTCATCTACTCCACTTAAGAGTGTGAATTCGTTTGATATGGGCTTCACTTATGAGCTTACTTTGTTTATGCTACCTACTTTGGAGTTGTTCACGTGTAGAGATGGAAACAATGTATTTGATCCTGGGGTGATTTCTATATGAGAGATTTTGTATGTTGGACAAACTTGAGACACGTTGGACCGTTCCATTTATCGAGGCGGATTTTGTAAATCTTATAGTAAATGGAAACGTGCTAAGTTTGAGTGTATCATGTGAGATGTGCTTCAAAGTGGATATCCTTTATTCTCCATGACGGTTTTCCCAAGGACAACTTAATTCGGGGGCCGAGTCGAGCTAGAGACTTAGGGTAAAAAAAACTCAAGCATTGAATAACTAGGTTAGAAAACATAGAGTAGATCTAAATAGTTTAGGTTTAATAAGAGGATGTTATAGTGGAGTTGAAGTGGAGGGGTGGTATTTCTTCGTCTTTTGGTGTTTGTTTCTAGGGTTTCTCTCTCTCATTCTATTCTTGGAGCTTATGGAGGAGGCCCGTGTATCCGGATCACTTCGATTAGTTTTTGCTATTGTGATATTCAACCTTGTGCTTAAAACGAATACCCTTTATTTGTCTCTTCCTTAGTTCGAGTTAAACAATGTACGCAATGTCATAAGTGTAGGGGAGTTTACTCAAATACTCTTAAACATTAAGGACAATGTTAATCTTAAGTGTAGGGGAGACTTCTATCGAAGTTACCTTACCTAGACCATTGTCATTGACTTCATGATAACTTGGAAATTTAATTTTTCAACATTATTCAAATTTTTGATCTACTTTGGCCACCAAAAATATGCATTCATAATTTTTTGCATCAATTATTTTTCATTTGCATAACACATTTGCGTATATATATTTCTTTTATTTTTCATCAAAAATACATAAAAAGGAAAAAATATAATAAAGGATATGGTTTAACAAATTTAGATATCTTTGACATATTAGGCCCGCCATGGATACTTTGACTCAACCCGAGTTTGCTTATCCAAGCACTCTCTAGCTAGTAGCCTTAACCATGTAGACCTTCATTGGTTTATTAAGCTAAGCATCTACTAGTCTCATTATTTGAGATTTTAAACTGTGGAGAACAAGAGATGATAGAGTTTGAACTTTGAAGTAAGTGTTAAGGGCTAGATAAACCTCATATTCATTAATTGTGGCTTTTATATCCCTTTTCGTAACCTTTACTTTCTTGCCAACGCATGTATATATGTTAATAAATAATCAAGAACGGTTTTAATTGGTTTGTAGTCTCTTATGCATTTTTGACTAATCATTCATTGTTGGTATAAGAACGTCTTAAGATTCTAAGTTAGAACGTGTTATGTGTACTAGACTTATGCCATGCTTAATACTTAGCGGGTGTTTTTCCTCTTATTCTTTTCAACTTTCTTTGTGAGGAATAAAGAAAAATAAGAGCGGCTTGAAAAAAATGAGTGGCTAGAAAAAAAAAAAGAAAAAGAAAAAAGAAGAAAAAAAGATAATTATACAAGACTCCCAAGAGGGGCAGTGAAGTGTTAATTATAGTAGCTATTGAATTCCAATATTAATCTCATAAGGGTTGCGGCGATTTAATAGTTTCTCCAATCCAATATTACCTTGACGGGTTGCGGAATTGAAGATCCAAGGTCTCAAAAAGGCGGCTGATATAAATTATTGTGTGAGTTTTATTTTTCCTTCCTTAGCGAGTGTGTAGCTACTTATTAATGCATGACATAAGGATCTTACACATAAGGCGAATGACTTATTACTCTTGAGTCGGACTTATATCAATTGTGAGCGGTTTTTCAAGTAATGGATGAGAGGATTACTTAGGATTAAAACCATGCTTCCTTATTTTGAGATTTTGCATTTCTTATATTTCACGCTTTAAATAATGACAAATTTGCTTCCAAGTAATTTGCTCAAATAATAACCGGTTCTAGAGGCATAATAAGTGGGGGTATAAGAGTAAGACAATTAATCTATATGAATGAGTTGATGCACTTTCACTTATTGTAACACCCCCACAAATGCTATGCGCAACGGAACTACAACATTAGGTGCTACACAGTATTCATTGCACACAAGATATATCAAACGACGCTAAAAAGACGTCAACTTCAAACTTGAAATTTAAAAATTGTTAGATGATACATGTCCACGGTTTTTCCAACCCCACTTGGTACAACAGAGTTTAGCGTTTTCGGTCCCCATGAATCTCAACCCAAGAATTTCAGTTTCACAACAACATTACATTAAACTTTAAAATGTTTAAGTAGAAAAAGGAGGAAAAACAAGCGGACTCCAAGCCATACACACAACATCCATCCCATGCATGCTCCATTCTACACTTCAGCGGTTACCTGAAACACATGCCAAAATTTTGGTCAACGAAAACGTTGAGTGGAATTCATAGGTTTTACAATCAATTTGAACGTATATAAAATAAAAACCATTCGTGATCATTTATAGACTTGTCGATCAATCAATCTATAATCAGGATACTAACAATTGTGTTTAAGCTCATGACACTAATCCGTTAACCTAATCACCCGCGTAATAAATACCGGCGTGATTCAGATGAAACCAGTGCCCCTTCTAAAGGCATCAGTTGCAATTATACCTTATCTCTCATACAAAATAATCTACCGCAGAACTTACTCAACGTACAGCTTCTCGGCTAGCGTTGGGTCGTTAGCCCCGTAGTACTACAAATTGCATAAGCGGCTATTTCCCCTTACTCGAGGGCAGGACAATAGTTAATAGTTCATGAATTTAGGGTCTTTTGCAACTTTGGTACTCAACACAATTTCTAAGGCAACATTCGGGTCTAACAATCATTCATGATATACGTTCCTTTTAAAAACTAGCATGCATTTCCCTCGCGGGTAAAACAATTTGAAATAAATATAAGCGAGGCTATAAATTCACACCTTATATATTAAGTAGTCGGTAGTTCGAGAGATGATCGCTGACGATGTTACGGATGCCCGGGTAAATCAACACCTATCACAAATAACGCGTAATGAGTAATCTCATTTTAAATACCTTACGGTACTGTATAAAATACATATGTACTAGTCACTTAGGACAATTATAACTCACGCCAAAAACAAAACAACAAGCATCACTCATTTTATACCATTCTTTCTTATTACTTACACTATCCATTTTTACTCATTTCCGCCGGTACTCACCGAAAGTACGGGCTGTTTTACCATATTTAACCATACTTATAAAATTTGACAAAATTCTCAAAAATCCTATAAGACCTGTAGATAACATGTTTTTAAGCCCAATAAAAGTTTTTACTTTTACGACCCGTTACGCAACGCTTTTCAAAAACTACATTTTACGGGCTGAAATTGTACTTCGACCAATTTTGACCTCTTTGACCTATATGAAAAGTACCTTTGACTTCTTTGACTCCTAAGTCAACTTATAGAATCATTTATACAGGTTTGTGACCAAATTTTGGCCCTTGACCATTTACCAATTCATACTTGTGATCCTCGGGATTTGACTAAAACTATACATAAATTCGGATTATGAAAGTCCTCGTCTCCCGGTACTCGATCTTTAAAACCTCATAACTTTTAGCTCGTTTTGAGTCACGGGCTCTACCTTATACCAAATTAAAGATAAAAAGACCCTCTATAACTACATTTAGTTTTCAAGACCTGTAGGAAAAATAAATTTTATGAAATGACCTCAAAGTTTCTGCCCAAATTTGACCATACCAAAAACATGCTTACACTCGATTTCAAACCTTCTAACCACCACTAGGCAACATCCTAAGCTTCCCTAAACATATCCAAACACAAAATTTCAGTCCTACCCCTATTGATCAACCAACCTCATAATCTAACATCAAAGAAATCAAACATGCAATCACTTAAACCTATCTAATACATCACTAAACACTAAACCAAACACAAGAAAATGCTCAAAATTCATCAACCACCATGGCTCCCCAAACACCCCTTGTGCCGTGGGGTTTGGGTGACCCAATCACCACAACCAAATGAATTTTGGTGGGTTTTATTGGTGATTATGCTTCCATTACACATGAATTTAACATGCATTACAACAATTAGCCTCAAAAACGAATTTGGATCATCTTGAAAATTTTTGGAAAATTTTTGTTAGTGCATGTGTAATCAAACCACGGATTAACACTCACCAAGGGATTCTAAGAGGTGGTCTTAAGTTAGTTTTTGTGAAAACTCAAGAAAAAAAAGGTGGATTGTGGTGGTGTTTGTGTTTGGCCGTCGGCCTAAGGACAAAGAGAGAGAGAGTTTGATTTTGTTTTTGTGAAATGTGTTTGTGTGTTTGTGTTTATGGCTTTTTGGTGTTTTGGCAGGGACCAATTTGGTAATTTTTGATTTCTTTTGGCCTTAAGTTAAAAACGTCCTCAAAGCTTTGCGGTTTCGACTCACTAGTCAATTTTGAAAATTTTACGGGAGTCGGAAATCATCCCGAACACTCCAGAATATTTTTGGGATACTTTAAATGTACTCGGAAGGCTATAAAACTCACCCGACTCAACTTAACACGAACCGTAAATAAAATTCTCGAAAAATTACATTATCGATAAATCGTCAATAATTATATAAAATTGGGCATCCCTCGGGATCGTAATCGTCATCGTCCTTCTTGAATCGTCAAACGTAAAAATTATAACCTCGAACATCGGCTTTAACCAAAATACTTATAAATATAGAAATTAAAATTTATTAAAAATTTCAAAAATTAGCGTAATTTAGGGTAACGTTAATGACCTCGGTTCTAGGGTGTCACATCCACCCCTCCTTAAAGAGAGCGACGTCCCGGCGCTCGCCTCTTCTTGTACTCACATTTCGTTCTACTGGAACAGATGAGGTTACCTTTCCTTGAAAAAGTCCTCACGTTCCCAAGTGTATTCCGGTCCACGCTTAGAATTCCATCGGACTTTCACAATAGGAATTCTACTACGCTTCAGCCTCTTGACCTCTCGGTCCATAATTTCCACAGGTTCTTCCACAAAATGCATTTTGTCGTCCAATCGAATCTCGTCCAAAGGAATCACCAATTCCTTATCCGCCAAACTCTTCTTCAGGTTCGATACGTGAAACGTGTCGTGAATAGCACTAAGCTCGCTCGGCAATTCTAATTTATACGCTACTGGTCCAATTCGCTCGACGATCTTAAATGGTCCAATATACCTTGGACTCAACTTTCCTTTCTTCCCAAAACGAATTACACCCTTCCACGGCGATACCTTGAGCATAACCATATCTCTAACTTCAAACTCCAACGGTTTCCTTCTGTTATCGGCATAACTCTTCTGTCGGCTTCTCGCAGCAAGTAGTCGGTTCTTGATTTGCACAATCTTCTCTGTCGTTTCTAAAACCATTTCGGGTCCAGTCAATTGACTTTCTCCCACTTCACTCCAACACACAGGCGATCTACACTTCCTTCCATACAATGCTTCGAACGGTGCTGCCTTGATACTCGCATGATAACTATTATTATACGAAAATTCCACCAGAGGCAAGTGGCGTTCCCAACTTCCTCCAAAATCAATCACGCATGCTCGGAGCATGTCCTCCATCGTCTGAATAGTTCGTTCACTCTGGTCGTCAGTTTCCGGGTGATAAGCCCTGCTTAAACTCAATTCAGTGCCCATCGCACGTTGAAGCGATTTCCAAAATTCCGACGTAAATCTACTATCGCGATCCGAAATGATCGATAACGGCACTCCATGTCTACAGACGATCTCTTTCACGTACACGCTGGCGAGTTTTTCCATGCTGTCCGTCTTCTTCATAGGTAAGAAGTGAGCAGATTTCGTTAACCTATCCACAATTACCCATATCATATCACATCCACTAGGAGTCCTAGGTAAACCCGTCACGAAATCCATAGTGATCTTCTCCCATTTCCATTCTGGGATCTCTGGTTGTACCAACAATCCAGATGGTTTCTTATGTTCTGCTTGAACCTTCGCGCAAGTCAAACACTTACTAACGTAACGAGCAATATCCGCCTTCATATTCGGCCACCAATAAACTTTCTTCAGGTCGTGGTACATTTTGTCCGATCCAGGATGTATCGAATACTTCGACTTATGTGACTCGTTCATAACCAATTCTCGAACTCCAGGCTTTCCTTCCTCAGATGAACACAGTGGTAACCAAATCCGATTTTCAAAATATCTCAGTCCGTCTGACCTAATCACGAAAAGAGGTTTCAACATTCGTCCCAAATTTTCGGCTTCAACATTCCCTTTCATTAGTCCCTTCTCTTGAGCTTTCCGTATAGTTTCGGTTAAGTCAACGCTCTCAGTCATTACTAAAGCTCTAACCCTCAAAGGTTTCTCCCGTTCCTTCCTACTCAGTGCATCCGCTACAACATTCGCCTTCCCAGGGTGGTAGCGAATTTCGTAGTCATAATCACTCAGTAGTTCAACCCATCGTCTCTGTCGCATATTCAACTCCTTTTGATCTAAAATGTGTTGCAAACTCTTGTGGTCAGTGAATACAACACACTTCGTCCCATACAAATAGTGTCTCCACAACTTCAACGCAAAAACTACAGCTCCTAATTCCAAATCGTGCGTCGTGTAGTTCTCCTCATTCTTTCTCAGTTGCCTCGACGCGTAAGCTATCACCTTTTCACGTTGCATCAATACCGCTCCATAACCCTTACGAGACGCATCACAATACACTACGAAGTCTTCGGTTCCTTCAGGCAATGACAATATTGGTGCGGAACATAACTTATCCTTGAGCGTTTTGAAAGCAAGTTCTTCCTCAATTCCCCATTCATACACCCTATTCTTTTCGGTAAGCCTCGTCAATGGTTTTGCAATCAACGAAAATCCTTCAATAAACCTTCGATAATACCCCGCTAAACCAAGGAATTGTCGAACTTCAGTCGGCGTTGTCGGTGCTGACCATTCCCAGATCGCTTCGACCTTGGCAGGATCCACACGAACTCCCTTACTATCAATCACGTGACCTAAGAACTGCACTGATTCCAACCAAAACTCACACTTCGAGAATTTTGCATACAGCTTCTCCTTCTTTAACAACTCCAAAATCTTTCTCAGGTGCTTCTCGTGCTCCTCCTTGCTTTTAGAGTAAATAAGTATATCGTCGATGAACACAATAACAAACTTATCTAGATACGGCTTGCACACGCGATTCATAAGGTCCATGAATACAGCAGGCGCGTTCGTCAACCCAAACGGCATCACTCGAAATTCAAAGTGTCCATATCGCGTACGAAAGGCAGTTACAGGAGTATCCTCCTCTCTTACACGCAGTTGATGATACCCTGATCTTAAATCAATCTTTGAGTATACACTGGAACCTTGCAATTGATCGAACAAATCGTCAATCCTCGGCAATGGGTACCGATTCTTAACCGTCAGCTTATTGAGTTCCCTATAGTCAATACACATCCGAAACGAACCATCTTTCTTCTTTACGAACAACACTGGCGCTCCCCAAGGTGATGAGCTCGGCCTAATAAATCCTTTGTCCATCAATTCCTTCAGTTGATCCGATAATTCCTTTAACTCAGATGGTGCTAAGCGATAAGGTGCACGTGCAACCGGCGCAGCTCCTGGCACTAAATCAATTCGAAACTCGACCTCACGGGTAGGCGGTAAACCTGGAAACTCGTCTGGAAAAACTTCCGGATAATCGCAGATAACAGGTACCTCTTCAATCCTCGCACCTAAATCACCATCACTCGAAACTTACGCCAAAAACACATCGCATCCGCTCTCTACATACTTCATCATTTTCAAACAGGAAATCACTTTCAATCGAGAAGTGCATTCGTCGCCCTTCACTGTCAAAACTTTATTCCTCAACGGAATCTGAACTAATCTCTCGCCGCAGACGATCATAGCACTGTGCGCCATTAGCCAATCCATTCCCACAATCACGTCAAACGATCCTAGCTCTATAGGCATCAAGTCGATTTTAAAAGCGTAATTTCCTAACTTCAAGGTACACCCTCTCAGTATAGAATCCGTACTAACAATTTTTCCATCGGCTAACTCAACGTTATAACTAGTCGCTAATAACACCGGTTTTCTATCAATATGACGACTAAATTTAACATCTACAAAACTCTTGTCGGAGCCAGAATCAAACAAAATACTAGCATAACAAGCGTCTAGCAAAAACGTACCGGTAACCACATTAGGACCCTATGGTTTATCAGCCGTTCCCACTTGATACACAGCAGCCGCGTTATTACCTCCCCGCTTGTTTCCTGCCTTCGGGCAATTCACTTGCACATGACCCCTTTCTCCACAACCATAACATCCCCTCATTCTGATAGCATTAGCCCCTGTGGCTACTCCTCCCGTTCGGCAACCAGATGTCCTATGACCTGCCTTTCCACACTTGCCACAAGCAGGCGGGCAATTCCCAACATGATACAAATTGCACTTACCACAATGGGGATTCACTTTTACTCCTCTAGGGTTCGTCACTGCCCTCATCCCTTCATTCCTTCTTTGGTTAAACTGCTGATTTCGGTTCGGACCATGGTTGTTTCGATTTACACCTCGGTTCTGGCCTTGGGATTGATTGCTTTGTGCCGCTTCCCATTTCCTCTTGTTGCCTTCAGCAATGGAGTTCTGCTTGTCCTGGAGCTTGACGTCCATCAATGCGTGAGCCATCTGGACCGCTTCATCAAACGATCCAGGTTTCGACGAAGTTGTTTCACCTTTGATATTGCTAGATAAACCCTTAATGTACTGCTTCATTTTCTTGGCATCATTGGCAAAAACATCCGGACACAAAAGGCTTAATTCGTTAAACCTCCTGGTGTAGGCAGCTATATCGTTGTTCTTCAAGGTCAAATGCCTCAACTCATCCTCCAATTGTCCCAATTCCTCTTCCGGGCAAAACTTCTTAGTCAACAAAGCTTTTGTCGCATTCCACGTCCTTGCATTCGCTACAGCCAATCCAACCGTAGCTACCTGGGTATTCCACCAACTTAACGCATCATCCAGAAACGTAGCAGCTGCAAACTTCACTTTGTCCGCTTCTGCACAACCGCTGATTTCGAACGTACTTTCAACCTTTTCCAACCATCGTCTAAGTTCTAAGGCTCCACCCGTTCCACGGAACTGCGTGGGACCGCATTTCATAAAGCTAGAATAGGTACACACTCTCGGGGCTTGCTGTCTCCCCGCGTTCCTTCCCTGATCCTGATTTCTCCCGGCTCGGTCCGCTTCTAACGCATTTGCTATAGCTTCCTGAATCATGGTGTTAACACGATCGGCGGTCAACTTTGGAGGCATGGTGTTATCGAATATCTCTTTCTGCAAGACAGGGAAAATAGAAAAACAATGTAAGTATACATATCAAGTTTCCCAGACATAATATACATACAACGACACATCACTACGGAGTTACTAATATTCATCAATTCACATCACAAAAGATCAAATTTAAGACATATCACAGATCATGAAAGGTAACATAGATTGTATTGATAATTAACCAAAATCGTGACAAGTATTGCCACTACAATCGTTCACCACAAAACTCAAGTACTTAAGTTTCTCGTCATAATACCATCATACAAAAAGTCTAAAACAGTTCTATTACAATGATCAAAGAAAATACAAAACAAGTAACTAGGCATGTGGTGATCCACACGGCCTCTTGGATGGCGGCTCGTCGTCGTCTTCCTCGGGTTCCTCATCACTATCGTCCTCATCCACATCATCCATTTTTCTCTTTCCTTTGTCATCCGGCCCACATTCCGTCTCCTTTTTCGTCCCTGATGTGGATCCACACTCAATCGCTACCTGACTTCCCACCGTAATACAAGCACCTCTAGTAGGCGGCTGAATCATGAAGTCATTTGCCTCCATCTCCAAATCGTCCACGAATCTCCAATCCGGGGGCAATGATGCTCTCACACGATGCTCCCAACTCTGCATCCTCGACAACCTCGCCTGATCTTCCCTAACACGGTCAAGACTAGCGCTTAAATTTGCAACCATCGATCTTAAACTGTTGATGTCACTTTTGTTCACATTTCTATCATACTCAATTCTTGCAGTCCTTTCCAACAGTCTTTGGTGTTCCCTTTCATTCTTATCAAACCTCTTAATTACCCTGGTCTCAACTACAAACCGCTCATACATCAATCTCTCCATCCTCCTCAAACGACCTGCGGGATCCCAGTAGTGTCTTGGTCTCGGAAAGTAGACCCTTGCAATATTCTCATGAATCGATGGCGACTTGGATGATTTGCTGGACTCTCCACCGCTCCCATTACTTACTCGAACAAATCCTGGCACTGTTCTCAAATAGTCCTTACAATTGTCCATCGGGCGATTAAAGGGTTGCTGCTCATATCGACCGGTCGGTGGTACTTCATAACCCTTCGGCGAATTCGGGGATTGAAACAAATCAGGTTCGGTCTGGCCTACGGCATTCTCGGGAATGCCATCATCCATTAGCTCCTCGGGCTCTTCTTCAGAATCCTCACTCTCGTCACTACTAATGCTAAAATTATCCACCTCACTTTCGTCATTGTCGTTTTCCGGCCCTATTTCCTCTTCTGGAGCGATCCATCCATTATCATTGTCCGGCGGGTTCGGAGGAAACGGTCCCCCTTCGTGACCTACGACGTAATCATTTCCATTATCATTAGGCGGTACCTCGGCCATTCCTGCAATAACAGCGAATTTCGGAGGGTATATAAGTAATTATACAATAGTTATAAATACATGCATGCAAATGCAATGCAAAGGTGGTACATATGCCCAAAAATGTAATAATATGATGCTCATGCATGATTAGTACAAAAATTACGATGTCGGATATTCCACGTATAATTCAACGTCTACATATAGTAATTCCATACTTACGTAATAATTACCCACATATATACTTCACTCAAAAGTATACGTCAAATGCCATAAATACAACAATAAATCTTACCGGAGCCATGCAGGATAGTTGTGTGTGCTTGGACCATTTCTTACGACACCAAAAGTTATAGTTTAGGATTTTCAAAAACGACCTAGTTCTCTATAACTCGTGGCTCTGATTACCAATCTGTAACACCCCCACAAATGCTATGCGCAGCGGAACTACAACATTGGGTGCTACACAGTATTCATTGCACACAAGATATATCAAACGACGCTAAAAAGACGTCAACTTCAAACTTGAAATTTAAAAATTGTTAGATGATACATGTCCACGGTTTTTCCAACCCCACTTGGTACAACAGAGTTTAGCGTTTTCGGTCCCCATGAATCTCAACCCAAGAATTTCAGTTTCACAACAACATTACATTAAACTTTAAAATGTTTAAGTAGAAAAAGGAGGAAAAACAAGCGGACTCCAAGCCATACACACAACATCCATCCCATGCATGCTCCATTCTACACTTCAGCGGTTACCTGAAACACATGCCAAAATTTTGGTCAACGAAAACGTTGAGTGGAATTCATAGGTTTTACAATCAATTTGAACGTATATAAAATAAAAACCATTCGTGATCATTTATAGACTTGTCGATCAAACAATCTATAATCAGGATACTGACAATTGTGTTTAAGCTCATGACACTAATCCGTTAACCTAATCACCCGCGTAATAAATACCGGCGTGATTCAGATGAAACCAGTGCCCCTTCTAAAGGCATCAGTTGCAATTATACCTTATCTCTCATACAAAATAATTTACCGCAGAACTTACTCAACGTACAACTTCTCGGCTAGCATTGGGTCGTTAGCCCCGTAGTACTACAAATTGCATAAGCGGCTATTTCCCCCTACTCGAGGGCAGGACAATAGTTAATAGTTCATGAATTTAGGGTCTTTTGCAACTTTGGTACTCAACACAATTTCTAAGGCAACATTCGGGTCTAACAATCATTCATGATATACGTTCCTTTTAAAAACTAGCATGCATTTCCCTCGCGGGTAAAACAATTTGAAATAAATATAAGCGAGGCTATAAATTCACACCTTATATATTAAGTAGTCGGTAGTTCGAGAGATGATCGCTGACGATGTTACGGATGCCCGGGTAAATCAACACCTATCACAAATAACGCGTAATGAGTAATCTCATTTTAAATACCTTACGGTACTGTATAAAATACATATGTACTAGTCACTTAGGATAATTATAACTCACGCCAAAAACAAAACAACAAGCATCACTCATTTTATACCATTCGTTATTATTACTTACACTATCCATTTTTACTCATTTCCGCCGGTACTCACCGAAAGTACGGGCTGTTTTACCATATTTAACCATACTTATAAAATTTGACAAAATTCTCAAAAATCCTATAAGACCTGTAGATAATATGTTTTTAAGCCCAATAAAAGTTTTTACTTTTACGACCCGTTACGCAACGCTTTTCAAAAACTACATTTTACGGGCTGAAATTGTACTTCGACCAATTTTGACCTCTTTGACCTATATGAAAAGTACCTTTGACTTCTTTGACTCCTAAGTCAACTTATAGACTCATTTATACAGGTTTGTGACCAAATTTTGACCCTTGACCATTTACCAATTCATACTTGTGATCCTCGGGATTTGACTAAAACTATACATAAATTCGGATTATGAAAGTCCTCGTCTCCCGGTACTCGATCTTTAAAACCTCATAACTTTTAGCTCGTTTTGAGTCACGGGCTCTACCTTATACCAAATTAAAGATAAAAAGACCCTCTATAACTACATTTAGTTTTAAAGACCTGTAGGAAAAATAAATTTTATGAAATGACCTCAAAGTTTCTGCCCAAATTTGACCATACCAAAAACATGCTTACACTCGATTTCAAACCTTCTAACCACCACTAGGCTACATCCTAAGCTTCCCTAAACATATCCAAACACAAAATTTCAGTCCTACCCCTATTGATCAACCAACCTCATAATCTAACATCAAAGAAATCAAACATGCAATCACTTAAACCTATCTAATACATCACTAAATACTAAACCAAACACAAGAAAATGCTCAAAATTCATCAACCACCATGGCTCCCCAAACACCCCTTGTGCCGTGGGGTTTGGGTGACCCAATCACCACAACCAAATGAATTTTGGTGGGTTTTATTGGTGATTATGCTTCCATTACACATGAATTTAACATGCATTACAACAATTAGCCTCAAAAACGAATTTGGATCATCTTGAAAATTTTTGGAAAATTTTTGTTAGTGCATGTGTAATCAAACCATGGATTAACACTCACCAAGGGATTCTAAGAGGTGGTCTTAAGTTAGTTTTTGTGAAAACTCAAGAAAAAAAGGTGGATTGTGGTGGTGTTTGTGTTTGGCCGTCGGCCTAAGGACAAAGAGAGAGAGAGTTTGATTTTGTTTTTGTGAAATGTGTTTGTGTGTTTGTGTTTATGGCTTTTTTGTGTTTTGGGAGGGACCAATTTGGTAATTTTTGATTTCTTTTGGCCTTAAGTTAAAAACGTCCTCAAAGCTTTGCGGTTTCGACTCACTAGTCAATTTTGAAAATTTTACGGGAGTTGGAAATCATCCCGAACACTCCAGAATATTTTTGGGATACTTTAAATGTACTCGGAAGGCTATAAAACTCACCCGACTCAACTTAACACGAACCGTAAATAAAGTTCTCGAAAAATTACATTATCGATAAATCGTCAATAATTATATAAAATTGGGCATCCCTCGGGATCGTAATCGTCATCGTCCTTCTTGAATCGTCAAACGTAAAAATTATAACCTCGAACATCGGCTTTAACCAAAATACTTATAAATATAGAAATTAAAATTTATTAAAAATTTCAAAAATTAGCGTAATTTAGGGTAACGTTAATGACCTCGGTTCTAGGGTGTCACACTTATGGATAACAATGATCTTGTTTTTAAGCTTGGTATAGGGAAAGTGAAACTTGAGGGTGATAAGTGTTCATGCTACCAAAAGCCCTAATTTAAGTCAATGATTTCTTTATGAGTTATTTCCATTAAAACTATTTCAAGAAAAATTCAAAAATATATAAATAGAATTGCTTTCCTTTGCATTGCATTGTAAATATTCAAAATCATTCATCATGTAGCATAGCATAGTTTATTAAATCATAAAATGGCCAAGGTAGATTAATTATGAGAAAAGTGCACTCTAGAGCTTTGAAATGCTGCATTGCATGAGGCCATGGCAATGATCAAGTGGAGGGAGTTGATAAGTGTGAAAACACTCATCAATTATGATCCAAAAACCACTCAAAACACAGTCAAATACATTATATTTAACTAAAAAATATCAGAATTACGTGGGTATTTGTGTTTCATGTGTTTTCAAGTAAACAAGATACATTTTGAAGCAAAGACACGTTTTCAAGGGATTTTTATGATAAAAGACGAAGAAAAGGACGAAAGAGCTTTCAAGGACCTTACTTGCCATTATTTACCCAGAAGGAGGACTTAAGTTGCAACTTTCATAAGAAAAAGGATGGAAAGGAACTTTGCTTAAAAAGTTCATAACACATTTGACAAAGATGAAAAGACTAAGGACCAAAAAGAAATAGTTGAAAAGTTATTTAACTTTTACTATAATCGGTCAAAGTTTCATATATTTACTTGGTCAATGACCAAGTCACAGTCAAAACAAACACACGTTTTCTTTCTTCTAAAACAAGAGAGAGAAAGAGAAGTTTCAGACGGTTATAACTCCTTTCCACTACCAAACCTGCAAGTCTATATCGAGAATGATACATAAAGATTCATACAAAGATCAAAACTACAAAAATGTTCCTCTCTTCCTCCTCTACAAGGAGATATTCATCAATTAGATCAAAAATGAAGAATGAAGAAACGCCCAAAATGATGAAGAATGAAGGATAGATTAATCCTCGTATTAAAACATGTGGCATGATCGGATTAGAGGCAACACGTCACATCACCACCACTCAGCGCCTATAAATACAAGATGAAGACCCTCATTTTCAGATGGTTAGCATTAGGAGTAGAATACACATAGTTAGTTAGTTAGGAATAGATAGTTAGGTTTTCTTTCAAAGCTTTATGATGTTCAATTAATCATTCAGTTAGATTCTATTAGGAATTCTGTTAATCAGTTGTACCGGATTGTTTTTCCACCATTAATGAAAATAATAAGCATTTCATTTTAATCTCCCTCCTCTTACTGTTATATCTGATTGTTTCACTTTCTAGTTTATGAAATCTTTTACTTTCTTCATATTCGTTCAAGAAGTGTTCATAATAAGCTGTTAATAATCTCATTGATTTTAGAATTAGTAGTCAGTGTAGTTAAGAAAACTACTGTTGAAAGATTAGTTACGGATAATATGTTCATAAGTAGAATTAGTTAGTTTAAGATTGAAGAGAGTTTATGTGAGTTTTTTTAAAGTGTTTTCATAGTTATAATCTCATCAGCTCTTATGAGCTTATGATAAGTTTTTAGTACAAATTTATTTTTCCTTTAGCTCTTTACTATGAATGTGTTCAAAAGTACTCACTTCGTTACTAATTTCAGAATTTTATGGTTAAATTCAGTCAAGTTGTTAGATAAGTAGTTGAAACTTACAATTTTCATATTTGTTTCTTAAAATTGATAGATCTTGTGAATTGAATCAGAGGAGAGACTTTGTAAATGGTAAGATAGATAATAGCTATTAAAGAGATTAGTTTGGGTCTCTTTATTACTGTATTTATAGGTGAGAGAAGTGCTTTTGGAATCACTGATTAGATAAGCTGGTGATAGCTTATGAATGGTAAGTAGTGAGATAGTCAGTTCAGCAGAGTTAAGCCAGATCAGCGCTCCGCTTCGCCAACAAAGGTGGCCTGGAAATTTATGGTTAAACGCATTCAGTTTTCTGCATCTATAGTATACAAGAATTAGTGTAATCCGATGGTAGTTTATCTTTAGTGTAAATTTCTATCAAACTTGTTCGATATAATTGCCTGTAGACTTGTTTGTTTAATTTCCTTTCTGCCGATTTAGTTTCAGTTAGGTGCCTATTTGAGTTCCTGATGTTTCAGCTCATAACTAGTGATTGGCTGGACATGTTGGCAGATTTTTGTATCTCTTCATTTGGATTTGAGAAACTGATGTAGTGTAGTTTAGTTGATAGAATGGGATAGAAGTTACCCAATAGTAGAAATACGAATATTTTTGTTGCCCTTTTGTTTCTGAATAGTAGAATAGTTTGATTAGTGTTATAAGTTTGAAATTGAGATTGGTTCATTAGCTTAGCAATAGGCAAATATAAGATGTGAAAAATGCATACAGTGAAGTACACAAGTTTAAAAGGTAAAGTTTGATTGAAAGTCATTTTTTAAGGAAAAAGTATTATAGATACTAAGTAGGAAGTTAGGATTTAGGACTGTGAAATTCTTTTGTTTTATCAGGATTTTGGTTGTTTGTACGTTTTAGTCCTCCATTCTTTATAATCTAGCTACAATTTCCATCCTTAGTTAGTCATTAAGTTCTAGTAGTTATATGGTTTTTGTATTGGGCTTTCAGTTTTAGCATTTGGGCTGTGTTAAATTTTGCCCGTTCTAAGAGATAGTTTGGTTTGTAAAATTTGTATTTTTTTTATTAATCATCTTTATAACAAAAGATACATTAGTATACTAAGAATTGCATTTTTCGTAGAATTAATTGGCTTTTTACATTTTTAAATTTCGTGCATTTTAATTGTAGTAAGTGCAGTATGTTGTAGAATAGTACGTATACGTAGTATCATAGAGTATTTTTATCTTTTTACATGTTTTGTGTGCAAGTAGCTTAAAACCAAACAAGCTTTTATAACCAAAAACAATAAAGTCAAACTTGAGATTGTTATATCAATTCGATTAGATACCGAGACGAAACGAAAATAAAAACGGAAATATTAATTTCTTAACCCGCTCGAATCAAGTTTTGCTAGACTTTTATATAGGGAACTTTAAAACACGAAAGTCTTAGCTCATACGGGTTAAGAACAAGAACTTTTCGCAAGTTCCTATAATTGATCCTTAGAAAGTCACTTACCAAGGAACTTTAAAATGCATTCTCTAATCTTGAAAAAGTCTAAGAAAGTGCAAGATCCTATAGGTGACTTGAAAACCCAAAAATTCGATTTAATATAGTCTTAATGAAGCTAATCCAAATTTGGCTTAATTTTGACTTGCATGGCTAAGTATTCACGAGTCTCTTTAATTAGAGGTCTTTAAATAGTGAAGAACGAGAAGTGATAGAGTTAGACAACTGATCATGTTAAACGTAGAACATGAAAATGTTCTTTCAAAAACTCATATGTTTTTAATTGTGGCTTTTTCTCCCATAAGATCAATGCATTAGGAATAAAATAATTGCAATAAGTAAGGTCGTACGATTTGAAAGGTTACTTAGCTTATAGCCCAAGATCATTTAAAAGTTGCTCGTGGTTGAATAGAGTTCATAGCGAAAGCATAACTTATTGAAGCGGGACACGAAGATTGGTGAAGACCCAAAAAGGCCCTAACAAGTCATGAGGGGCTCTATTTTGTTGTTAAAGATCCAAGATGATGTGAAGAATCATTATTAAAAAATCAATATGAAGGATCGAGACACACGACGAAAAGGAATTACTCCCCAAAGATCATGGAGAAAGTCTATCCAAAAAGACCCTAACAAGGTATGAGGATAAATATATCCAAGTCCTAAAAGGAGGCGGTTCGTTGTATATCAAAATCCAAAATAAAGATTGAAGAAAAATGATGAAGTCGTGGTCCAAGTATGAAGATTCTCTCAAAAACGTCAAGTGAAGAAATTCCAAAATATGAAGAGAAGACCATAATTTCAAGAACGTCTTCTGAAGATTCGAAGTATGAAGTACATGCCAAATATCGGTCCGAGAAAGGTCTCAAATCGTGAAACGAGTTATTCCAAGATATGACTTTATTTTCGGACTAGAAACCTTTTTCTTTCTTAATAACTAGGATTGCGGGGAGAAAAAGTATTACACAATTTAGACGTATGAGTAGTGTTAGCATTGTGACTTGTACCAAGAATGATCTCGTTTTTACACTTAGCATGGAATGTATGACAATCAAGGATGACAAACTTTACTCTATCATACATTCACTTGTTTCTATTCATTGACCCTAAAAGTCACTTTCGTGATGAAAATCATACATTATGTCTTTTGTACATCTTCGTAGTATTGTAGCAAGTTTTACTTTTCAATAAAGGTTAATAAAATTGAATTTTGGAGATGCTTAGATACTTTATTCTAGCATTACGTGAGGGCACGACAATGGTTTAGTATGGGGGAGTGATGAGATGGCATTTATACATGATCTCATCGTTCTATTCGGGCTTTAAATGCATAAAATGTCTTTAAAATACCATATATATATATATGCTTGTGTTTGTTTACTTGTGTATTTTAGGTATGGATATCGTGAAAAAGACAAAAGATCACAAGAAACAAGGAAAAACGAACACGAGAAACGAAGCCGCACAATGAACCAGGCCCTAGTTATGGATTTCATAAAGAAAAACCCTTGAAGATTTGAAGATGTACAAGAATGATCCCTCATTTATGAAGAAATGACACTTAATACCCTTGTATATTCATAATTACAAGTTTGGTCCCTTAAGTTTGTCAAAATTAAAAAAAAAAGGTCCCTCAACTTTGAAGATTTGGCAAGTTTAGTCCCTCAAGAATTCAAATTGTCAACAATGGTCCTCCTCAAAGTAAAACTTACAAAGAAGACCTTCAAGATCAATAATATTACACATTTAGTCCTTTTTAAATGGATAAAAGATCAAAAGGAAAAATGTTGTAATTATACAAAAGTTATAAAAGCCCTAAAACCCTTTTTGAAAACTATTTGTGGCCAATGTATGAAATCAGAAACTTCATTAACAAAGGGATGCGTTTGTTTTGGCTGAATAAACTTCTTATAAACACTTCACCACACAAGGGCCAAAACCTGCCATTCCTAAACTTTGAATCCTAATTATACGCGGGTAACTCTTACTATAGAGATTTTACCACACCAAGAACACCTTTTTATCCAAGATCAAAATAGAACAAAATAAAGGGTAAACTGAAATTGGTTAGACTCACGTGTGATTCACCTCATACGAATCATATCCCACACCAAAAACCCCAATCTCCACTACCAGGAAGACCCCACAAGGACCAACCACATGACGACACATGGCAAGTTTCTATGACATGGCAAAATCAAGGGCATACCTTCATTCCTTGGTCACCAGGAAGTAAATAAACGTCCAAGATTTCTCCTCACAGCCTGTCAACAACCAAATGGATTCTGGAAGCTTCATAGGGTTATTTTAGGAAATTTCATAGCTTTAGGGTTTGTGAATAGTACCCAATTCGTAGCCTATATAAGGAGACCCAACATGTGGTGATCCCTTTGTTCTAGAATTTAGCTAAAATCCTTGTAATTCCTTTTTATAAATATAAAGTTGATATTTTCTAGAAAATTGTAATTCCTTTTATCTTTTTATGAAAGTTGGTTTTTGATTAGCTAAGATCTGAGTTCCATTTATCTATTTGCTTGAGTTTTTGAGGAAGGTTTTATGTGATTAAAACCTTGTTTTCAAAAAATCAGTGATTGTGTAATCCTTTGTGTTTTTTGATCTTAGCAGGTACAAAGGAAGCTTGTGGTTGTTCTTGCTACCACATAAGCTCTAAACATCCCAAGGTGTGGATTGTACATCTTGGAGGTTTGATTTTCAAATCCCTTTTACTTTTCTGTCAAGTTATTTGATGGTTATGTGATTTGGTGATTTGATGGGTTGATTGTTGTTATTTTGGTTCTAATCTGTCACATAGGGTTTATTTGATATCATCACACCTAGATCTTGTTGGTTAATAGGTTCTAAAATCAGATTTGTGTGCAAAAGGTTGGATAAAGGGGTGTTTGTTTCTGTTGGTTCATAGGCCTTAGGGCTTTTGAGCTTGGTTCTTTTGTGTTTATAGGTGTTTACTTGCTGGTTATTAAGGTGTATTAGGTGTTGGTTTAGTCTAAAATAAAGGAGAACTAAAAGACGTAGGTTGCTAGATTTTGCACACAAAATTCAGTCAAACACATCAGAGAGATTTGTATGCTTGTTTGAATGATTTGAGGTCTGAAATTTGGCATGCTAGTAGTATTGTTGGTTGTTTAACTCTTCAATATCTGGTTTCATAGTTTGGTAGCTTATTGTGAGTTTTGCAGCTTTTTAAAATTCAGCTTTTGGTTAATCATATCAGCAATTGTTCTTGGTCTGCATGCTATTTGATTTAATCTGTTGAGTGCCTTATTGTGTTTGGATTTGTGATTTTTGTGTTGCTGTTAACTCCCATTAAGCCAAAGCTTATTGGGGTGCCCTTTGTTCCATTAAAAACCAACAAGAAAGGCTTGAAATCAAGCCAAAACAAGTCTGCATAATCAGCAGTGGGAACTCCTTTCCCACTGCTTGTTACCACTACTAGTGTTAAACTGGGTTCAGCTTATCAATAAGCTATTCTAGCTTATTAAAATGTACAACAACTTTAATTTGGTAATCAGTCTTCATCATTTGACCCATTTGTTCATTTTGGAGCTTTTGAGCTGTTGACTTTAGGGTTTGACTAGAAAAACAACTTATTTGACTTTTTCATAAGTGCTTATTGACTTATTCAACTTATTTGGCTTTGCTTATTGGATTTTTCTTGATTGATTTGTCTTAATTAATTAATTTAGAGTCTTTTACAAGTTAAATCAAGTCCTGTGGTGGTCTAGAACTCTAAGTCGACTATTTTATCTTTTAGTGAAATCTTACTTGGCTTATTTCTGGCTTATTGGTCAAGATTTTTAAAAATTTCTTTTTACAGATCTCTTAAGCATCCCAAAATAATGTTGTGTGTCAAATTAGAGCTTATGGCATTGGCTTATAGCTTAATGGGCCAAAACGCCCATTAAGAATAAGCTGTTGACTTATTAAGCTATGATAAGCACTGGTGATTTTCAGCTTATTTGGTTAAGTTTGATTTTATTGGGCCAAAAAGTCCATTTATTTGGACTTTTTTTGTTTTTAGCCCATTTGGGGGCCTAATAGGGGTATTTTGGTAATTTCACTTTCATTCTGTTTATTTAGGTTAAAATAAACTGGTTTGCAAGTTTTTAGAAATTTTTATAATTTTTGGATTTTTAATATTATTTTAATATTATTTTATTATTAAAAATTGATTTTAGGTTTAAATTAGTATTTTTGCAACTTTTAAATTAGTATATTTAGAATTATTTTAATACTTTAATAGTTTTTAATCATTTAAAAATAGTTTTCATTAGTTTTAAATTTCATAAAAATAGTTTTTAGTTTAATTAAGTCATTTTAGACTTTTACAAAGTAAAAAATCTTTATTTGGGCTTTTTACTATTTATTTGGATTTTTTGGGCTTTAATTAGCATTTAAAAATGAATATTTAATTAATTAAAAGGTTTGAAAAACTTTTGATCATTTGTAAACTCTTAGTTCATTTTTAGCTATTTTTGGGAATTTTTAGAATTAATTTTTTATTTTGTCACTTTTTACGGTTTTTAGTTTCGTCGTCGTAGTGTAATTTTATCGTATCCGTCATTCTAATTTCTCATCTTTTCTTTCTCTCATATTAATCCAAAATCATTACGAATTATTCACAAACAAATACCTCCTTGGGAAACGAACTTTCACATTTGGGTCATTAACACTTGATTTTCCTAAATCATTTGTTTAATACTTACCACTTTTACGCCTTTTTCTTAATAGTGTGTAATTTACCTACAATCATATACTAAAAATTGACCATAAGCAAACAATTAGGAATTATAAGGTATCCTAAGGAAAATCGATTTCCGTAATGTTAATTCAGTTTCGCATGTCAAGGTCCGTGAGGCTGCTATCAGTTTCTGTTCAAGATCAAGTCCAGTGTCATTCTGTGACAGTTGGTTTTATTGTGCCTTTCTACATTTTTATCTGCAAGTTTGTGTAGGGTTCATATGTCAAGTGTCTGCAATACATGTATTAGCTATGTGTAAGTTGTGTTCTTTATTTGTTTTTTGTTATAAAAAGCTTAAAAAATCAGCAGCTAATGTCATAGAGATTTATCCACCACGTGACCATAACGAGAGATACAAACACAAAAGGTCTGATTAACTTTGAAACAATAAGTTTTAGATTTCAGCAATTTGGTTTATATTAGAAATGCATTCACAAAGGTTCTGAACTTTTTGTTTGAGTTTACAAGCCTAGATATTTCAGTTTGTGGATTTGAATAATGGCCTACTTCCTCCATTGCCCCAGGGTCTCTTTGAAGGAAGTCACCATATTAGATTGAGAGAAATTATTGTAGATCCGGTTGAGCTTTTGCAGCAATTTGGGATGGACTTTGTTACGGTTCTCATTTAGGTTGGTTTTAAAAGAACTTTGGTGGCTCGCTGTGAGTGCTGCTATCTGAATAATGTATTCCTTTTCCTCTTTTCAGAATTATGAATCATACCTGAATGCCTTGTGCTTCATGAATGTGCAGTATGTCGGAAATATCAAGAACGACCTTATATGAGGCTTCTGAGGTTGTTGCTCATATCGAGTCTCCCCTGTCATCTGGAGATCAGTTCTCATCTGCTGCAGTTGGTATTGGAACTCCAGTTGCTAATTGAACTGCTGATGGTAATACAAAAATTCTTTATCAAAATTGAAAGCCTACCGTGTCTGAGCTCTGCAACAACCTAAAGATCTCGGTATGTTTCTATAGTATTTATCTGGCATTTCCATATCTCGAATATAAAGTTTTGGACATTAGTTTCAATAAGTGGCAAGATGGGTTGCAGATTGGGTAATTGAGCACGACGTGTTCGGTTTGAAACACACCATGAGTGTTTCTACCAGCGAAAATTTGTTGAGTTGAGCTGACCCATCAATCATGTTACTGTGCTTTTGAGGTCATTGTGTTGGACTATATTCTCGGATTGGCCATATAGACTTTATGTCTTTCATGGTTATGTAGTATAACATCACCTAATAAAGTTATTGTTGAATTCAATCAATAAATATAACATGCTTAATTAGATATACTACGAATGCAGGAGGGTGCAAAGCAGAAACGAAAAAACCATGGCTCGTCTAATAACGAAGCTTTGCAAAGCAGTGGATAGTTTTTAGATGAAAATATAGCTAGAAAGGTAAGAAACGAGATTGATACATTTCATAGTGATAGGGATGAAAAGAAGATGAATATTGTAAATGAATTCCGAATGGAAAAAGCTCTTATCGGCTATCTGCATGGTAGTAATCCTTCTATAAGATCGTAAATGTTAAATTTGGTAGAAAAAGAATTTGCTGTTTAGTTGAATGAACATGAGAGATTGAGGCAGGTTTACTTCAATGATCTAAAGACTGCTAAGGGACAGGTTCCAATTTCTTTAAATGGGCCTGCACACGAGACCCAGGTCATGGACTTGGTGGAGGGTGAAAAGGAAGATCAAGAAAGTCGTGAGGTGTCCCCTGGTTTATTAGGAAATCAAATTGACGCAGAAATTCATTATAAACCTATGCATCTGAGAAAGCATGGATATTTCTTGACCAATCATGCGCTACATTCAACATGTCTCCAGTCGACTACACTTTAAAAGTTAAAGACGAAAGTGCCGACAACTAACCTTTCATCATGGCTGTTATGTTCACTATTGGTCCTCGTGTTGATGATAAAGAGTGTCCAAACAAATAGGTCAAGCTCACTCCGTGCCAGGAGAAGGATACTACGAATACACACAAGCTTGTCAAGGGAATCATTGAACGAGAGACACGTGTTAAGGCTCCGTCCATGACCATATCTTTCACTCTATACAACTTCTATAATAGATACATGTACTGCTGCTTTAGTTGATCCTAACATTGCGAGCTGCCATAGCTATTTATAATGCTATATGATCAAATGCATTCTTTTGACTTCTGATAGCTTCCAACTCTTCACCAACCAGCTAGATATAATCTTTGAACTTGGTTCTCGATTCACTTAACTGCTAGGGGTTTTCCCTACTGCGAGGTTGTGTTTAGATCCTTTCTCTGTACTACATTAATTTATTATATTTCAAAACTTTCAAGTTCTCTAAATTTGTTTAAAAATTGTAGTTCCCATGCACTTCCAGTACAATATATAAAATTGATGACTGATCCAAACTCGCCTATTATCGATTTTTATCCTGAAGGTATAATCCTGAAGTCTACAACTGTTGGGCCAATTCAGTGCCTGATTTGTCCCTTGTACAAGATTTGTATGAAAAGCAGCCTAAGTAGTGTTAGTCACTGAACTTACATGTTATAAGTTCATTGTGTCATTCTTTAGAGTTCTTTAGAGTCTACGAGATAGACTCGTCATTAGCTGACGCAATTTCAGTAAGTGATACAAAGAACCAAGGATGATGGAGTTAGTAAGTGATGACATAATAGCTTACTAACTCCTCGAGACTATTACTTATTACAAGACCTGAAGACGTTAGAAGACCTGAGAAGTGTCTATTTGAAGTATTAGTGGAAGACTACAAAGTACAAGGTGGTTACTTGTATTTTAGTAAAATCTTCTCAAGGAAGCTTCACACCCACTATATATATGTGGTCCTTGTAATAGAATAGGCTAATGATTCCCACCATAGAAAACACACATGTAACACTTTAGTGGATAGGGGTTTCATCCTCCCATTGTTGCATATGCTTAGCTAGCTATGAGCATGGGAGTTTAGTTTGTCATTCATCGCCCGGCTGTTATTCCGCAAACAACCGGTTAAGTCTTGTATATTTGTTGATTTATTATTAATAAGATATACATACGATGAAAAGTACAAGCTTTGTTATTAGTTAGTCAATTGGTTTAATTGTGCAAATTTTCTTCATAGATCTTCATGGATCCGCGTCAGCTAATGAAGAGTCTATCTCGTAGACTCTAAAGAACTCTAAAGAATGACACACTGAACTTATAACATGTAAGTTCAGTGACTAACACTACTTAAGTTGCTTTTCATACAAATCCTATACATGGGACAAATCAGGCACTGAATTGGCCCAACAATCTCCCCCTATTTGGATAGAAAAGTAGCATAAGTTAAATAGCAGCAAGTGAGCATAAAGGCTTCTTCTTACCTGCTATGTTACAACAATGAATACCAAATAACTAACTTCTAGTTGAAGTCATTCGCTGACTTGTTTGGCCTATTGTAGTTGTTACTGAGCTTATACAATCTCTAATCTTGTATACTGAAAACTTGAACAAACTCCCTGATGCTTATATAGTAGAACCCCCCAATGACTACTTCACTTGCCCTCCACTAGGATATATAAAGTGTGGCATATTTTATCAATTAAGATATGGAGTTCATTTACCTTTAAGCAGCGAAGTGGTCAATGGTTGATGCAGCAACCATAATAGATCATAGAGTAAGCCCAGTAACCCATCTTCAACGACTTGGCTCAATCAGCCATATATGTAAACATGTAAGTCCCTGAAGGTTGTGTGAGATGTATGATAGTATGTATGTAGCGTGAGTAAACTTGATGTTTCTTCACATAAACACAAGTTTACCTCTGTCCTCGTTTCTCTCCCCCTCAAAATTTGCTAGGGAACCAAGCAACTTTTAGCCGGCTACAAACTATTACACGATCATAGCGTGATGGTGTTCATCTCGCCTGAAGTACAACTCCCCCTGAGTTTCATCTCCTATCAAACATTGATGTTATCAAACCCTGATGTTATCAAACCCCTGTATAATCAATGTTGCACCAAATCCTTGTAACACAGCCTGGTCTCTCAAAAACTCTGCGGCTAGGGTTACAGCGGATGGGGTCACAACGGTGGGGGGGAGGGTGACAGCTGCTAGGGAGGGGGCGGCTGTAGAAATCAATAGCTAGAGAGTTCAGCCAATGGCTGTGGGGATCAACAGCTGGAAAGTTCAGCCAATGGTTGTGGTTTGAGGTAATAACCTGTGAAGATATCTTCTTTCATTATCTTTGTGTGAGAAAATAGTTCCTGAGTGACCAAGTCCTTCATATGCCGAAGGCTCTGAAGATAGCATCTTGATCAGCTGGTCATCTTGCCAGCGAATCCTTTGTTAAGCTGATTTTTATCATCTTCTTCATCAATCACAGTTTAAGTGGTGGATGTGGGTTTAAAATGGCTGTGAGTACATATTCAATGATCTCGGGGGGGGGGGTGTTTAGCTGCAGCTGGGTTGGCACAGTAACTGGGGTGGTTTGCTGCCTCTGTTGACTTTAGCTGATAAAGAGGTCAGCTTACTAGGTTGGAGGAGTTTAGAGATTGTAGAGTTCAGAGAGAAGTTGGGAACATGAGTCTATTGACAGAGGTCCAGATTAGATGGTTCGTTGATAGGTGACAGGGGTCCACTGGTCCAGATACCTGGTTCGTTGGTCTAGGTTTACGTCTCAGCGACAGGTGTCACAGAGGGATTCTATTGACCGGTTCAATATTTAGTTCACTGTACAGTGACAGGGATCATTGGGAAGATTCAGAGAAGGTCCAACGATAGGGGTTCATTGGTGTTGGAAGTTCACAACTGCTGTAGGTTCATAGGTAGGAGGGTTAGAGTTGAGGGACAAGGGTCCAGAGGAAAGACTGAGGACAGGGGTCCAGAGAAGAAAAAGGTTCAGAACTGCGGCTGATAAGGGGTTCGCTGTGTATAAGTTCTTCCAGCGACCTGTTCAGCTTTAGCCACTGGAACAACTTCAGCAATCAGTTCAGCTACAGCGACCAGTTCAACTATCAGCTGGCTGGGGGTGAGCTCAGCGGTTATTATTGACCCATTTTCATATTCAGCTCAGGGGTTGTTGACCAAGGGGGTCCACTGTTTAAGTGTCCAGTGACAAGGGTTCAACAGGCTGGGGGTTCAAAACTTGACCTCTGACTTTGTTCAGCGGTTTGACAATCTGGTTTAATGCATTTAACAACCTCTGGGGGACAAAGTCCAACAATCTGCTTCATAAGCAGTGACATGGTCTAGCTTTAAGTGACCTCTGGGTCAGCGGCTGGTTCAACACAGCATTTGGTGATTTATGTTCACTGTAGTCTGTCATTACCAACATGCTGACGAATTCATCAGGCTCAGCCCGAGCTTTTATCAGCTACCCACTTCATTCTGAGTTTATCAACTCCCATGTAAGATCCACTAATCTTTAATCACATTTACCAAACACCCCTTTAATTCAAGCCTTTCTCGAAAGCTGATAAAAACATCTTCTCAGCAACACATCTCAACTGAAAGTCCCTAAACTATGCTTGAAACAATAAACTTAACTAATCAACACACTTAATTACTATTCAAATGTAATACTTATTATTGTATAATAAAGAATTACAAGTGTTATGGATAACACCGTTTGATGACAATGTGTTTTGCACACTTTGAACAAACTAAAAGCTAACTTATGAACACAGTCGCATCTGTTTGGTTCTATAAGTCTAAGAGTTAATGTGTGAATTCTATCAAAGTTTTGAACATTAACGCTAGGCTACATAACCTATTTATAGTGGTACGAGGTTGACTCCAAGTACTGGTTGATGGTGACTACATTAGACAGACACTTGTCAGACCTCTGTCACAAGATGCTCTTCTATTCTTGGTAGTTTGTCACAATGCTTTAGGGAAACAGAGCTGACACAGTTTCCCTTTTCTTCATAGTCTCGTACACACTAAGATATGTCCAAAGTGTGCTGAGTGTTAACAGGGTATTGCCACCCCTGTTGATAGGTGTGTAAACACCCGTCCTTTTTACCACTTAATTACAATAATAACCGGACCAAAACGTGTATTTTATGTCAATTATGTCGAAATTATGCGTGGTTTGTGTTTTTGTTGTGATTTAGGACGAAATTGTGAAAAGTGGAGAAAACACGGGCATTTACGGGATTTTATTGAAGAAAAAGATGAAAAGACGAAGTCAAGAAGTCAAGAGTGCAAAAAGAACGGAAGTCCAAGACCAATTCTGAAGATTTATCGAAGAAAAAGTCAAAAGACGGAAGTTTACTAAAAGCCGAGGAACTCAAGTCTATTTTATTGAAGAATTAAAAGACGAGTTCAAAAGAAATCCCGAGCCACAAGTCATTAGAGTCCAAATTTAAAGAAGATTAGAAGAATAAAGGACTAATGGTGCAATTAATGAAGATTAAAGGCTTAAGGACCTAATGACGCAATTAAGAAGAAAGGAAGGAGGGGAGGAAGCTTCCTAATCCTCCCCTATATATAGTTTAGCTAATTAATCATTTTTCTTTGTTGGCTAGTTTGACAAACTATGCTCTTCCACTTTAGTTTCTGCACATTTAAATTCATGTCATTTATTTTATGCACCTTTAATTACTTGTCATTTTAAATACTTGTTTTGCACTTTAATTTCTTTAAATTCCAAGTAAGTCTTCTAATTTTGTTCTTTAATCTTTAAGCTTTTAATCTTCTTGTTCATCTTCTTTTTATAAATCTTTGTTTGTGTTGATTTAAGGTTTTCAATCTTAATCTTTTTCATCTTGTTTTTATATAAAGTTTAAGTCTTTTTAATTTTCGTGTCTTATTTTTGTTGATTTCATACGTTTTATCTTTGATCTAGTGTTTTATTTAGCTTATTGGTGTTTTACTTTGCTTATTGTCTTCCAAAAGTTAAGATTTTTGAGCTTATTTTCGTACTTTTTGTGTTTTTCTAGTTTTTAGGAAGTCTGATTCGATTTTGGAACTTTTCATAAAGTTGCGAAATTGAACTTTTCAAAAGTTGCGAAATTGTACTTTTGTCTGATTCGATTTTGGAACTTTTCATAAAGTTGCGAAATTGAACTTTTTAAAAGTTGCGAAATTGTACTTTTGTCTGATTCGATTTTGGAACTTTTCATAAAGTTGCGAAATTGAACTTTTCATAAGTTGCGAAATCTTGTTTCTGATTCGTTTTAGGAACTTTTTCTGCTATTGCGAAATCTTGTTTCTGATTCGTTTTAGGAACTTTTTCTGCTATTGCGAAATCTTGCTCCTGATTCGTTTTAGGAACTTTTTCTGCTATTGCGAAATCTTGCTCCTGATTCGTTTTAGGAACTTTTTCTAGCAATTGCGAAATCTTGTTCCTGATTCGTTTTGGGAACTTTTTCTAGCAATTGCGAAATCTTTGATTACACAATTGCGGAATTGTTCATTTCAATTGCGAAATCTTTTTTTTTACAATTGCGAATTCATTTCTTTTTATTTTGCGAATTTAATTCAGTTTTTATTTAATTGCGAATTTTATTAGTTTTAGTTTAAATTTAATTTTCAAATTTATTTTCCCGCCATTTTTAATTAACTTTATTTTAATTGTTTCATCTTATTTTTACGTCAATTTATTTTAACTTGTTTTGTCTTATTTAATTTTCGAATTTACTTTTCGTCAAATTTTAATTTCTCGTCATTTAATTAATTTACTTTTAACGTCTTTAATTTTACACCATTTATGTTTTAGTTAGTTTTAGCTTTACTTAAACGTCATTTATTTTAACGTCTTGCTATTTAATTTTAAAAACAACCAAAAAATATTTGTTTCACCAAAAACAATTGAGTCGCACTTTGAACCGGAAATCAATTCGATTAGACACCGGGAAAACGAACAATTGAACCTAGCAAAATCTCAGTTATCAAATGGCGTCGCTGCCGGCTCTTTTCGTAAAGATTAACGGTTTTCTGTGAGAGACGCGTTACTTTTTGGGATCCGTTCACTCGTGAACGTTAATTTTCGTGTCAAAAATCTTCAAAAAATCCCAAAAACATTTGAAAAATCATAAAAAGCATTTCTTTTTCAAAGTTTTGCACCAAAAATATTCCTCTTTATCCTCTATTATGTTTAATTCTTTTTTTCCCCCTCTTATTTATAACTCTTCATGGATCCGTCTTGCGGACGGTGTGGGCGACCTTGGCATGGTTTTCAAACATGTCAATGGTGTACATGTGAGCGGTGTGGTTTTGATATCGACGATACACAATTTGGATTTTGTCCATTTTGCAATTCAACAAATTCATACTTCAACTCTTACAATACTTTCCCACCCTCTCCCTATGACAATCCCTATCCTCAAGACGCACCGGGTTTTTCTCCATACCCGTGGTGCTATATTTGTGGGGGCCCTCACGATGCTTCTTCTTGTGATCCGTCGAAGATCTTTGAGAAAGTTTCGTGCTATCATCCCAGTGCTTATAACCGTGAGCCCCCACGTCACACCGTCAATCCTCAACCCTGTCGTGCATTTCCTCCTGATCTACTGGCCACACTTTTTGACAACTTTCAAAAAGTTCAAGAAGCCATCAACAGGATGATGGAGAAATGGCAAGCGGATCAGCACCAAGAGCAGGTATCTAACCTTAATGCTTATGCTCCTCCTCTTGTGCCCCCATATTATTATGACAGTGATGACGATGAGAATCCTGTTTCTTGGACCAATGAGAATGCTATTCCTTCTCCTGACTTACCGGAACCTAAGGATTCAACCACCCTAAGGGATGAGGATATTAGCACAATTCCTGCAAAGGAATCCGACGAATTCAATACGTCTAGTGCTGATAACCTTGTCCCAATTCCAAGTGAACCTGAGTTGACATCCGACAGTGACGATGAGTATGATGCACTTTCTTCTGATGATGTTCCTTCCACCAACACTTTGGAAGAGGATTCTTTGGCTTTCTCTAATCCTCTTTTTGATAAAGAAGACGATTTTACCTCTAGTGATGACGAGTCACTTTCTGATGAAGACGTTCCGAAGGAAACTTTCAAGATTTATTCGAACCCTTTATTTGATTTTGATGACGATTACATATCTAGTAAGGAGAATCCTCTCTTTGACGAAAGGATTGAAGACATTGATAGCTATGACTCTCTTGTTACTGATGAGCATACTTTGATAGCCATGACCCCTTCTATCGCAGAGGTGGAGCGTTTTGACGCTACTAGAAAGGTATCGCAGGTGGAAGGTAATTGTTCTCATACTTCTCATATTATATTACCACCTCCTCCTACCGCGTGCACACCCCAGCGGGTGATGTATCGCTTTTACTCTCATCGTTTCGTACCGGGAAATGAGGATGAGTGCTTTGACCCGGGAGGTGACAATGACCATTCTATGATTGATAACCTTACGGCTTTGCCAATTGGTCAGCATCCATTGTTTTTGGAGGATGACAATGTGATTCCTTTACCCACCCCAACTCCCGTGGGTCAAGATTTCACATACTTCGCGTATGTTGAAAGGACCTTCCTGCCATTCAAGACGTATCCTCCTGCCTCTTCTTTGTTATATTCCTCCGTGAACGAGGACAAGGTCTTCGATCCCGGTATAACATTTGAGGTTTCCCCATGGACCATTTAATTCGGGGACGAGTCAGGCTCGTGACTCGGTCAACAAAAACAAGCGCTTTTTGGGAGGCCACCCAATTATCTACCTATCTTTTTCTTTGTTTTTACCATAAGTGTAGGGGAGAACCTTTGGTGTTTGCTCTCTCCTCTCTTCTACTTAATCAGGGATTCGAGCTTCAAAGACACACTCTTGATGATTCTTGACGACCCATGATTCCGTGTTCACTTCTTCCTGGTTCTATCCTAAACTCTTTTCGATTCACTATTTTATATTTCCTCAATATTAAAATAAGAATCTCTTTAGTTGTCCTTTCCCTTAGCGAGATTTAAACAACGTGCACAATGTCCTAAGTGTAAGGGAGTTTACTCCCACATGCTTAAACATTGAGGACAATGTTTATATTAAGTGTAGGGGGACTTCTATCGAAGTTAAGTGGCCTTTTCCTTGTATTTTTCCTCATTTTAACCGGAAAATCAAATTTTCGACATTTTTCAAAATTTTTGATCTATTTTGGCCTATTAGTTTTTCCCTTTGTATAGTTATTTTCTCTCCTTATTAGAATAAATTTTAATAAAGTGGTTTTAATTTTCAAACGTTGTGAATCTTTTGACTCAACCCGAGTTTACTTATCTAAGTTACTCTAGCTAGTATCCTTAACGTGTTTAAGTCAAGTTTTGCTAGGCTTTTATATAGGGAGCTATAAAACGCGAAAGTCTTAACTCTCACGGGTTAAGAACAAGAACTTTTCGCAAGTTCCTATAACTGATCCTAGAGAGTCTTTATCAAGGGAACTTTAAAATGCGATTTCGAAACTTTAAAAAGTCTAAGAATTTGCAAGATCCTATAGGCGACTCGAAAACCCAAAACTTTGATTTAATAGGCTAAGCATCCACGAGTCTCATTCCTTGAGATTTTAAACTGTGGAGAACGAGAGATGATAGAGTCAATTATAAGTTTGGTATTCTTTCGTGAATTTATGTGAGTTAATTATGAGCCTATTCTCCCATCGCTTGCTAATAAATTTATCTGCAATAAATAAGGTTGTACGATTTGAAAAGTTACTTAGCTTCTAGCCCAAGATCGTTTAAAAGTTGCTCGATATGGATTAGAGTTCATAGCCAAGGCATAACTTATTGAAGCGGGATGCGAAGATTGGCGAGTCCAAAAAGGTCCTAACAAGACATGAGGGCTATATTTTGTTGCTAAAGATCCAAAGTGATGTGAAGAATCATTTATCGAAAATCAATATGAAGGATCGAGACACAAGACGAAAAGCAAATACTCCCCAAAAGTCATGGAGAAGTGTATCTGAAAAGACCCTAGCAAGGTATGAGGATAAATAGATCCAAGTCATAAAAGGAGGCGGATCGTTGTATATCAAAGTCCAAAATAATGATTGGAGAAAAATGAAGAAGTTGTGGTCCAAGTATGATTCTCTCTAAACTTCAAGTGAAGAAATTACTATATGAAGAGAATACCATAATTTCATGAACGTCTCTCAAGGTTTGAAGTATGAAGTCGCTGCCAAATATCGGTCCGAGAAAGGTCTCAAATCACGAAGCGAGTTATGCCAAGATATGAACTTTATGAGGTCCCGAGAAGCAGTTTTAAAAGATTTTGTCCTTTAGCTAACTATTGATTAATCGTTCACTTTATTTTCGGACTAAATAACTATCGAAATAAGTCAACAATGCATCCTCATGATCATTCAAGACAAACAATAAAATATAAGAGATACCCCTAGGAATAAGGGATTCTAAGTGAATAATTGGCCCACATGATCTCGTTTTTAAGCTTAGTTTGGAGAAAGTGAAAACTTGAGGATGATGATTATTCATGACATTTCCAAAACCCAAGGTATGCTTTTTGATTTCTTTATTTTGAATGTCTTTAATTTTCTATCTCTTTAATAAAGGCCAACGTGGATTGATTATGATGAAAAATGTAAACATGCTTTGTAACTAATGCATTGCATGAGGACATTGCAATGGTCAAGTGTAGGGGATTTGATAGGTGTGTAAACACCCATCCTTTTTACCACTTAATTACAATAATAACCGAGCCAAAACGTGTATTTTAGGTCTTTTATGTCAGAATTATGCGTGGTTTGTGTTTTTGTTGTAATTTAGGACGAAATTGTGAAAAGTGGAGAAAACACGGCAATTACGGGCTTTTATTGAAGAAAAAGATGAAAGATGAAGTCGAGAAGTCAAGAGTGCAAAAAGAACGGAAGTCCAAGACCAATTCTGAAGATTTATCGAAGAAAAAGTCAAAAGAAGGAAGTTTACCAAAAGCCGAAGAACTCGAGTCTTATTTATTGAAGAATTAAAAGACGAGTTTAAAGAAATCCCGAGCCAAAAAGTCCTTAAAGTCCAAGATTAACAAAAGATTAAGAAGGAAGGACTTAAATGTGCAATTAAGAAAAAAGGAAGGAGGGAAGGAAGCTTCATCTAATGATAGGTGTGAAAACACCCATCTTTTCTACCACTTAATTACATTAAAACAGGACCTAAACGTATATTTTATGTCATAAATGGCAGAATTATGTGTGGTTTGTGTTTTTACTGTGTTTTAGGGTCAGAATGTGAAAAGGAAGGAAAACACGGTCTTTCACGGGCTTTTATCGAAGAAAAAGACGAAAGATGAAGTCGAAAGATCAAGAGTGGAAAAAGAACGGAAGTCCAAGACCAATTCTGAAGATTTATCGAAGAAAAAGTCAAAAGACGGAAGTTTACTAAAAAGCCGAAGAACTCAAGTCTAAATTATGAAGAAATTACAAGACGAGTTCAAAGAAATCCCGAGACGAAGTCTTAAAAGTCGAAGAATTTAAGAAGACTGAAAGACTGAAAGACTGGGGACCAAGAAAGAAAGAAAGAGGAAGCCACCAACCACTCCCCTCTCCTATAAATACCACCCTCACAACATGTGAGAGGGTTGGTTAGTCTTAGTTTAGTTTTAGGATTATATTAGGAGTAGGTAGTTTCTCTCTCTAAACTTATGCTTTCTCTCTCTAGATTAATTTGTGTTTAAGCTTTTGTTATTGAATCTTTACTTTTTAATTAAGCTTTTAACTCATCATCTTCATCCTTTCTTGTTGATTTGTTCATAATCTTTGAGTTCATGTTCTTAAGTTTTTATGTTTTCAATCAAGTGGGTTTTGATTGATTTGGCCTTGTTTGTTAGTTTTGATGATTTGTGTTGATGGATTATTGTTAGTTGATGTTTATTGGTTGTTTTGGTTTAATCTTTTGGTTTGATTTGGTTAGATTTAATCAATTTCGTGTTTTAATTCATCCCACTGTGCATCGTTCAAGTTACTGTTTCTTTCCCCAGTTTATTCCGAATAGGACTTCTATGCGGAATATTCCGAATAGGAGTCCCTATTCGGAAAGTTGATTATTCCGAGTAGGATTACCTATTCGGAAAGTTTGATTATTCCGCATAAGAATCCTTATTCGGAATATCTGATTATTCCGAATAGGAGTCCCTATTCGGAATGTTAGATTATTCCGAATAGGATTCCTTATTCGGAATATTTGATCATTCTGAATAGTGTTTTTATTCCGCATAACAGATTCATTCAGCATGGCATTTATTTCGAATAGGAGTCCCTATTCAGAAAGTTTCATTATTCGGAATAGTGTTTGTCAGTTTTTAGTTGTCAGTTTCATTTTTTCCTGCCTTTTTCTTTATTTGCACTTTTACTTGCTTTCCTTTTATTTTAAGTTTAATTTGAGTCATTTACTTTTATTAGCCTTTTAAATTTCTCGTCATTTATTTCCCGTTAAGTTTTAATCTTTCATTATTGTTTCCTTACTTTATTTTTAATTGTTCCAAGTCTTTATTTTTAATTAGTTTTAGACAACGACACCCTTTTACTTGATTCACCAAGAACAACTGAGTCGCACAATTAACCAGAAATCAATTCGAGAGGATACCGAGAAAACGAACTTTCAAACGAGTAAAAATCTCTACATTAAAATGGCGCCGCTGCCGGCTCTTTTCGTGAGGATTAAAGGTTTTTTGTGAGTGACGCGTTGGATTTTGGGATCCTTCACTTGTGAACGTTATTTTTCTTGTCAAAAATTTTCAAAAATCCAAAAACATTTGAAAAATCATAAAAAGCATTTCTTTTTCAAAGTTTTGCACCAAAAATATTCTTCTTGCTTATCTATCTTTCTTTATGGATTTTTATGTCCATTGCGTCCGGTGTGGGAAACAATTATCTGCGAACAACTCTTGTCAATGGTGTACATGTGAGCGGTGCGGAAACGATATCGACTACACACAATTCGGATTTTGTCCCTTGTGCAACTCGACTAATTCCCTCTTTTTGAACCCACCTCCTGTTCCCCCGTGCATCTATTGTGGAAGCGATTCTCATTGGCATATTTCGTGCCCGGTTCGGTACCCGTATGGTCACGGGCAAGAACCGAGGTACAATTATGACAATGATAATAGCTATCCACAAGACGCACTTGATTTTTCTCCATACCCGGTTTGCAACAACTGTGGGGGTCCTCACGATACCTATTATTGTCAACCAATGAATTGTTTTGAGCCAAATCCGTGTCCTCAGTTTTCTTCACCTATGGATTATTATGAACCAACCCCGGTTTCTAATTATTCTCCACCGATGAACAACTATGAGCCACAACCGTGCTATAATTCCGGTTTTCAAAATCTTGAGGCCCCACCGCACTCACTCGATCATCAGCCTCGTCATGGGATGAGTTACCAAGAACCAATTGTCGATCTTGCTACAGCTTTTCAAGCGCAATCAAAAGAACTTTTACACACGCTGCGAACTTGTATGGAGTCATTTTTACCGCAGCAAGATCAGACGAGTACTCATATCCCTGAGCATATTATTGGCCCTATAGATAATGAGGAGAGTGATGACGATATTGAGATTATTTTCGACGAGGAGGAATTTCTAAAGCAAAATACTTCACTCCTTAGTGATGACGGTTTTCACATTCCTGAGATCGATGAGTTTCTTGATATTGATACACCCGTGGAATACATATCCGGGTATTCTGATGTGGAAGGAGATATACTTTTTCTAGAGGATTTATTACACGATGACACTACACCTTCTATCCCAGAGGTGGAAAGATGTGAATCTTCTGAAAAAGGGAAGAAGGTGGAAGGTAGTTGTTCTCATACTTCTCATATTATATTGCCACCTCATCCTCCCACGTGCACACCCAAGCGGGTGATGTATCACTTTTACTCTACTCATTTTATACCAGGAAATGAGGATGAGTGCTTTGACCCGGGAGGTGACATTGATTATGCTATGATTGATAACAATACGGCTTTGCCGTTTGCTCAGCATCCATTGTCTTTGGGGGATGACAATGTGCTTACTATACCCAACCCACCTCCCGTGGATCTTGAATTCACATACTATACGTATGTTGAAAGGATCTTTCTCCCTTTCAAGACTTATTCCCCCGCCTCTCCTTTGTTGATGTCCTCCGGGAACGAGGACAAGGTCTTTGATCCCGGTATCACATTCGAGGCTTCCCCATGGACCATTTAATTCGGGGACGAGTCAGGCTCGTGACTCGGTCAACAAAAACAAACGCTTTTTTGGAGGCAACCCAATTATCTATCTTATTTCACCATAAGTGTAGGGGGGGAGCCCCGTTGGTGTTTCTTGTTCTCTTTCTTATCATATGTAGGGATTAGAGCTTCAAAGACACACTCTTGATGACTTTTGACGAACCGTGATTCCGTGTTCCCTTCTTCCCGGTTCTATCCTAAACTCTTTTCGATTCACTATTTTATATTTCTCAATATTAAAATAGGAATCTCTTTAGTTGTCTTTCCCTTAACGAGATTTAAACAAAGTGCACAATGTCCTAAGTGTAGGGGAGTTTACTCCCACATGCTTAAACATTGAGGACAATGTTTATATTAAGTGTAGGGGGGACTTCTATCGAAGTTAAGTGGCCTTTTCCTTGTATTTGTCCTCATTTTAACCGGAAAATCAATTTTTCGACATTTTTCAAAAAATTTAATCTATTTTGGCCTAGTTGTAGTTCCCATTATTTTTGCTATTTTTCTCTTATTTTAACAAAATGGTTTTAGCAAGTTCAGATATCTTAGATATAATAGGCCCGTTGTGAATATTTTGACTCAACCCGAGTTTACTTATCCAAGTTCACTCTAGCTAGTATCCTTAACCATGTAGACTTTAATTGGTTTATTAGGCTAAGCATCCACGAGTCTCGTTACTTGAGATTTTAAATTGTGGAGGACAAGAAATGATAGAGTTGGTTACAAGTTTGGTATTCTCTCATTAACTTATGTGAGTTAATTATGATCTTTTTCTCCCATCACTTGCTAATAAATTATCTGCAATAAGTAAGGTCGTACGATTTGAAAAGTTACTTAGCTTCTAGCCCAAGATCGTTTAAAAGTTGCTCGGTTATGATAAGAGTTCATAGCCAAGGCATAACTTATGAAGCGGGGCGCGAAGATTGGCGAGTCCGAAAAGGCCCTAACAAGGCATGAGGATTCAATTTTATTGCTGAAGATCCCAAGTGATGTGAAAAGCATTATTCCCAAAGTCAATATGAAGGATCAAGACTCACGACGAAAAGCAATCAACTCCCATAAAGATCATGGAGAAGTCTATCCGAAAAGACCCTAACAAGGTATGAGGATAAATAGATCCAAGTCCGAAAAGGAGGCGGATCGTTGTATCTCAAAATCCCTAATAGAGATTGAAGAAATAATCATGAAGTCGTGGTCAACAAAGTTGGAGTACCTCTTAAAAGTCTCCAAGCGAAGAAACTCTATGAACAATGAGAAGACCATTATCTCAAGCACGTCTCTCAAGATATGAAGTATGAAGTACATGCCAAATATCGGCCCGAGAAAGGTCTCAAATCGTGAACCAAGTTATGCCAAGATATGAACTTTTTGATATCCCGAGAAGCAGTTTTAAGAGATTTTGTCCTTTAGCTAACTATTGATCAAATCGTCCTACTTTGCTTTCAGCCTAAATAAATTATCGAAATAAGTCAACAATGCATCCTCGTGATCATTCAAGACATCAATAAAATATAAGAGATACTCGTAGGATTAAGGGAGTTTAAGTGATTAATTGAACCACATGAGTAAATGTTTGTTATGCTAACTTGTACTAACAATGATCTTGTTTTTAAGCTTGGCATGGGGAACGTGAAACTTGAGGGTGACGAATATTCATGACACACAAGCCCTAATGTAAGTCTTAGATTTCTTTACAAGTTTCTTCCTTGTTGCATTTTGTTATTTCCTATCTTTTAAATTTTCCTTAGTTGTTTAATAAAGGCCAAGGTAGGTTGATTAGGATGGAAAGTGTAAACCTTGCTTTACTGCTAAGCATTGCATGAGGACATTGCAATGGTTAAGTGTAGGGGATTTGATAGGTGTGAAAACACCCATCTTTTCTACCACTTAATTACATTAAAACAGGACCTAAACGTATATTTTATGTCATAAATGGCGGAATTATGTGTGGTTTGTGTTTTTACTGTGTTTTAGGGTCAGAATGTGAAAAGGAAGGAAAACACGGTCTTTCACGGGCTTTTATCAAAGAAAAAGACGAAAGATGAAGTCGAAAGATCAAGAGTGGAAAAAGAACGGAAGTCCAAGACCAATTCTGAAGATTTATCGAAGAAAATGTCAAAAGACGGAAGTTTACTAAAAAGCCGAAGAACTCAAGTCTAAATTATGAAGAAATTACAAGACGAGTTCAAAGAAATCCCGAGACGAAGTCTTAAAAGTCGAAGAATTTAAGAAGACTGAAAGACTGAAAGACTGGGGACCAAGAAAGAAAGAAAGAGGAAGCCACCAACCACTCCCCACTCCTATAAATACCACCCTCACAACATGTGAGAGGGTTGGTTAGTCTTAGTTTAGTTTTAGGATTAGATTAGGAGTAGGTAGTTTCTCTCTCTAAACTTATGCTTTCTCTCTCTAGATTAATTTATGTTTAAGCTTTTGTTATTGAATCTTTACTTTTTAATTAAGCTTTTAACTCATCATCTTCATCCTTTCTTGTTGATTTGTTCTTAATCTTTGAGTTCATGTTCTTGAGTTTTTATGTTTTCAATCAAGTGGGTTTTGATTGATTTGGCCTTGTTTGTTAGTTTTGATGATTTGTGTTGATGGATTATTGTTAGTTGATGTTTATTGGTTGTTTTGGTTTAATCTTTTGGTTTGATTTGGTTAGATTTAATCAATTTCGTGTTTTAATTCATCCCACTGTGCATCGTTCAAGTTACTGTATCTTTCCCCAGTTTATTCTGAATAGGACTTCTATGCGGAATATTCCGAATAGGAGTCCCTATTCGGAAAGTTGATTATTCCGAGTAGGATTACCTATTCGGAAAGTTTGATTATTCCGCATAAGAATCCTTATTCGGAATATCTGATTATTCCGAATAGGAGTCCCTATTCGGAATGTTAGATTATTCCGAATAGGATTCCTTATTCGGAATATTTGATCATTCCGAATAGTGTTTTTATTCCGCATAACAGATTCATTCAGCATGGCATTTATTTCGAATAGGAGTCCCTATTCAGAAAGTTTCATTATTCGGAATAGTGTTTGTCAGTTTTTAGTTGTCAGTTTCATTTTTTCCTGCCTTTTTCTTTATTTGCACTTTTACTTGCTTTCCTTTTATTTTAAGTTTAATTTGAGTCATTTACTTTTATTAGCCTTTTAAATTTCTCGTCATTTATTTCCCGTTAAGTTTGAATCTTTCATTATTGTTTCCTTACTTTATTTTTAATTGTTCCAAGTCTTTATTTTTAATTAGTTTTAGACAACGACACCCTTTTACTTGATTCACCAAGAACAACTGAGTCGCACAATTAACCAGAAATCAATTCGAGAGGATACCGAGAAAACGAACTTTCAAACGAGTAAAAATCTCTACATTATCTAACCATCTCCCTAATCACCTATAAATTCCCCTCATTTTCATTTCATTAGTTTTGTTGGCTAGTTTGACAAACTATGCTCTTCCACTTTAATTTTTGCACATTTAAATTCATGTTATTTACTTTATTGCATATTTAAACCTTGTCTTGCACCTTTAATTTTCAAGTAAGTTTTAATTTTGTGTTCTTTAATCTTTTATCTTTAAGCTTTTTAATCATCTTGTTCATCTTTTCTTCTTGCTTATTGTCGATCTTTTTCTTAATCTTTGTTTGTGTTGATTTCAAGTTTTCAGTCTAAACTTTTTTCATCTTATTTTTATATAAAGTTTGAATCATTTTACTTTTCGTGTCTTGTTTTTGTTGATTTAATACGTTTTATATTTGATCTAGTGTTTTTATTTAGCTTTTTGTGTTTTTATTTTGCTTATTGTCCTTGAAAAGTTAAGATTTTTGAGCTTATTTTCGTCCTTTTTCGAGTTCCTACTTTTTAGGAAAATCTGGCAAAAATTCGCAACATTGAGAATTTAGTGCAAATTTCGCAACATTCAGAATTTAGTGCAAATTCCGCAATTATTGCGAATTTAGTGCAAATTCCGCAATTATTACGAAATTAGTGCAAATTCCGCAATTATTGCGAAATTAGTGCAAATTCCGCAATTATTGCGAAACTAGTGCAAATTCCGCAATTATTACGAAATTAGTGCAAATTCCGTAATTATTGCGAAATTAGTACATAATTTCGCAATTATTGCGAAATTAGTCTTTTTATTGCGAAACTAATTCATAATTTTTTATATAATTGCGAAATTAATTGTTTTTTATTTAAATTTAATTTTTAAACTTATTTTCCCGCCTTTTTTACCTAACTTTATTTTAATTGTTTTGTCTTATTTTTACTTAGCTTTATTTTTACTTGTTTTGTCTTATTTAATTTTAAAATTTACTTTTCATCAAGCCTTAATTTTTCGTCATTTACTTTTCAAGTTTTTAATTTTAGTTCATTTAATTAATTTACTTTTAAAGTTTTTAATTTTGCACCATTAACGTTTTAATTAGTTTTAATTTTTAATTATAGTCACTTACATCTAAGTCTTGCACCATTTATTTTAAAAACAACCAAAAATATTTGTTTCACCAAAAAACAATTGAGTCGAACTTTGAACCGGAAATCAATTCGTTAAGATACCGAGAGACGAACAATTGAACCTAGCAAAATCATTTCATTAAAATGGCGCCGCTGCCGGCTCTTTTCGTAATGATTAACGGTTTTCTGTGAGAGACGCGTTGCTTTTTGGGATCCGTTCACTTGTGAAGGTTATTTTTCGTGTCAAAATTTTTCAAAAAAATCCCAAAAACATTTGAAAAATTATAAAAAGCATTTCTTTTTCAAAGTTTTGCATCAAAAATATTCTTCTTTATCCTCTATTACGTTTAATTCTTTTCTTTACCCCTCTTATTCATAATTCTTCATGGATTCGTCTTGCGGACGTTGTGGACAACCATGGCGTGGTTATCTAACATGTCAATGGTGTACTTGTGAGCGGTGTGGTTTTGATATCGACGTTCTACAATTTGGATTTTGTCCATTTTGCAATTCAACAAATTCATACTTCTCCTCTTACAGTACTTACTCACCTTCTCCCGTCTATGACAATCCTTATCCTCAAGATGCACTGGGTTTTACTCCATACCCGTGGTGCTCTATTTGTGGGGGCCCTCACGAGGCTTCTTCTTGTGATCCGTCGAAGATCTTTGAGAAAGTACCGTGCTATCATCCCAATGTTTATAACTTTGAGCCCCCACGTCACACTGTCAGTCATCAACCCTTTGGTGCACTTCCTCCTGAACAACTTGCCATAATTTTTGACAACTTTCAAAAAGTTCAAGAAGCTTGCAACCAGATGATGGAGAAATGTCAAACGAATCAGCACCAAGAGCAAGTATCTAACCTTAATGCTTATACTCTTCCTCTTGTGCCTCTATATTATTATGACAGTGATGACGATGAGAGTCCTATTTCTTAGACTGATGAGAAAGCTATTCCTTCTCCCGACTTGCCGGAGCCTAAGGATTCAACCATCCTAAGGGATGAGGATATTAGCACAATTGCTGCAATGGAATCCGACGAATTCAATACGTCTAGTGCTGATAACCTTGTCCCAATTCCAAGTGAATCTGAGTTGACATCCGACAGTGATGATGAGTATGATACACTTTCTTCTGATGATGTTCCTTCCACCAACACTTTGGAAGAGGATTCTTTGGCTTTCTCTAATCCTCTTTTTGATCAAGATGACGATTTTACCTCTAGTGATGACGAGTCACTATCTGATGAAGACGTTCCGAAGGAAACTTTCAAGATTTATTCGAACCCTTTATTTGATTTTGATTACGATTACATATCTAGTGAGGTGAATCCTCTCTTTGACGAAAGGATTGGAGACATTGATAGCTATGACTCTCTTGTTACTGATGAGCATACTTTGATAGCCATGCCCCCTTCTATCGCAGAGGTAGAGCGTTCTGACTCTACTGGAAAGGTATCACAGGTGGAACGTAATTCTTCTCTTACTTCTCCTACTATATTGCCCCCTCATCCTACTGAATGCACGCCCAAGCGGGTGATGTATCAATTTCCCTCTCCGGGAAATGAGGATGAGTGTTTTGACCCGGGAGGTGACAATGACCATTTTATGATTGATAACCTTCCGGATTTTCCAATTGGTCCTCGTCCATTGTCTTTGGAGGATGACAATGTGATTCCTATACCCACCCCACCTCCCGAGGATCAAGATTTCACATACTTCTCGTATGTTGAAAGGACCTTTCTACCGTTTAAGACTTATCCTCCTGCCTCTCCTTTATTATATTCCTCGGGGAACGAGGACAAGGTCTTTGATCCCGGCATTACATTTGAGGTTTCCCCATGGACCATTTAATTCGGGGACGAGTCAGGCTCGTGACTCGGTTAACAAAAACAAGCGCTTTTTGGGAGGCAACCCAATTATCTATCTATCTTTTTCTTTGTTTTTACCATAAGTGTAGGGGGAGACCCGTTGGTGTTGCTATTTCCTCTCTTCTACTATTCAGGGATTCGAGCACTCAATGATCCACTCTTGATGATTCTTGACGACCCGTGATTCCGTGTTCCCTTCTTCCCGGTTCTATCCTAAACTCTTTTCGATTACTATTTTATATTTTTCAATATTAAAATAGGAATCTCTTTAGTTGTCTCTTACTTAGCGAGATTTAAACAAAGTGCACAATGTCCTAAATGTAGGGGAGTTTACTCCCACATGCTTAAACATTGAGGACAATGTTTATGTTAAGTGTATGGGGGACTTCTATCGAAGTTAAGTGGTCTTTTCCTTGTATTTGTCCTCATTTTAACCGGAAAATCAATTTTTCGACATTTTTCAAAAATTTTAATCTATTTTGGCCTATTAGTTTTTCCCTTTGTATAGTTATTTTCTTTCCTTGCTAGAATAAATCTTTAATAAAGTGGTTTTAATTTTTAAACGTTGTGAATCTTTTGACTCAACCCGAGTTTACTTATCTAAGTTTACTCTAGCTAGTATCCTTAACATGTTTAAGTCAAGTTTTGCTAGGCTTTTATATAGGGAGCTATAAAACGCGAAAGTCTTAACTCTCACGGGTTAAGAACAAGAACTTTTCGCAAGTTCCTATAATTGATCCTAGAGAGTCGTTTATCAAGGGAACTTTAAAATGCGATTTCTAAACTTGAAAAAGTCTAAGCATTTACAAGATCCTATAGACGACTCGAAAACCCAAAACTTTGATTTGATAGGCTAAGCATCCACGAGTCTCATTCCTTGAGATCTTAAACTGTGTAGAACGAGAGATGATAGAGTCAATTATAAGTTTGGTATTCTTTCGTGAATTTATGTGAGTTAATTATAAGCCTATTCTCCCATCGCTTGCTAATAAATTTATCTGCAATAAATAAGGTTGTACGATTTGAAAAGTTACTTAGCTTCTAGCCCAAGATCGTTTAAAAGTTGCTCGGTATGGATTAGAGTTCATAGCTAAGGCATAACTTATTGAAGCGGGATGCGAAGATTGGCGAGTCCGAAAAGGCCCTAACAAGGCATGAGGGCTATATTTTGTTGCTAAAGATCCAAAGTGATGTGAAGAATCATTTATCGAAAATCAATATGAAGGATCGAGACACACGACGAAAAGCAAAAACTCCCCAAAAGTCATGGAGAAGTGTATCCGAAAAGACCCTAGCAAGGTATGAGGATAAATAGATCCAAGTCATAAAAGGAGGCGGATCATTGTAAATCAAAGTCCAAAATAAAGATTGGAGAAAAATGAAGAAGTCGTGGTACAAGTATGAATCTCTCAAAACTTCAAGTGAAGAAATTCCTATTGTGAAGAGAAGGTCATTATTTCATGAACGTCTCTCAAGGTTTAAAGTATGAAGTCGCTGCCAAATATCGGTCCGAGAAAGGTCTCAAATCGCAAAGCGAGTTATGCCAAGATATGAACTTTATGAGGTCCCGAGAAGCAGTTTTAAAAGATTTTGTCCTTTTGCTAACTATTGATTAAATCGTTCACTTTATTTTCGGACTAAATAACTATCAAAATAAGTCAACAATGCATCCTCGTGATCATTCAAGACAATAATAAAATATAAGAGATACCCCTAGGAATAAGGGAGTCTAAGTGAGTAATTGGCCCACATGAATTCGTGTTAGTCTATTAACTTATAATAACAATGATCTCGTTTTTAAGTTTGGTTTGGAGAAAGTGAAAACTTGAGGATGATGATTATTCACAACATTTCCAAAACCCAAGGTATGTTTTTGATTTCTTTGCTTTGAATGTTTATAGTTTTCTATCTCTTTAATAAAGGCCAACGTGGATTGATTATGATGAAAAATGTAAACGTGCTTTGTAACTAATGCATTGCATGAGGACATTGCAATGGTCATGTGTAGGGGATTTGATAGGTGTGTAAACACCCATCCTTTTTACCACTTAATTACAATAATAACCGGACCAAAACGTGTATTTTATGTCAATTATGTCGAAATTATGCGTGGTTTGTGTTTTTGTTATGATTTAGGACGAAATTGTGAAAAGTGGAGAAAACACGGGCATTTACGGGCTTTTATTGAAGAAAAAGATGAAAAGACGAAGTCAAGAAGTCAAGAGTGCAAAAAGAACGGAAGTCCAAGACCAATTCTGAAGATTTATCGAAGAAAAAGTTAAAAGACGGAAGTTTACTAAAAGCCGAGGAACTCAAGTCTATTTTATTGAAGAATTAAAAGACGAGTTCAAAAGAAATCTCGAGCCACAAGTCATTAGAGTCCAAATTTATAGAAGATTAGAAGAATAAAGGACTAATGGTGCAATTAATGAATATTAAAGGCTTAAGGACCTAATGACGCAATTAAGAAGAAAGGAAGGAGGGGAGGAAGCTTCCTAATCCTCCCCTATATATAGTTTAGCTAATTAATCATTTTTCTTTGTTGGCTAGTTTGACAAACTATGCTCTTCCACTTTAATTTTTGCACATTTAAATTCATGTCATTTACTTTATTGCACCTTTAATTACCTTGTCTTGCACCTTTAATTTTCAAGTAAGTTTTAATTTTGTGTTCTTTAATCTTTTATCTTTAATCTTTTTAATCATCTTGTTCATCTTTTCTTCTTGCTTATTGTCAATCTTTTTCTTAATCTTCATTTGTGTTGAGTTTGTGTTTTCAATCTAAACCTTTTTCATCTTATTTTTATATAAAGTTTAAGTCTTTTTAATTTTCGTGTCTTGTTTTTGTTGATTTCATATGTTTTATATTTGATCTAGTGTTTTAATTTAGCTTATTGGTGTTTTACTTTGCTTATTGTCCTTGAAAAGTTAAGATTTTTGAGCTTATTTTCGTACTTTTTGTGTTTTCCTAGTTTTTAGGAAATCTGATTCGATTTTGGAACTTTTCATAAAGTTGCGAAATTGAACTTTTCAAAAGTTGCGAAATTGTACTTTTGTCTGATTCGATTTTGGAACTTTTCATAAAGTTGCGAAATTGAACTTTTACGAAGTTGCGAAATTGTACTTTTGTCTGATTCGATTTTGGAACTTTTCTTAAAGTTGCGAAATTGAACTTTTCAAAAGTTGCGAAATTGTACTTTTGTCTGATTCGATTTTGGAACTTTTCATAAAGTTGCGAAATTGAGCTGATTCAATTTTGCAATTATTGCGACATTGTGCATTGCGACATTGTGCATTGCGACATTGTGCATTGCGACATTGTTGCATGATTTTGCAATTATTGCGAAATTAATTCATTTTTTTTATTAATTGCGAAATTATGTCATTTTTGTCCAATTTTATTTTTAAACTTATTTTTCCCGCCATTTTTACTTAACTTTATTTTAATTGTTTCGTCTTATTTTTACGTCAATTTATTTTTACTCGCTTTGTCTTAATTAATTTTCGTAATTTTAATTTCTCGTCACGCTTTTAAATTCCCGTCATTTATTTTAAATTAGAGTTAGATTTACTTTAACGTCATTTTCATACACGTTTTGCATATTTATTTTAAAACAACCAAAAAATATTTGTCTCACCAAAAAAATTGAGTCGCATTTTGAACCGGAAATAAATTCGTTAAGATACCGAGAAACGAACAATTGAACCTAGCAAAATCTCTTCATTAAAATGGCGCCGCTGCCGGGGATAAATAAATTCACCGGCAACGGCGCCATTTTAATAACTAGATTTTGCTAGTTGAAAGTTCGTTTTCTCGGTGTCTAATCGAATTGATCTTCGGTTGAAAGTGCGACTCAGTTGTTCTTGGTGAATCAAATAAAAGAGTGTCGTTTTCTAAACTAATGAAAAATAAAAACTTGAAACAAATAAGAATAAAATAAGACGGTGAAAAGAAATACTGAAAGATAAAAACTTGACGAAAAGTAAATGACGAGAAATTAAATCTTAACAAAACGTAAATTTGAAAACTTGAAAATAAAATTCTTTAAGAATTAAACTAAAAACGACAAATTAGAATAAAGCTGAAGAAAAATAAGACGAAACAATTAAAATAAAGCTAAGTAAAAAGGCGGGAAAAATAAGTTTAAAAATTAAATTTAAATAAAATACAATTAATTTCGCAACATTCAGAATTTAGTGCAAATTTCGCAACATTGAGAATTTAGTGCAAATTCCTCAATTATTGAGAATTTAGTGCAAATTCCGCAATTATTGCGAATTTAGTGCAAATTCCGCAATTATTGCGAAATTAGTGCAAATTCCGCAATAGATCCAAGTCATAAAAGGAGGCGGATCGTTGTATATCAAAATCCAAAATAAAGATTGGAGAAAAATGAAGAAGTCGTGGTCCATATATGAAGAATCTCTCAAAAAGTTCAAGTGAAGAAATTCCATTTATGAAGAGAAGACCATTATTTCATGAACGTCTCTCAAGGTTTGAAGTATGAAGTCGCTGCCAAATATCGGTCCGAGAAAGGTCTCAAATCGCGAAGCGAGTTATGCCAAGATATGAACTTTATGAGGTCCCGAGAAGCATTTTTAAAAGATTTTGTCCTTTAGCTAACTATTGATCAAATCGTTCACTTTTTTTTCAGACTAAATAAACTATCGAAATAAGTCAAACAATGTATCCTCGTGATCATTCAAGACAAAAATCAAATATAAGAGATACCCATAGGAATAAGGGAGTCTAAGTGAATAATTGGCCCACATGAATTCGTGTTAGTTTACTAACTTATAATAACAATGATCCCGTTTTTAAGCTTGGTTTGGAGAAAGTGAAAAACTTGAGGATGATGATCATTCACGGCATTTCCAAAAACCCAAGGTATGCTTTTGATTTATTTTCATTACGTTGAATATTTATAGTTTTCTATCTCTTTAATAAAGGCCAAGGTGGATTGATTTTGATGAAAAATGTAAACGTGCTTTGTAACTAATACATTGCATGAGGACATTGCAATGGTCAAGTGTAGGGGATTTGATAGGTGTGTAAACACCCATCCTTTTTACCACTTAATTACAATAATAACCGAGCCAAAACGTGTATTTTATGTCTTTTATGTCGGAATTATGCGTGGTTTGTGTTTTTGTTGTGATTTAGGACGAAATGGTGAAAAGTGGAGAAAACACGGACATTCACGGGCATTTACGGACTTTTATTGAAGAGAAGGATGAAAGACGAAGTCAAGAAGTCAAGAGTGCAAAAAGAACAGAAGTCCAAGACCAATTATCGAAGAATTAAAGTCTTATTTATCGAAGAATTAAAAGTCTTATTTATCGAAGAATTAAAGTCTTAAAGCCGAGGAACTCAAGTCTTATTTATCGAAGAATTAAAAGACGAGTCCAAAGAAATCCCGAGTCAAAAGTCATCAAAGTCCAAGATTAACAAAGAGATTAAGAAGGAAGGACTTAATGGCGCAATTAAGAAGAAAGGAAGGAGGGGAGGAAGCTTCCTCTAACCACCCTCCTAATCTCCTATATATATCTCTCATTTTCATTTCATTAAGTTTTGTTGGCTAGAGTGACACTAGTTCTTCCACCCTTTTAATTACTTGCACATTTATTTTATGCACCTTTAATTACTTGTCATTTTAAATACTTGTTTTGCACTTTAATTTCTTTAAATTCCAAGTAAGTCTTCTAATTTTGTTCTTTAATCTTTAAGCTTTTAATCTTCTTGTTCATCTTCTTTTTATAAATCTTTGTTTGTGTTGATTTAAGGTTTTCAATCTTAATCTTTTTCATCTTCTTTTTATATAAAGTTTAAGTCTTTTTAATTTTCGTGTCTTGTTTTTGTTGATTTCATACGTTTTATCTTTGATCTAGTGTTTTTATTTAGCTTATTGGTGTTTTACTTTGCTTATTGTCTTCCAAAAATTAAGATTTTTGAGCTTATTTTCGTACTTTTTGTGTTTTTCTAGTTTTTAGGAAGTCTGATTCGATTTTGGAACTTTTCATAAAGTTGCAAAATTGAACTTTTCAAAAGTTGCGAAATTGTACTTTTGTCTGATTCGATTTTGGAACTTTTCATAAAGTTGCGAAATTGAACTTTTCAAAAGTTGTGAAATTGTACTTTTGTCTGATTCGATTTTGGAACTTTTCATAAAGTTGCGAAATTGAACTTTTCATAAGTTGCGAAATCTTGTTTATGATTCGTTTTAGAAACTTTTTCTGCTATTGCGAAATCTTGCTCCTGATTCGTTTTAGGAACTTTTTCTGCTATTGCGAAATCTTGCTCCTGATTCGTTTTAGGAACTTTTTCTAGCAATTGCGAAATCTTCTTCCTGATTCGTTTTAGGAACTTTTTATAGCAATTGCGAAATCTTTGATTTCACAATTGCGGAATTGTTCATTTCAATTGCGAAATCTTTTGTTTTTTTTACAATTGCGAACTCATTTCTTTTTATTTTGCGAATTTAATTCAGTTTTTATTTAATTGCGAATTTTATTAGTTTTAGTTTAAATTTAATTTTCAAATTTATTTTCCCGCCATTTTTAATTAACTTTATTTTAATTGTTTCGTCTTATTTTTACGTCAATTTATTTTAACTTGTTTTGTCTTATTTAATTTTCAAATTTACTTTTCGTCAAATTTTAATTTCTCGTCATTTAATTAATTTACTTTTAACGTCTTTAATTTTACACCATTTATGTTTTAGTTAGTTTTAGCTTTACTTTAACGTCATTTATTTTAACGTCTTGCTATTTAATTTTAAAAACAACCAAAAAATATTTGTTTCACCAAAAACAGTTGAGTCGCACTTTGAACCGGAAATCAATTCGATTAGACACCGAGAAAACGAACATTTGAACCTAGCAAAATCTCAGTTATCACCTGTTAACCCTCAACCCCTCAGAGTCCCTGATACATCTTGGCTGTTATCCATCACAGCCAATGAGTATGTCTTCAAGTATATCTTCGACTTCCTTGACAATGTCTCTGACATGGACTCCTCTAAGGTTGCTCATAGAGACTTAGATCTCTATTAGTCTTGCGATACTTGCCTGCCTCCTAGGCACAGGCAAGTTACTATCTAACAGCTTGATTTGTGTTTAAATCTATGATACAGGGAATCTAATATACTTAGATTCCCAACAATCTCCTCCTATTTAAACATAAATACAACTAGATCTATCTAACTTAAGGTAAGTGAGATGACAGCTTCTTCTTACTCATAACAGATCTAAACAAACATACCTTATGATTTTATTAATACTTAGAGGAAATTACAAGTACAATACAAAAGTAAAATAAAACATGAAGGTAAATTTCAGTTGTGAAATCCTTCAATAGTCATAATTCTTGATTCTTTCTTCAGCTTCAGCTAAGTCTGGCCTAGTATCCAATTCGGTCTGCAAAGCTTGTGCAAATACCTTGGAATACTCTGTTTTGATCTTAAGTGCGTTTTTGAGACAAATTAGCTGAATGGTTGATGCTAATCCTAGCTCATCTTCCCTTTGGAATGCATATTGACATGCCCTGTTCATGAAAGCCATACCTTTCTCAGGCTCAGTATAAGTCTGACCATCAATAGATCCTATGATTCCATTTGGTAATACCAAATCCCTGTGCATTCCATCCACTTGAACATCATCAGTAACGAAGGTCTCCTTAACAAATTGAGTCATCCTTCTCCTTTTCTTTCCAGACTTTGGAGGTTCTTGTTCAAACAGCTGTGGTGGGGGATCTATCTTGAGCTTGGCTGCTATTTCTTTAACCCAATTAAACTTAGCTTTGAGGGTCTTAAGAAGAGTGAAATTTGCTTGTCCAGTTCTTTTAGCAGCCAAAGCCTCAAGTTAAAACCATTCAGTCAAGCCAAGTTTCTTTAACCTAAAGTCTTCAAAGATATTCATATTGGCCTGTTGGTTATCTCTCCACAAAATCATTTGTGATGTGTTAGTAGACTTGTGAATAGTATACTTAAACTTGGTGATTTTTCCAGGTGAAAACCTGTTGTTGACGCAGGCATCATAATCAGCTTTTACCTTATTCAGTGCCTTTGTGCGTTTGACTTCCATCTCTTTCAACCTTTGTCTTTGCTTCTCCCTTTGAAGTGGAGTTATTTTTCTCAGAGTTTCCTCATTAAGCTCCTTGGCTTTCTTGATTTCATTCAACCTCTTGAATTCAATAGCCTGTTTCTCAATTTCTTCATGTGTTAGAGGATTCTCATTTGATGTTGTGAAGGTTGTGAATTGGGATGGGTATGTGGTTGATCCTCCTGTCTCTAGCATCGCAGCTATTTTCTTTAGTTTGGCGTCTGAGTTTACCATAACTATTTCCTTTCCTTTCTTTGAGACAGAGGATACCACACTTATGTTTTTCAGCTCTTCAGCTTGTTTGAGAAAAGCCATCTGAGCTTGGGTTTGTACAGCTTTGGGTAGGGAGCTAACAGTGAACTTGAGTTTCTTGGAAGCTGGTTCACCATCATCCACATCCTCGCTGGTGTTAACCAGAGTCAGGGATTTTGATGAATCAACTCCATCCTTTGTCTGTTGCTCCCCCTTAATTTCATCCTCATCATCTGGTATAATTACTGGTGTGATGACTTGGAGAGGGACATGTGAAGGAATAGTGTTGTCAGCAGAGTCTGATCTTTGTTTGGCAGATTCAAGGTTAAGTACCTTTTCCTTCTCCCCCTCACGTTCAGCCTGTCTTTTCAGACGTTTGGATAAACGTTCCTGAAAGTGCTTAGCAATCTGCTCAACAGAGGCAGCCATTTCTCATTGCCTGGTTCTTGAAGCTCTGGCAATTTTTAGCAGGTGGTTGCAATTGCCATTTGTGTTGCGATAAACACGATCAATGATAAAGTTGGTGTGACGAATTTTCATGTTTCGTACAGCTTCAAACTCTCTATGCATTGTTAACTCATGAGTATTGAAAAGTGCAGGGACCTCTTTGACGATGGCATCTTTGATAAGTGTGGACAAATGACTAAGTCCTTGGGACACTCCCTTTCTTGTACCATCCTTGATAGGTTTAGTGACTGCATCCTTAACCGCCCGTGTTATGATCCTTGGAAAGTTGACAGTGAAAGAATGCATTTCAGATTTTATGATGTCCAGCTTTCGCGTTCCATGTCTGATTGGTGGTGTTCAGGCTTAAGATCATGGATGTTCAGACTTTGTTGTGCATAATCATCCTCCCTTGGCAATATATCAAAGTTGGTTTAGATAGGGTGATCAAACAATAAGAATTCAGCTGTCGGATCATATGCAGGTCTTTGGAAGACTATAGTGACAGAGGTAGCAGAGGTGGGAGTTAATACAGCTTCATTGGGAGGAGGAGTGGTATCAACAGCTGGTGTGGACACAACGATTTCCTTTGGAGGAGACAGAGATTGCTGGTTGTCATCTTCTTCATCCTCCTCCTCCTCAATCATCCCCTCAGGGAGAATCTCATCATCAGGCATGAATTCAGGTTCATAGAAGTCATCCACTAAGGAGAGCACATCCTCTTCAACATCAGGCAAGGGCTCTTCCTCGTTTGGTTGATCCTGAATCAATGTATCAACTTCTTTATCTGGCTGCTCCAGAGATTCAATGTTTGGCTGTACAGCATCAGCCTGCAAGTTGTTTTAAATTAGTAACAGTGAAATAAATAAGGGGAATGGTCGCCAGTTCGCTATCCCAGAGATGCTAAGGGTGATTATTCAGCCACTCCAAAGGATAAATCCTTGGGATTCTTTTAAGAGTGAAAAGCACGAGGTTAATGGTCGCCATTCGCTGCCCCTAGGAAAGCTGAGTGTGATTATTCAGCCCCCCCAAAAGGTTAAAACCTTTGGGACTCTTTTATTTGTGAAACATATGTTGTTAAGGATCGCCATTTGCTGCCCCTAGGAAGGCTGAGGGTGATTATTCAGCCCCCCCAAAAGGATAAGAAACCTTTGGAACTCTTTTAAGTGTGAAACATATGTAGGTAAAGATCGCCTGTTACACTGCCCCTAGGAAAGCTGAGGGTGATGATTCAGCTCCCCCTGAAAGGATAAATCCTTTGGGATTCTTTTAAGTGTGAAAAAGATGTAGGGTAAGGTCGTCTTGTAACGTTGTCCCTAGGAGAGCTGAGGATGATTATTCAGCTCCCCTAAAAGTAAAACTTTTGGGATTCTTTTTCTGAGGGAACCAAGAGGCTGTGTGAGGTATAGCTGCTCTAGGTCGAGACATATATATATTCAGATTGTTGTTTGCTTGAATATTGTCTAGAGGGTGCAGGGTCATCGGGGTGCTTTAAAAACACAAATGAATCACTCCCTGGTGCATAGACAGGGTGTACAGAAGTCTTAAATGATTTCTAAGTGCATACAATGACTCCTATGGGTCGAGGATAACCCTAACTTCACCACTCTCACCTGCAGACATTTGAGAGTGGCTGCTTGTGGACCTCAAAAAATGATAAGACTGATACATGTGCGATATTAGTAGTATTTGGCAGGTTCCCTGTTGTCTCGGCTGACATCGAGACACTAGACCCTTGTTGTTGGTCAGCTAAAGTCTCTGAATCCACAGGAATCTCTGGAACAGAGGAGGATGAGAGGTTCACGTTCTTTTTTATCCTGGCCTTTGCAACAGTTTTGGTTTGGGAAGAAGATGTGTTTGTCTTCTTCTTTGGTTGTTGGCCAGTTGTTGCCTTGGACGTCGTGGTGTGCTGCCCAGATGTCAAAGACGCAGACTTGCCAGACACATCAGAGGTATTCACCTTCTCAGAGGAAGGGAGCAAGGACTTCACAACAGAAGGTTGTTTATTGGCGATGTTCAGCATGTGAGAAGTAGCAGGGACATCTTCAGGTCCAATCTCCTTGTAGATAGCTCCTGTAATGCGATAAGGCTTCAGGGATGTGAGAGCAGAGTTGTGGTAGCTGTCACCCAACAGGCTTTTGGAGAGAAGAGAAAGGAAGCGAACATAGAAGATATTTTTCTCCCTGACCTGATTTGGTCCCTTAAGCTTTTCCACTAGGTTTGAGAAAAGTATGCTTCCAACATCAACGTCTGTGCCGCAGATCAGCCCAAAAGCAATGGATTGGTGATTAAAAGACATTTGGTCTTGACAACCCTGTATACCACCAGGGACTTGACTATGTGAGTGAGGAGGACACGCCACATAGGGGAAAAGTATTTGATCTTCAGAGGAGACTTGGCAAGAACTTCAACAGGAGTGAGAGCTGGGTTTACATCATGAATCGGTTTAAGTGTGGCAAGGGCGTCCTTTACAGCCTTTTTGTCTACAACCTTCAGGCACTCATCACCATGTCTTAGCCCAGCCACATTTACAAAGTCTCTGAGAGAGAAGGCGAAGGGGTGTTCATTGCATGAGAGGCTAAAAAGTGATGGTTTCGTCAATGACTGCAGTAGAATACCATAATTCCCTAAGGTATTCTTGGTAGAAAACGGTTGGGGTCTTTGTGAGTGCTTCACTTACATCACAATTCTTCATAAAGTTCACTAGATCAGTGTAGGAATCGTTAGGAGCCTTGAGCCATCCAATCGAGTTGTTAGAAGCAAGGATGCTCTCATTGAGTTCGAAGGGGACGTTTGAAGCCTTGGGAACTGGGAACGCCATGGATTCAAGGTTGAAGAAAACGAAAATAGTGGAAGGTTTAGAGAGAGAAAGCTTAGAGAGAGACGAGATGTGAGAAATGAGAATAGTGGTAGGTGAGAAGAAACGTGAGAGATTATTTATATTCAAAAAAATGAAACAGTTATTCAAACGCATTTAATGCGTAGTGGGAAAGAGACTGCACAAGTGGGTCCCTTGACCTTTCAAAACCATTTGTCTCCTCGTTATTCGGAAAAGAAATAATTAAATATAGGGAATGTTTTTTAGTATTTACTTGGAAAGTAACTACCTAGTTTCATGTGAAAAACACTTAATATTTTATCAGACATTTAATGAACACATTAATTATCAAGCCACAGGCTTTGAGATATTAAGCATCCCTAGCTCAGCAACTAGCCTGTTGAACGAAGGTTCAGCCAAAGGCTTTGTGAAAATGTCAGCTAGTTGCAGCTCAGTGGGAACGAAATGCAGCTCAATATCTCCTTTCATTATGTGATCCCTGATAAAATGATACCTGATATCAATGTGTTTAGTTCGAGAGTAAAGAACAGGGTTGTTGGAGATGGCAATGGCGCTGGTGTTGTCACAGAAGATTGACACTTTGTCATATAGAATCTCATAGTCAGCTAATTGACTCTTCATCCAGAGCACCTGAGCACAACAGCTGGCAGCAGCAACATATTCTGCTTCAGCTGATGACATGGCCATAGAGTTTTGCTTCTTAGCACTCCATCCAACCAATTTTCCTCCTAGGATTTGACAGCTACCTGAGGTGCTTTTCCTGTCAATACAACATCCAGCATAGTCTGAATCTGAATAGGCCTTGAGATCAAAGCCTGATTCCTTGGGATACCATAGACCTAGGGAGGTTGTTCCTTTGAGATACCTGAAAATTTTCTTAACAGCCACTAGATGGGATTCTTTTGGGTTAGCTTGGTACCTTGCACAGAGACATGTGGAGAACTGGATATCAGGACGACTAGCTGTTAAATGCATGAGTGACCCAATGATGCCTCTATATGAAGTCTCATTAACAGAGACCCTTGACTCATCAGGACCCAAGTTGTTGGGTGGAAGCATGGACCATTTCACTGATGCACAATCAGCTAAGTCATATTTTTAAGTAAATCTTTAACATACTTTTCTTGACAAATTGAAATTCCCTTAGGACATTGTTTAATTTGAAAACCCAAAAAGTAAGTTAATTCACCAATTATACTCATGTCATATTTCTTGGTCATTAATTTAGCAAAACATTTACTAAGATTAACATTAGTTGACCCAAAGATGATATCATCCACATAAATCTACACAATGATAAAATCACTCTTGTCCTTGAAGGTAAAGAGCGTTTTATCAATGGAACCCCTGACAAATTTATTTTCAGTTAAAAAATTAGAAAGAGTTTCATACCATGCTCTTGGAGCTTGTTTCGCCCATACATGGCTTTGTGTAGTCTGTACACATGATTAGGAAACTCGTTGTTCTCGAATCCTTCAGGCTGTGCAACATATACTTCCTCAGCCAAATCTCCATTGAGGAAGGCACTCTTAACATCCATATAATACACAGTGAAGTTCATATATGCAGCATAAGCAAGGAAGATTCTGATGGAAACGTTTCATCATAATCAATCCCTTCAGTTTGTGTATACCCTTGTGCCACCAGCCTGGCCTTGTTTCTGATGACGTTTCTAATTTCATCCATCTTATTTCTATAAATCCATCCAGTCTTTGTGATGTTCTTACCAGGTCGAGCTGGCACTAGAGTCCATACCTTGTTCCTTTTGACCTGATTAATTTCTTCTGGCATAGCAGCTACCCACCCATCTTCCATAAGAGCCTCATCTACTCTCTTAGGTTCAATTTGAGAGAGAAATTCAACAAAGAGACATTCGTTGGCTGAGGCTGACTCTGAGTCATGAATTTGTTGTCTAGTAGTAACCCCTACATTAGGTTCCCCACTAATGTTGACAAGAAGAATGTGTTGATCTCTTGACCATTTAGTTTGAGGAGCTGGGGAATCATGGACAGGGACATCTATGGGGGTAGCTGGAATTATTTGAGTTTCATCCTGTTGAATAGGAGGACTTTCTTCAAAGATGACCTCAGTATCTGTGTCAACTTCAGCTATATCAAGGGGTACAGATTCATTGTCAGCAGGAGAGTCTTCAGGTATTTGAAGAATTGGTGAGTCATCTTCGGTAGTTGAGGAAGAAGGACTACAAGAAGGCTGTGAAGGTCTACGTAATTATTGGCCTATTCTATGTGATTGATTTGATGGATTAAGTTGGTTGATTAAAGGATAAATATAAGAAAGATGAAGGAGGGGGATGAAGGAGTAGAGAGAGAAAGGAGAGAAGGGAGAAAGTTAGAGAGAGAAAGTAAAGATGGAATTCTCAAAAAGTGTAAATGAACAACCAACAACCCCTCCTAACATGCTAGGAGGGGGTATATATAGCCCACCCTACATGTGGGCTATATGGACTATACATTAACTAAATGGATCACGAGCCCATTACATAATTATCGTTGGAGCGACCGATCCTTCATAAATACGTAAAACGTATTTCCAACAATCTCCCCCTAAGGGAGGTCGCTCCAAGAGACAAAGTTCTAAATAGTCTATATCTCGTGATCTATGCTAACTAAGATGTGACCGAGACTTTATAGGGAAAAACGTATTTCCAACAATCTCCCCTAAGGGAGGTCACATCTTTTTACAAAATCTTAAACCTAGCATCTATGCTTGAGTCTTCGATCTTGATCTTGTGAATATGCTTGATGTGATCTTTGACTTTAGTCTTGAGCATGTTTCCTTGCCTTGACCTTGTGCATTCTTCACTTGTGATATTTGCCTCTTCGTGACTTCATGTTCCACATACTTATACTTTTAAATTCTTGAAAGCTTCAGAGTTTGATACAGCGGAAGACTTGACCTTCGGGCTTTCTTGAATTTGTTGAAGTACTAATTGTATGTAGTATAAGCATGTGGTGACGACTTCTTCTGGATTGTACACCGCAATGCCACCTTCTTGTTACGCTGCATAAGACAGTTAGCAACAAACAATATACACGGATGAAATGGCCTTGAACATTTCATTCTAATTCGGTAGCATTTTACCTCCGGTCGGTGAAGACCGTTGGACGATATTAAATATCGTACTTGTGGCAGGTAGTTTCAATAAAGAACCTCCTTGACAAGATTTCGCGGGTAAACCCGTTCTCTTTACTCGACCGTCCAAAGCTGACTGCGAACGTAAAGAGTGAATCATTTGGATAATATTATCCGCATGATTTGAAGCCGTCAATTCATGTTCCTGGAACAAGTGAAGTTCAATTAAGAACCGCACCATCGTTGCTTTCCAGTTGTCACTAGCTTGATTCATATAGAATCTTGCAAGTTACCTACCAAGTGCTGTTTGATGTTAACACTAGAAGGATTTCCATTCGTCACTGTAAATACTTAATAGTATTACTCTGAATGTTCTGGCAAGATCACTAAGATATTGCATAGAGGCCTGGAACGTGTTTAAATTCATTTAAGAATTAAACCACTGTTTCTTTCCATTTATCACAAGTTTGATTCATAAAGAATCGCACAAGTCACCTACCATGAGCTTTTTGATATTCGCTCAAGAAGGATTTCCATCTTCATTGTAAATACTTTCGTATTACTCGGATGTTCAGGCAAGATCATGAAGATTTTGCGTAGGACTCTTAATATCTTTCTTACTTTTCACAGTGTGTGAATAAGCAAGGAATAATGAAAGTGTGTCCTAATGAGATATTTGATTATCTCAAATGGCTCTAGACTCGATCGTGCATTTTGGATTTTTAGTGATCGGAGGCTGGAGAGGAGTGCCACCTTTTCAATACCAATTTATTTGGAGTGAATAAATCAATAGATAATGTGTTGATCTCCGTGTGATTAAAACAAATACCTTTTGAGAGATATTTGAGTTAGCTGGGAAGGGTTGTGCATTGCATCACTGGGTCCATGATGTCTTTCTTCAATATCAAGAATCATTAAAAATGATCTCAATAGCATATGAATTAACCCGGTTTCTGCCTAAGTTGTAAGGAGGGCTTCTTTCTTTACACCCTTTATCTTTACAATTCTTTTTCATTCTTCAACCCCTTCAATGCTTACCAATACGTCATAACTAGCACCTTGTTGTGATTGTTCCAGTGCTAACTTAAGTACTTGGTCGGAATTCAGCTACGTTCACAATCTTTCTCCATCTTTCCTAATGACTACTATTTCTAGCTATGGAATGTCCTTGGGAAGATTCCTCCGGTTCTAGAGGAATCATTGGACTTTAACCTATCCTACCATCCTTATGTCACCACAATCTTCATCATCGTGAATAGAGATGTAATAATCTTAGGATGGGTGTCGAGTGGGTTTCTGGTGTTGTGAGGGTGTTGTGATGTCTAAAGACGAGTCATTTGTTTAATGTGAGTGATGTTTAAGGTTGGGCTTCGAGTCTAGGGTGTTGGGTTCGTAACGAGTCGAGAGTGTTTGTTTGTGAGTCGAGAGTCGTGTAAAGATTTGTGTGGGTTTGTGTTTGGTTGTGTCGTGAGGGTTGGTTTTGGTCTCGTGAGTATCTTGAGTCTATCGAGTCTTGTGAGATATGAGTATTGTGAGATATCGAGTCTTGTGAGATATGAGTTTGTGGGGTTTGTGATGTCGAAGGTATGAGTCGGTTTAAGAGACGACGATGACTTGCCTATGTCGAAAAAAAAAATTGTTTTGAAAATGAGATCGAGTCTGTGTTTTGGGATTAAGGTTGTTGAGTCGAATGTTGTGAGTCTACAGTGCTTCGATCGGAACTTCCGTTCGTTCGGAACTTCCGTTCGTTCGGAACTTCCGTTCGTTCGGAACTTTCGTTCGTTCGGAACTTCCGTTCGTTCGGAACTTTCGTTCGTTCGGAACTTTCGTTCGTTCAGAACTTTCGTTCATTCGGAAGTTTCGTTCGTCCGGAAGTTTCGTTCGTCCGGAAGTTTTCGTTCGCCCGGAAGTTTTCGTTCGTCCGGAAGTTTTCGTTCACCCGGAAGTTTTCTTTCACCCGGAACTTTTGTTCACCCGGAACTTGTGGTTTGATTCGAAACTTTTAGAATGACAGTTTTGTTGGGACTGAGTTGGACAGAAAGATTTGGACAGAAAGATTTGGACAGATTTGACAGTTGACCAAAAATTAAGAAAATCCAAAAATGATAAAACTGATAAACAAAAGCAAGCTGATAAACAAAAATGATAAAACTGATAAACAAAAATGATAACTGATAACTGATAAACGACAAAACTGATTAAAAATTTATATAAAAAACTGATTAAAAGAAGAAAAAAACAACTAATAATAGAAAAATTAAAGTGGAAATTGATTAAAAAAATAAAAAAAAGGATAAAATTAAATGTTCAATTTAAGGAACTCAAACAAAAAAGCAATCAAAATAGAAAGGATTTAATAAAAAAATACGAAATTAAAAAGAGAAAAACACAAACTTTTTATAAAAACACAAACTTTTTAAGATTTGATAAAGAAATTTTTGATTTTTGTATAAAAATTACAAACTTTTTAATATTTAAGCATGATTAAATCAAAACCCACCAAAATCAATAAAAAAATAAAAGCTAGAATAAACCAATCAAACCTTGGCTCTTGATACCAATTGAAGGTCTACCTAATTATTGGCCTATTCTATGTGATTGATTTGATGGATTAAGTTGGTTGATTAAAGGATAAATATAAGAAAGATGAAGGAGGGAGATGAAGGAGTAGAGAGAGAAAGGAGAGAAGGGAGAAAGTTAGAGAGAGAAAGTAAAGATGGAATTCTCAAAAAGTGTAAATGAACAACCAACAACCCCTCCTAACATGCTAGGAGGGGGTATATATAGCCCACCCTACATGTGGGCTATATGGACTATACATTAACTAAATGGATCACGAGCCCATTACATAATTATCGTTGGAGCGACCGATCCTTCATAAATACGTAAAACGTATTTCCAACAATCTCCCCCTAAGGGAGGTCGCTCCAAGAGACAAAGTTCTAAATAGTCTATATCTCGTGATCTATGCTAACTAAGATGTGACTGAGACTTTATAGGGAAAAACGTATTTCCAACAGGCTGTGGTTCTTCTTCATCATGTTACTGAGAAGAAGGAACTTCAATGTTGTGTGTTGGTAGAGGGTCAAAAGCAGAAACATAAGGAGTGAGAGTGTTGGAGTGATGATGGTGATGTCAGGGAGGTATTGTTTCTAATAATTCATCACTTGGGAAGGACACGTTTTCATTAAAATCAATTTCATCACCCTTTGTTCCTGTTCTCTGTATGACATCATCGTGTTCATTGAATCTGCATGAAAGGTTTCTTCTACTTCTTGTGTAAAACCCGCATGCTTTTACCATGAATAGTGCCCTTAAGATCGTACGTCCTAGATTAAAACTTACCTTATTTAGTATTGATCACATTCATGTGCTAATAATCAAGCAAGTGCATACGTGTATGACATGATAAGTATCGATTACTTACGAACTCATGATAAACAGTTAATAAATATGTCACGTGAACATAATTAAATCATGATCACCATTTAAATTACGAACTAAAATAATTACGTAAATACATATAATATAATTACGAGCGTTAAGATTATGATAAACTACATGATAAAATAAACAGAAACACTTTAAACACGAACACGTTTAACCACGAACGAACACGAAACATCGGGACACGAGAAAAGGTACGGGTACCTCATGTGGGGCCCCCATACCCACGGCACAACAATCAAGAAATGGGCTAAGCCCATCAAGTTTACATGAAAGGGGGGTAAATGGTAAAAACTACATTCATTTTCACTTTTCAAGAAAATAAACATAAAACCCTAAAAGATTTTTCTCCTTCTCCTCCTTGTTCCTCCTTGTGCCGCCACCCATAACAACACCATAGGAAGGTGTTGTTGATTTTTGACATTAAAAACAAGTGCTAGAAACCGTGTTTGTTCATCCCCTTTCAAGCTACGTATTGGTATATCATTCTAAACCTTTCTTTTTAATTCTTTTTAATCTTTGATTATTTTCATGAACATGTTATTAATATTCTTATTAAAACATGATAATTAAACATTGATCTAACATGTTTTGGGGTAAATTAAAATCAAAGGATGATATAAAAGGGTGTTTGTTTTGGCCGCCTAGCATAACCAACCCGAGGGGGGGTTCGGTTTGCTTTTAGCCGCCACCACCAAGACCATTGTTGGTCTTGGTTGGTTCATGTGGGACCCACGGCAGCAAGGGGGCACACGTACCCCGAGTTTGGCTCGGGGTACGGTGTCGAGTTCATGCCCGATTCATGGTTCGTTGGTTAAATCATGATTTATGCTACATGTTAATTTTTATGAATTATGAACTTAGGATATAAATTAATTAATAACATGAGATATTAATTAAATCATGACTTAGGTTATTTTAATTATTAATTTAGCATGATATTAATTTAACCTAAGTATTTTATGTTATAAGTTATAATTAATTAATTATTTAAAACATGCCTATAATTAATTAATTTAGACATGACTTAGGTTATGTTATTAATACATAATAATACACATTTTAACCTAAGTATTTTATTTCATTTTAATTAAAACATATTATACTTTAATTAAAATGCTTAACCTATAGTTTAATTAAAATACATGAAATAATAATTAAACTATACACTATATCATATGACTTAAGAAATAAGCTTATAAACACTTAGACTTATATGTTAGCTTATGCAACCAGCTTAATTCCAATTATGGAAACTTCTATTTATAGAAACTTAATTAAATAAGGCAACTAATCTATTAATGGAAACCTTCTATATATGGAAATCTATCTATTTCAGGCAGCTAATCTAATCATGGAAACTTTCTATATATGGAAACTTATTTAATTAAGGCAGCTGATCTATTTTTGGAAACTTTCTATTTTTAGAAACTAATCTTTTTTAAGCAGTAAATTCTATTTTAGGAAACTTTCTATTTTTGGAAACTTTCTATTTTTGGAAACTTTCTATTTTTGGAAACTTTCTATTTTTGGTAACTTTCTATTTTTGGAAACTTTCTATTTTTGGAAACTTTCTATTTTTGGAAACCTGCTATTTTTGGAAAGTTACTTATTATTACACAGTAAGTATAATAATACATGAAATACCAGTAATACTTAAACAGATTAATCAGAATACAAGATAAACACAGTTTAAGGCTTTAAACAGTAAACCATAACCTAAAACATACAAAGTAAGCTAAGACGAGACATAAAACCCAGTACGTAATCAGTGAATCGATACTTATACACGTGTGTATTCATGTAGCTTTAGTGATCCAGAAGTAGGAGTCTTTCTTCCGTTCATTCACTGGACTTGAGGTACGGATTCCCGTCCTTTCAGTATGGACATTCTTCCTTATTAGGATTTCCCCGTATGCAGCCAACTGTTTTCCCCAGTATTTGTTTTATTGTTTTGAACTGCTTATGTTTAATTAGCATAATCTATAGCCATATACAAGCATGACCAGTTTCACCTAGTTATGGAGGTACCATAACCATAACATTGGAGGCACCAATGTTATGACTTCCCCACGGCGGAGTGATTGCTCGTTGTGTCCCTTTCAGTTTTGGCCATATTATTATATCAGGTGGGGCGTATGGGTGCATCCTAGTTACATGTTTTATTCAGTATATCATGGTGAATGTGGTGTGTGCCTTGCATCCTTCACAAGGAGTTGATCCCTCCTACCCAAACCAGTATATTAACTAGAGGCATCCCCTCTAATCAGCATGATGAGGTCACCCCTCCAAGTATTCATGCACGTGACCTTTTCATGACCTATATGGGCTATGGTATATTTATGTTAAAACAGTTTTCATAAGATAAACGTAAGGCTTTTCGAACTATAAAACCAGTTTTCTTAATACTTAACCAGTTTACTCAGAACCTAGTCTTCCGATGTTATATGTTACATGCTTATCCTATTTCATGCTATATTGTACATCCGTGCACTGAGCGTCTTGCTCAGCCGTTTTCCTTTTCATGTTCCCAAAACGGCAGGTACTCAGGGACGCTCGTAGATCTCAAACGTACGTGCCTATGGACTGGAAGCTTTACTGTCTTTCTTTACTTTATGCATTTCCTTTACTTTAATACAGTTGCTATGGACATTGTTTCGTCCTTTCCTTTTACAGTATTTATGTTTGTGTGTGATGAGCTCTACTTTGGGGTTACCGATGTTTGATTCCGGTATTTCCCTTTTATGGTCAAATAATGCTTAGACATTTATCCTTGTATGCTTTGATGACACGCCATGATTATGCGTAAGATTCCATTTCCAAAATGGGGTGTTACAATTATGGTATCAGAGCCAAGGTTTCGACCTGTAGGCTCTCAAATATGACCTGTGATTAGTGGGTAGTCACTACGGTCTTCCTAGAACTGACAGTTGTTTTCATGCATTCATCATTTTTAAGCATACATATACATGTCACTGTTACAAGGTTTTTGACTAAGTAATGGTTGGTACAGGACAGGCCCTATTTAGTCGCATGTGTTTTATCGAAACTTTTAGATTTGGGACCGACCCATAGGCGTCCCCTCGATATGTCTTTTATTTTGAGTGAACTGACCAGAGGCGTTCACTCTCGAGCATCAAAAGTTTTCATAAAACTGCATCATGCATTCATACAAAGATTTTCTTGCTTAAAATTTTTCTCGTGAAATTTTTGGTATAAATTTTTTTTCATGTATATATATAATACATATTTTATGTTTTGAACTGTTAATCATATGGTTTATGTTATATTGTCAGATGGTTCTCACACGCGAGCAAGAGCAGCTCAATGCTGCAATTCAGGCTGCCATGCAAGCCTTGCTTCCTCAACTGAGGAATGACATTCGTGCTGAAGTCCAAGCTGCCAACAATCAGCAGCAGCAGAATCAGGCACCTCCTCCTCCTCCTCCTCCCCCAGTGACACTAGCAGTGTGGTTGGAAAGATTCAACAAGCTCCGTCCTAGAGCTTTTGAAAAGACTGATAGCCCCAGCGATGCTGAAAGCTGGTTGACTCATATCGAGAAGATTTTCAATGCTATGGGATGTGACCCCGCATTCAAGGCGAGATTGGCATGTTACCGGTTTGAAGGCGATGTACTCAACTGGTGGCTAGCCTTGACACAGTCGGAAGGAGGTGATGATTGGGTTGCTGGTTTGACATGGGCCCAATTCAAGGAGAGAGTGATGGAGCAGTTCTTTCCAAAGACAGAGCAGGACAAGCTCAAGCGAGAGTACCATGGGATACGTCAGAGAGCGGGCGAGAATAGCAACGAATTCATGCAGCGCTTTCTTCGCTTAGCTGGTTTTCTAGGAGCAGCAGCTGGTACTCCTGAGGAGCAGGCACACCACTTTAGGTAGGCACTTCGCACCTCGGTCGCGAACAATCTGGTATGTGCTACGTTCAATACAGTAGCACAAGTGGCCGACGCAGCAAGGAAGCTAGAGATGTTGCAGGAACGAGATGAGTTCGGGGAAGCTGAAAGACCCGACAAGAGGTAAAACATTTCGTATTCTATCGATAACCAAACCGCATCCTATCATGATATGTTCTATAATCATCTCTTAAACTGTATCTTCCAGGCAGAAAACTGGGGACCGGTCTCAGCCGGCTACTCAGCAGCAGCCTCATCAGCCCAAAGGAAACGGTCACACTAACGACCGTTCTGTTGTGGAAAGGCGTAGCGGTAATGATAATTACCGTAACAACGCTGGACACTCCAACAACAGCAGGTCCTACTATTTACGCATCTTCTTATCATTTCATGTTATATCTCTCATGCTGACACTATATTAATCTCTACCAGGAACCACGGTAACGGGAAGGACCAGAACCACAGGGGTTCGCAGCCTAACCGTTCAGCTAACACTGGTGAACATCTTATGATGCATATGTCTTATACTCGTGCATATACTTTATTTTTAACACATTTTGTCATCAGCAGGCCCTCAACAAGCAAGGACTCCTGCTGGAGGATTCACTCGTCCTCTTTGCAGCACTTGCCATCGCAGACACCCTGGCCCATGTCGTCGTGATTCCGACGCGTGCTACAAGTGCGGCCTCCCTGGCCATCGTATGAGAGATTGTCGTAAGGGTGAAATGGAGGGTACTTCGGGTCATGCTGATACTAAGCCGCCTCCTACCACTGGGCGTGTCTACACGACATCTCGTGATCAGGCAAACAAATCTACAGGTACCATTACTGGAATTTTGTATATGTACGGCCAAGCTGCATGTGTTCTTTTCGACACGGGTGCCACTCATTTAGTTATTTCCACTACATATGCTAAGAACATCAGGACACTTCCCTTGCCATTAGAAAATAGGCTTACCATTTCCACGCCTTTGAGGGACTCTGTATTAATAACTCATGTATACAAGAGTCTTCCTCTAGAGTTTGACGATAAAGTTCGTGCAGTAGATGCACTTCCCCTAGACATGATTGAATTCGATATGATTCTCGGCATGGACTGGCTATCCAAGCACCATGCTACCATAGACTGCCACTCATACCGGGTGATCTTCGGCGACATTAATGCACCAGAGTACATTCATAACGGGTTCATACCCGGACGGTCTGTACAAGTCATATCTACCTTGCAAGCACGTGCATTACTGTCACATGACTGTGAGGGTTATCTAGCTACGGTTCATGACATGGATGCTGAATCCCCATCGACTCAGGATCAACCAGTAGTTTCGGAATTTCAAGACGTCTTCCCAGCTGAACTTCCAGGCATACCACCTGCACGAGAAGTGGAGTTCAACATCGACCTTGTTCCAGGAGCTGAGCCAATCTCTAAGGCTCCGTATCGTATGGTTCCCATAGAGCTAAAAGAACTGAAGGACCAACTGCAGGAACTTCTTGAGCGAGGGTTCATTAGACCAAGCGCATCTCCATGGGGCGCACCGGTCTTGTTCGTTAAGAAGAAGGACGGCAGCATGCGACTTTGCATTGACTACCGTGAACTTAATAAGATTACCATCCGCAATAGATATCCACTGCCACGTATAGATGATCTGTTTGACCAACTTCAAGGAGCCAAACACTTCTCAAAGATCGATCTAAGGTCAGGCTACCATCAGCTAAGGGTTAAAGAGCAGGATATTGCCAAGACTGCTTTTCGTACCCGCTATGGCCATTATGAGTTTGTGGTCTTTCGGCCTGACTAATGCTCCAGCAGTATTCATGAATCTGATGAACAGAATCTTCTACGAATTCCTTGATAAGTTTGTCATTGTATTCATCGATGACATCCTGATTTTCTCAAAGTCCACAGAGGAACACGAAGACCATCTCCGTATGGTACTACGGATTCTTCGTCAGAAGCAGCTGTATGCGAAATTCTCCAAGTGTGAGTTCTGGTTAAACAAGGTGGCATTCTTAGGTCACATTGTATCAGCAGAAGGGATCACTATGGACCCAGCGAAGGTTGAGGCTATCACTAAATGGCCAAGACCAACGTCAGCGACTGAAGTCCGCAGTTTCTTAGGCTTAGCTGGATATTATCGCAGATTCGTGGAGAACTTTTCCCGTTTGGCACTACCTCTCACCAAACTGATGCGAAAAGGAAAGAAATTCGTCTGGACGGAAGAACGAGAGAAGAGCTTCGAAGACCTAAAGCAAAAGTTAGTATCTGCACCTATTCTTACTCTCCCATCTGGTACAGGTGGATTTCAGATCTACAGCGACGCATCGGGGAAGGGACTGGGCTGTGTTCTCATGCAACATGGGAAAGTGATCGCGTATGCTTCACGACAGCTTAAGCCCTATGAAGAAAACTATCCTATGCATGACCTGGAACTTGCTGCAGTGGTGTTCGCATTGAAAATATAGAGGCATTACTTATACGGAGAATCATGCGACATTTTCACGGATCACAAGAGCTTGAAGTATATCTTCACTCAACGTGAATTGAACATGAGACAAAGGAGATGGTTGGAACTGTTGAAGGATTATGATATTAACCTACAGTATCATCCCGGAAAGGCTAATGTAGTAGCAGATGCACTCAGCAGAAAGTCCGGAATGATCAACGGCATTGAAATCAAGGAACAAAACATAAGAGACTTGGAGCGGCTAGACATCGAAATCATGGTACGTGGGCAGCACGGATACTGGGCGAATCTTAGAGTAGAACCTGAGTTACTGTCTAGGATCAAGGAAGAGCAAAGGATGATGGAGAAATTTGGGCGATAATTAAGAATTTGGAGAAGCAGACAGAATTCAGAATGGACGCAGACGGTATCGTTTGGCAGGGCACGAGACTTTGTGTTCCTGACAATCAAGAACTCCGGGAATCATTGTTAGCTGAAGCTCACATCTCCCCATTTTCTATACATCCTGGGTCGACAAAAATGTACCATGACATCAGACAACACTTTTGGTGGAGTGGTATGAAACAGGATGTAGCCACTTATGTTTCCAAATGTCTTACCTGCCAGCAGGTTAAGATTGAGCATCAGCGATCGGGCGGTCTCCTTCAACCGTTGGATATTCCAGAGTAGAAGTGGGACAAAATCACCATGGATTTTGTTACCGGTCTTCCGCCTACCAAGAAGAAGCACGATGCTATTTGGGTCATTGTTGATCGACTCACCAAATCAGCTCATTTCTTACCGATACGCAAGGAAGATCCGGTAAGTAAACTCGCAGATACTTACAAAAGGGAGATCATGAGACTCCACGGTACTCCCTCCAACATCGTCTCAGACAGAGATCCTTGTTTCACGTCGCGATTCTGGAAAGGTCTGCAAAAAGCTTGGGGTACACAACTTAAGATGAGTACGGCCTTTCATCCTCAAACGGACGGACAGTCGGAGCGAACAATTCAGACATTGGAAGATATGTTAAGGTCGTGTGCGTTGGAATGGACAGGTGATTGGGACGATTACATCTGTTTGGTCGAGTTTGCATACAACAACAGCTGGCACGCAAGTATCAAATGTGCTCCTTTCGAAATGTTGTATGGCAGGAAGTGTCGCGCTCCAATCTGCTGGGATCAAGTGGGAGAGCGAACACTCGAAGGACCAGAGATTATAGAATTGACCAATGAGAAGATCGAAGTAGCTAAACAGAAGCTGTAGGAAGCACGGTCACGTCAGAAGAGTTACGCCGATAAGCATCGTAGGGACATACATTTTAATGTGGGAGACCACGTCTTCCTCAAGGTTTCGCCGGCACGTGGTGTTAAACGCTTCGGGATCAAAGGGAAACTCAGTCCTCGTTTCATCGGACCTTTTGATATCATTGAACGAATCGGTGAAGTATCTTACCGATTGGCGTTACCTCCTCAGCTTTCGCACGTACATAACGTGTTCCATGTGTCCTTACTCAGAGGGTACAAGTGTCATCCCCTTCACATGGTTCAGTATCCACTGGAACAGATACGTGAAGATCTCACTTTTATAGAGGAACCCGAACGAGTTCTTGACAGGCAAGAACGAGTCATGAGAAGGAAGACGATTCCATTCGTCAAAATTCTTTGGAGGGACCATACCGAGCGGGAAGCCACTTGGGAAACAGAGGAGTCTATCCGGGCTTCTTACCCTCACTTCATATTTTGAGTTCGGGTATGTTACTTCTTTCCAGTTTGCTTTATCTATAATTCGGGGACGAATTATTCTTTTTAGGGGGGAAGAATTGTAAAATCCGCATGCTTTTACCATGAATAGTGCCCTTAAGATCGTACGTCCTAGATTTAAACTTACCTTATTTAGTATTGATCACATTCATGTGCTAATAATCAAGCAAGTGCATACGTGTATGACATGATAAGTATCGATTACGTACGAACTCATGATAAACAGTTAATAAATATGTCACGTGAACATAATTAAATCATGATCACCATTTAAATTACGAACTAAAATATTTACATAAATACATATAATATAATTACGAGCGTTAAGATTACGATAAACTACATGATAAAATAAACAGAAACACTTTAAACACGAACAAGTTTAACCACGAACGAACACGAAACATCGGGACACGAGAAAAGGTACGGATACCCCATGTGGGGCCCCCATACCCACGGCACAACAATCAAGAAATGGGCTAAGCCCATCAAGTTTACATGAAAGGGGGGGGGGGGGGGTAAATGGTAAAAACTACATTCATTTTCACTTTTCAAGAAAATAAACATAAAACCCTAAAAGATTTTTCTCCTTCTCCTCCTTGTTCCTCCTTGTGCCGCCACCCATAACAACACCATAGGAAGGTGTTGTTGATTTTTGACATTAAAAACAAGTGCTAGAAACCGTGTTTGTTCATCCCCTTTCAAGCTACGTATTGGTATATCATTCTAAACCTTTCTTTTTAATTCTTTTTAATCTTTGATTATTTTCATGAACATGTTATTAATATTCTTATTAAAACATGATAATTAAACATTGATCTAACATGTTTTGGGGTAAATTAAAATCAAAGGATGATATAAAAGGGTGTTTGTTTTGGCCGCCTAGCATAACCAACCCGAGGGGGGGTTCGGTTTGCTTTTAGCCGCCACCACCAAGACCATTGTTGGTCTTGTTTGGTTCATGTGGGACCCACGGCAGCAAGGGGGCACACGTACCCCGAGTTTGGCTCGAGGTACGGTGTCGAGTTCATGCCCGATTCATGGTTCGTTGGTTAAATCATGATTTATGCTACATGTTAATTTTTATGAATTATGAACTTAGGATATAAATTAATTAATAACATGAGATATTAATTAAATCATGACTTAGGTTATTTTAATTATTAATTTAGCATGATATTAATTTAACCTAAGTATTTTATGTTATAAGTTATAATTAATTAATTATTTAAAACATGCCTATAATTAATTAATTTAGACATGACTTAGGTTATGTTATTAATACATAATAATACACATTTTAACCTAAGTATTTTATTTCATTTTAATTAAAACATGTTATACTTTAATTAAAATGCTTAACCTATAGTTTAATTAAAATACATGAAATAATAATTAAACTATACACTATATCATATGACTTAAGAAATAAGCTTATAAACACTTAGACTTATATGTTAGCTTATGCAACCAGCTTAATTCCAATTATGGAAACTTCTATTTATAGAAACTTAATTAAATAAGGCAACTAATCTATTAATGGAAACCTTCTATATATGGAAATCTATCTATTTCAGGCAGCTAATCTAATCATGGAAACTTTCTATATATGGAAACTTATTTAATTAAGGCAGCTGATCTATTTTTGGAAACTTTCTATTTTTAGAAACTAATATATTTTAAGCAATAAATTCTATTTTAGGAAACTTTCTATTTTTGGAAACTTTCTATTTTTGGAAACTTTCTATTTTTGGAAACTTTCTATTTTTGGTAACTTTCTATTTTTGGAAACTTTCTATTTTTGGAAACTTTCTATTTTTGGAAACCTGCTATTTTTGGAAAGTTACTTATTATTACACAGTAAGTATAATAATACATGAAATACCAGTAATACTTAAACAGATTAATTAGAATACAAGATAAACACAGTTTAAGGCTTTAAACAGTAAACCATGACCTAAAACATATAAAGTAAGCTAAGACGAGACATAAAACCCAGTACGTAATCAGTGAATCGATACTTATACACGTGTGTATTCATGTAGCTTTAGTGATCCAGAAGTAGGAGTCTTTCATCCGTTCATTCACTGGACTTGAGGTACGGATTCCCGTCCTTTTAGTATGGACATTCTTCTTTATTAGGATTTCCCCGTATGCAGCCAACTGTTTTCCCCAGTATTTGTTTTATTGTTTTGAACTGCTTATGTTTAATTAGCATAATCTATAGCCATATACAAGCATGACCAGTTTCACCTAGTTATGGAGGTACCATAACCATAACATTGGAGGCACCAATGTTATGACTTCCCCACGGCAGAGTGATTGCTCGTGGCGTCCCTTTCAGTTTTGGCCATATTATTATATCAGGTGGGGCGTATGGGTGCATCCTAGTTACATGTTTTATTCAGTATATCATGGTGAATGTGGTGTGTGCCTTGCATCCTTCACAAGGAGTTGATCCCTCCTACCCAAACCAGTATATTAATTAGAGGCATCCCCTCTAATCAGCATGATGAGGTCACCCCTCCAAGTATTCATGCACGTGACCTTTTCATGACCTATATGGGCTATGGTATATTTATGTTAAAACAGTTTTCATAAGATAAACATAAGGCTTTTCGAACTATAAAACCAGTTTTCTTAATACTTAACCAGTTTACTCAGAACCTAGTCTTTCGCTGTTATATGTTACATGCTTATCCTATTTCATGCTATATTGTACATCCGTGCACTGAGCGTCTTGCTCAGCCGTTTTCCTTTTCATGTTCCCAAAACGGCAGGTACTCAGGGACGCTCGTAGATCTCAAACGTACGTGCATATGGACTGGAAGCTTTACTGTCTTTCTTTACTTTATGCATTTCCTTTACTTTAATACAGTTGTTATGGATATTGTTTCGTCCTTTCCTTTTACAGTATTTATGTTTGTGTGTGATGAGCTCTACTTTGGGGTTACCAATGTTTGATTCCGGTATTTCCCTTTTATGGTCAAATAATGCTTAGACATTTATCCTTGTATGCTTTGATGACACGCCATGAGTATGCGTAAGATTCCATTTCCAAAATGGGGTGTTACATCTTGTCTTCTAGTATTGAATACTCTGAAGGCCTTGGCAGTGGGAGAGTATCCTAAGTAGAAACCATCATCAGCTTTTTCATCAAATTTTCCAAGTTTATCCCTGTAGTTATAAACAGGGCATCCAAAAACATGGAAATAGCTGACGTCTGGAGCTCTATTTCTGAAAACTACATAGGAAGTTTTGCCATGTCTCTTGACAATGATTGACCTATTTTGGGTGTAGCAAGCAGTGTGAACAGCTTCTCCCCAAAATTGCTTTGGTAAAGCTGCACCATTTAAAATAGTTCTGGCTGCTTCAATCAGAGTCATGTTTCTTCTTTTAGCCACACCATTTTGTTCAGGGGTGCCAGCTGAAGAAGTAAAACCTGCATGCTTTTACCATGAATAGTACCCTTAAGATCGTACGTACTAGATTAAAACTTTCCTTTTATAGTATGATTACGTTCACGTGTTAGAATTTTACGTATTACGTACGTCTTAGAACACGATAAGTATTTATTACGTACGAATACACAATAATTATTTAACAATAATTAATCACGAACATGCGATCATGAAATCATGAACGTAATTAAATCACGAACTAATATTAACTACGTATATATATTTATTACGAGCACGAATAAATATATTAAGTCACAGTTAGTATTTAACGAGAACACATAAAACACGAACACAAATAAACACGAACGAACACTTAAATAACGAGACACGGAAAACGGTACGGGTACCCCATGTGGGCCCCCTACCCGCGGCTACACCAACACCATTGGCCAAGCCCATCAAAATTTAGAAATGAAAGGGGGGTTAAGGTAAAACTTGTTTTCATTTTTCACTTTACAGTAAAAACATAAAAAACCTAAAAAGCTTTCCTCCTTCTCCTTCTTGCTCTCTTTGACTGCCGCACCTAAGCACAAGAAAGGGGTTGTTCGTTTGTTTTTGATCTTGAATATTGTACGTATGTTCGTGTGTGTTCATCCTCGTTAGATCCACGCATTCGATATACCTTTTAATGTTTTTCTTTTTGATTTGATTTAATAAAGTTAATTAAGAACATGATGTTTTTAAAAACCTAATTAAAAACATAAATCAAACATGTAATTGGTTATGGGGTAAATCAAAACGGATGTTTTTAGGGGTGTTTGTTTGGCCGACACCTAAACCGAACCCCAAGGGGGTCTCGGTTTGGCTAATAGACCACAACCGAGACCTTATGGTCCCGGTTTGGTGGTATGGGTCCCACGACAGCAGCAAACAAAAGGGAACCCCGAAGTGGTTCGGGGTATGGTGTCGATTTCAGGTCCGGTTCATGGTTTCTAGTCACGATCCGGTTCATGGTTTATTAAGATTATTTTTTTTGATCATATGTTAAAATTAAATTATTAATAATATGACATGATTAATTTAATAAAACATGACTTAGGTTATAATTTAGTTATTATATCATGGAATTATTAACCTAAGTATTTATATTTTTCTAGACTTATAATTAATTAATTATTTAAAAACCATGGTTATAATTAATTAATTAACATGACTTAGGTTATATTATTAATAATTAATAATACATGTTTTAACCTAAGTATTAAACTTTATTTAATTAAAAACATGATATATTTAATTAAATACTTTTAACCTATAGTTTATTTAAATTACATGTAATAATTAATAAACTATACATTATACCACTATGACTTAGAATAATAATCAGAAAACACTTAATCTTATATACTTAGCTTATTTAACCAGCTTATATCTAATTATGGAAATTTTTTATTTTTAGAAACTTATTAATTCAGGCAGCTAATCTATTTTTTGAAACTTTCTATTTTTGGAAACTTTCTATTTTTGGAAATTTCTATTTTTAGAAACATTCTATTTTTGGTAACTTTCTATTTTTGGAAACTTTCTATTTTAGGAAACCTGCTATTTTTAGAAAGTTACTTATTATTACATAGTAAGTATAGTAATACATGAAATAAAAGTAATACTAAATCAGAATAGACAGAATATAAGATAAACACAGTTTAAGGCTTAAAACAGTAAAACATGGCATAAACGTATAAAATAAGCTAAGACATGACATAAAACCAGTTACGTATTTAGTAATCAGATACTTATACACGTATGTATTTATGTAGCATTAGTGGTACCGAAGTAGGACTCTCCTCCGTTCGTCTTCTTCGTTCACTGGACATAAGGTACGGATTCCCGTCCTTTCACTATGGACATTCTTTCCTTATTAGGATTCCCCGTATGCAGCCAAATGTTTTCCCGTAATATAAGTTTATATGTTTGACTTGCTTATGTTTAATTAAGAATACCTATAGCCATATACATGCATGACCAGTTTCACCTAGTTATGGAGGTACCATAACCATAACATTAGAGGCACTGATGTTATGACTTCACCACGGCGGAGTGATTGCTCGTGGCGTCCCTTCAGCTTTTGGCCATATATTATATTTATCATGTGGGGCGTATGGGTGCATCCTAGTTACATGTTTTCAGCAGATTACTCAGTGTGAATGTGGTGTGTGCCTTGCATCCTTCACAAGGAGCTGATCCCTCCTACCCAAAACCAGTATATTAATTTAGAGGCAGCCCCTCTAATTTGCATGATGAGGTCACCCCTCTAAGTATTCATGCACGGTGGATTTTCATGACCTATATTGGCTAATGGTAGAATATGCTAAACAGTTTTTATAAGATAAACATAAGGCTTTTCAAACTATAAAACCAGTTTTACCAAGACTTAACCAGGTTACTCGGGACTTAGTTTCTTCTGCTGTTATATGTTATATGCTTATCCTATTCATGCTTTATTGTACATCCGTGCACTGAGCGTATTGCTCAGCCGTTTTCCTTTTCTATGTTCCCAAAACGGCAGGTACTCAGGGATGCTCGTAGACTTTAAGCGTACGTGCATATTGACTGGAAGCTGTCTAGCCTTTCTTTACTTTATGCATTATCTTTACTTTGATACACTTGCTATGGACATTGTTTAGTCCTTTCCTTTACAGTACTTATGTTTGTGTGTGATGAGCTTTACTTTTGGACTACCGATGTTTGATTCCGGTATTTTCCTTTTATGGTCATGTAATGTTTAGACATTTTTCCTTGTATGCTTTGATGACACGCCATAATTACGCGTGACATTCCATTATCAAAATGGGGTGTTACAATTATGGTATCAGAGCCAAGCTTCGACCTGTAGGTTCTCAAATTATGACCTGTTATTAGTGGGTAGTCAATATGGTCTTCCTAGAACTGAAAGTCGTGTTCATGCATTCATCATTTTTATGCATACATATATATGTCATTGTCGCAGGTTTATGACTAAGTAATAGTTGGTACATGACTGACCCTATTTAGTCGCATGTGTTTTATCGAAACTTTTAAATTTAGGACCGACCCATAGGCGTCCCCTCGCCATGTCTTTTATTTTGGGTGAATTGACCATAGGCGTTCACTCTCGAGCATACAAAAGTTTTCATAAAACTGCATCATGCATTCATACACAAAATTTTCTTGCATAAAATTTTTCTCTTGAAACTTGGTATAAATTTTTTTCATGTATATATATTTTATGTTTTGATCTGTTTAATCATATGTTTTATGTTATACTGTCTGATGGTTCTCACACGCCAACATGAACAACTCAATGCTGCAATCCAAGCTGCAATGCAAGCTTTGCTTCCTCAACTGAGGAACGACATCAAGGCTGAGGTTCAAGCTGCCAACAATCAGCAGCATAACCAGGCACCTCCTCCTCCTCCAGTGACATTAGCAGTATGGCTGGAGAGATTCAAAAAGCTCCGTCCTCGAGCTTTTGAGAAGACAGATAGCCCCAGTGATGCTGAAAGCTGGTTGGCTCACATCAAGAAGATTTTCATTGCTATGGGTTGTGACCCCGCGTACAAGGCGAGGTTGGCATACTATCGGTTCGAAGGCGATGTGCTAAATTGGTGGTTGGCGTTGATACAGTCTGAGGGAGGTGACGAGTGGGTTGCTGGTTTGACTTGGGCTCAGTTCAAGGACAGGGTGATGGAGCAGTTATTTCCCAAGGCTGAGCAAGACAAGCTCAAGAGGGAGTACCATGGGATCTGACAAAGAGCTGCGGAGAATAGCAACGAGTTTATGCAGCGCTTTCTTTGCTTAGCTGGTTTCCTTGGTGCAGCAGCAGGTACTCCTGAAGAGCAGGCACACCACTTTAGATGGGCTCTTCGCACATCGGTCGCAAACAATCTGGTGTGTGCTATGTTCAACAATGTAGCACAAGTGGCCGATGAAGCACGTAAGCTGGAGATGCTGTAGGAGAGAGATGAGTTCGGGGAAGCTGAGAGACCCGATATGAGGTAAACATTCGTATTCAAGAGGTGGTCAATCTGTATTCTTTCCATATATGTCAATTATTCATCTCTTTAAAATGTATCTTCCAGGCAGAAAACTAGGGACCGGTCTCAGCCGGCTACTCAGCAGCAGCCTCATCAGCCCAAGGGAAATGGTCAGACTAACGACCGTTCTGCTACGGATAGGCGTGGCCGTAATGATAATTACCGTCACAATGCTGGACACTCCAACAGCAGCAGGTCCTAATACTTACGCATTTTCTTATGATTTCATGTTATAACTCATATTCTGACACTTTAGCAAAACTTCTACCAGGAACCATGGAAACGGTAGGGACCTGAACCAGAGAGGTTCACAGCCTAGCCGTCCAGCTATCACTGGTATTCAATCTTACGATTATCCGCATTGTCCTTCGTACCCTATTATCATGTCTTATGTAAAATGTTTTATTAGGTTCTCAGCTAGCCAGAGCACATGCTGGAGGATATACTCATCCTCTATTCTCTACTTGCCACCGTAGGCACCCAGGGCCATGTCGTCGTAACACTGACGTATGCTTCAAGTGTGGTCTTCCTGGCCATATCATGAAGGATTGTCGTAAGGGCGAGATGGAGGGCACATCAGGACATGCTGATTCCAAGCTGCCTCCTACCACCGGGCGTGTCTACATGACATCTCGAGACCAGGCCAACAAGTCTACAGGTACCATCACTGGAATCTTGTATATGTATGGTCAAGTTGCGTGTGTTCTTTTCAATACGGGTGCTACTCACTCGGTCATTTCTACTGCTTATGCTAAGAACATTAGGATGCTCCCCATGCCACTAGAGAATAGGCTTACTATTTCCACGCCTTTGAGGGACTCTGTATTAATCACCCATGTATACAAGAGTCTTCCCCTAGAATTTGACGATAAGGTTTGTCCTGTTGACGCACTTCCGCTGGACATGAATGACTTCGACATGATTTTGGGCATGGATTGGCTATCCAAGCATCATGCTACCATAGACTGCCATTCATATCGAGTTATCTTCGGTGATGTTAATGCACCAGAGTACATTCATAACGGGTTCGTACCCGGACGGTCTGTACAAATCATATCTACCCTGCAAGCGCGTGCACTACTGTCACATGGCTGCGAGGGTTATCTAGATACGGTTCACGACGTGGATGCTGAATCTGGGTCAATTCATGATCAACCAATAGTGTATGGAGTTCCAAGATGTATTCCCAGAAGAACTTTTGGGTATACCACCTGCACGAGAAGTGGAATTCAGTATCGAGCTTATTCCAGGAGCTGAACCAATCTCCAAGGCTCCTTATCGCATGGCTCCCATAGAGCTAAAGGAGCTGAAGGATCAACTGAAATAACTTCTCGAACGAGGTTTCATTCGTCCGAGCGCATCTCCATGGGGCGCACCGGTCTTATTTGTTAAGAAGAAGGACGGCAGTATGCGTCTTTGCATAGACTATCGCGAGCTCAACAAGATTACTATCCGGAACAGGTATCCACTGCCGCGTATAGACGATCTGTTTGACCAACTCCAAGGGGCCAAACACTTCTCCAAGATTGATCTTAGGTCAGGCTACCATCAGCTACGGGTTAAGGAGCAGGACATCGCCAAGACTGCTTTTCGTACCCGCTATGGCCACTACGAGTTTGTAGTTATGCCATTTGGCCTGACAAATGCTCCAGTAGTGTTCATGGACTTGATGAACAGAATCTTCCATGAATTTCTGGACAAGTTCGTCATTGTCTTCATCGATGACATCCTGATTTTCGCAAAGTCCAAGGAGGAACACGAAGACCATCTTCGTACAGTACTACAGATTCTTTGCCGGAAGCAGTTGTATGCTAAATTCTCCAAGCGTGAGTTTTGGTTAGACAAGGTGGCTTTCTTAGGTCACATTGTATCTGCAGAAGGAATCACTATGGATCCAACGAAGGTTGAGGCCATTACTAAGTGGCCAAGGCTGACATCAGCGACAGAAGTCCGCAGTTTCTTAGGCTTAGCTGGCTATTACCGTAGGTTCGTGGAGAACTTTTCCCGCTTAGCACTACCATTGACCAAACTGATGCGGATAGGGGAGAAATTCGTCTGGACTGAAGAACGAGAGAAGAGCTTTGAAGACCTGAAGCAGAAGCTAGTATATGCACCTATTCTTACTCTCCCATCTGGTACGGGTGGATTTCAAATCTATAGTGATGCATCGGGGAAGGGACTTGGCTGTGTTCTCATGCAACATGGGAAAGTGATCGCGTACGCTTCACGGCAGCTTAAGCCTTATGAAGAAAATTACCCCACGCATGACTTGGAACTTGCTGCAGTCGTGTTTGCGCTGAAGATATGGAGACACTACTTATATGGAGAATCATGTGACATTTTCACGGACCACAAGAGCTTGAAGTATATCTTCACTCAACGTGAATTGAACATGCGGCAGAGGAGATGGTTAGAGCTGTTGAAGGATTATGACATTAATCTACAGTATCATCCCAGAAAGGCAAATGTAGTGGCAGATGCTCTTAGCAGAAAGTCCGGAATGATCAACGACATTAAAATTGAGAAGGAAATCATAAGAGACTTGGAGCGACAAGACATCGAGATCATGGTACGTGGACAGCACGGTTACTGGGCTAATCTTAGAGTAGAACCCGAGTTACTCTATAAGATCAAGGAAGCTCCGAAAGATGATGGAGAAATCTGGGCGATAGTACAGAATTTGGAGAAACAGACGTAATTCAGAGTAAATGCAGATGGTATCGTGTGGCAGGGCACGAGACTTTGTGTTCCTGATGACAAAGAACTCCGGGAAGCGTTGTTAGCAGAAGCTCATAGCTCCCTATTATCTATACATCCTGGTTTGACTAAGATGTACCATGACATCAAGCAATACTTTTAGTGGAGTGGTATGAAACAGGATGTGGCCACTTACGTCTCTAAATGTCTTACCTGCCAGCAGGTTAAGATCGAGCATTAGCGATCTGGCGGTCTCCTTCAACCGTTAGATATTCCAGAGTGGAATTGGGACAAAATCACCATGGATTTTGTAACTGGTCTTCCGCCTACCAAGAGGAAGCACGATGCAATTCGGGTTATCGTAGATCGACTAACCAAATCAGCTCATTTCTTACCGATCCGCAAGGAAGATCCGGTAAGTAAACTCGCCGATACGTATAGAAGAGAGATCATGAGACTCCACGGTGCTCCATCCAGCATCGTCTCAGACAGAGATCCTCGTTTCACTTCGCGATTTTCGAAGAGTCTTCAGAAAGCTTGGGGTACACAACTTAAGCTTAGCATGGCTTTTCATCCTCAAACGTACGGACAGTCGGAGCGAACGATATAGACATTGGAAGACATGTTGAGGTCATGCGCGTTGGAATGGACGGGTGATTTGGACGATTACATTTGTTTGGTGGAGTTTGCATACAACAACAGTTGGCACGCCAGTATCTAGTGTGCTCCTTTCGAGATGTTGTATGGTAGGAAGTGTCGCGCCTCAATTTGCTGGGATCAGGTTGGCGAGCGAACACTTGAAGGACCAGAAATCATAGAGATGACAAATGAAAAGATCGTAGTAGCTAAGCAGAAACTTCAGGAAGCACGATCACGTCAGAAGAGTTACGCCGATAAGCATCGTTTGGGACATACATTTTAACGTAGGAGATCACGTCTTCCTTAAGGTTTCGTCGGCACGTGGTGTTAGACGCTTCGGGATTAAGGGGAAGCTTAGTCCTCGTTTCATCGGACCATTTGATATCATTGAACGAGTCGGTGAAGTATCTTACCGGTTAGCGTTACCTACGCAGCTTTCGCATGTACACAATGTGTTTCATGTGTCCTTACTCAGAGGGTACCAGTATCATCCCCTTCAAATGGTTCAGTATCTACTGGAACAGATACGTGAAGATCTCACTTTCATAGAAGAACCCGAACGAGTTCTTGACAGACAAGAACGAGTCATGAGAAGGAAGACGATTCCATTCGTCAAAATCCTTTGGAGGGATCATACCGAGCGGGAAGCCACTTGGTAAATAGAGGAGTCTATCCGGGCTTCTTACCCTCATTTTATATTTTGAATTCTGGTATGTTCTTCTTTTCAAGTTTACTTTATCTATAATTCGGGGACGAATTATTCTTTTTAGGGGGGAAGAGTTGTAAAACCCGCATGCTTTTACCATGAATAGTACCCTTAAGATCGTACGTACTAGATTAAAACATTCCTTTTATAGTATGATTACGTTCACGTGTTAGAATTTTACGTATTACGTACGTGTTAGAACACGATAAGTATTTATTATGTACGAATACACAATAATTATTTAACAATAATTAATCACGAACATGCGATCATGAAATCATGAACGTAATTAAATCATGAACAAATATTAATTACGTATATATATTTATTACGAGCACGAATAAATATATTAAGTCACAGTTAGTATTTAACGAGAACACATAAAACACGAACACAAATAAACACGAACGAACACTTAAATAACGAGACACGGAAAACGGTACGAGTACCCCATGTGGTGCCCCCTACCCGCGGCTACACCAACACCATGGGCCAAGCCCATCAAAATTATACAATGAAAGGGGGGTTAAGGTAAAACTTGTTTTCATTTTTCACTTTACAGTAAAAACATAAAAAACCTAAAAAGCTTTCCTCCTTCTCCTTCTTGCTCTCTTTGGCCGCCGCACCTAAGCACAAGAAAGGGGGTGTTCGTTTATTTTTTGATCTTGAATCTGGTACGTGTGTTGGTGTGTGTTCATCCTCGTTAGATCCACGCATTCGGTATACCTTTTAATCTTTTTCTTTTTGATTTGATTTAATAAAATTAATTAAGAACATGATGTTTTTAAAAACCTAATTATAAACATAAATCAAACATGTAATTGGTTATAGGGTAAATCAAAACGGATGTTTTTAGGGGTGTTTGTTTGGCCGACGCCTAAACCAAACCCCAAGGGGGTCTGGGTTTGGCTAATAGACCACCACTGAGACCATATGCTCCTGGTTTGGTGTTGTGGGTCCCACGGCAGCAGCAAACAAAAGGGAACCCCGAAGTGGTTCGGTGTATGGTGTCGATTTCAGGTCCGGTTCATGGTTTCTAGTCACGATCCGGTTCATGGTTTATGTTAAGATTATTTTTTTTATGATCATATGTTAAAATTAAATTAATAATAATATGACATGATTAATTTAATAAAACATGATTTAGGTTATAATTTAGTTATTAAATCATGGAATTATTAACCTAAGTATTTATATTTTTCTAAACTTTTAATTAATTAATTATTTAAAAACCATGGTTATAATTAATTAATTAACATGACTTAGGTTATATTATTAATAATTAATAATACATGTTTTAACCTAAGTATTTAACTTTATTTAATTAAAAACATGATATATTTAATTAAATACTTTTAACCTATAGTTTATTTAAATTACATGTGATAATTAATAAACTATACATTATACCATTATGACTTAGAATAATAATCAGAAAACACTTAAGCTTATATACTTAGCTTATTTAACCAACTTATATCTAATTATGGAAACTTTCTATTTTTAGAAACTTATTAATTCAGGAAGCTAATCTATTTTTGGAAACTTTCTATTTTTGGAAACTTTCTATTTCTGGAAATTTCTATTTTTGGAAACTTTCTATTTTTGGTAACTTTCTATTTTTGGAAACTTTCTATTTTAGGAAACCTGCTATTTTTAGAAAGTTACTTATTATTACACAGTAAGTATAATAATACATGAAATACAAGTAATACTAAATCAGAATACACATAATATAAGATAAACACAGTTTAAGGCTTAAAACAGTAAAACATGGCATAAACGTATAAAATAAGCTAAGACATGACATAAAACCAGTTACGTATTTGGTAATCAGATACTTATACACGTATGTATTTATGTAGCATTAGTGGTATCGAAGTAGGACTATCCTCAGTTCGTCTTCTTCGTTCATTGGACATAAGGTACGGATTCCCGTCCTTCCAGTATGGACATTCTTTCCTTATTAGGTTTCCCCGTATGCAGCCAAATGTTTTCCCGTAGTATAAGTTTATATGTTTGCCTTGCTTATGTTTAATTTAGAATACCTATAGCCATATACATGCATGACCAGTTTCACCTAGTTATGGAGGTACCATAACCATAACATTAGAGGCACTGATGTTATGACTTCACCACGGCGGAGTGATTGCTCGTGGCGTCCCTTCAGATTTTGGCCATATATTATATTTATCATGTGGGGCGTATGGGTGCATCCTAGTTACATGTTTTCAGCAGATTACTCAGTGTAAATGTGGTGTGTGTCTTGCATCCTTCACAAGGAGCTGATCCCTCCTACCCAAAACCAGTATATTAAATTAGAGGCAGCCCCTCTAATTTGCATGATGAGGTCACCCCTCCAAGTATTCATGCACGGTGGATTTTCATGACCTATATTTGTAACACCCCCAGATTTATACAATTCAATACAGCGGAAGACTCGTTGGTGTTACGGGATAGCACATTATTCACATCATAGACAACGCTTAAAAATCGCATCGTTTAATAATAAAGCATTTCCATTCATAAATATCAAATTTACATAGGTCCCAAGTCATAGTATTACATACAATTTTTACAAAACATTTGAATGGAAATTGTTGTTTAAGTGCAGGCCATGAATTCTTGTTGTCTTCCCGAGAATTACCTTCAAGTACCTGAGATAAAACATGTTAAAAGAAAAGGTCAGTGATAACGCCGAGTGAATTCATAGAGTTTAATAAAATCCATCAATATAACATCGGTATAAAATTATTACCGAAAATCATTTTGTAAAAATCATTGTAATAGCCATAAAATAGCCAAAGTCATTTTATACAAATCCTTATCAAAATCATAATATAGGATTTCGCCTTCAAAATCATTATACGAACCATTGTCGTTAAAAACATCATACAATACGTTTTACAACGTTGTATAGATTAAATAAAAACCGTTATATGAATATGGTTATATAAAACCAAAACACGAACATAATATCAATAATAAGACCCTGTATTGCTAGTCAGGCAATATTTCGTAATTCAATGCATAAAGCAGTATTTCGTTATTTTTGGATTATTATAAGCCGCATGACATTGTTACCTTACTACAACAAACAACGGGTAGCTAGCCCGAAACTCAATTTTCCCATCTAAATTAGCGTGTCGTCACAATAATCACGCTTGTGTAAATCTTCTCATACATAAATTCGCTTACCAATCAATGTGGCACGACGGGGATCAATCGTCAAGGCGCGAACTGGGGTGATCTTCCCCAAATAGTACTATTATATGCATAAGCGTCTACCAAATCCCGGTAGTTCACAATTCATGCTAATGGGACTTTTAGGGACATAACCTAACTTTAATAATCCATTTCATTTCATCTATCAGGTCATATAATCATTCATCGGGTCATACAATCATCCGGGTCCAAATCGATAAACAAATATTCGGGACAAATGGTGTCTGATAACTAGTATTTACACTACTAGGTTCAATTTTTGTTCTCGGTATCTTAACGAATTGATCTAGGCTCCTATGTGTGACTTTGTTGATCTTTGGTGAAAAAGAATATTTTTGGGTGATTTTAAATTTAAACGCAAAGACTTAAAAGTAAATAGGTACTTAAAATAAATCTTAAGTCTAATTAAAGTAAAGTGCGAGTATTTTAAAACGTGACTAAAATTAAAGGACACTAAAGTGAATTGAGGTAAACTCAAATCTATCTAAGGCAAACTTAAAGTGCGACTAAAACTAAGGCAAATAATTTAAAAGTGCAATTAAATAGAAAGGCAAGTAAAATAAAGCTTGAAGATAAAAATTAAAGATAAAAGCTAATAAGAACCTGAATACAGCTCATTCGAAATAAACCTTCGTTTGGAACAATCACTCGTCCCAAATGTCACCTTTGGTTGAAATGATTCTTCTTCACTTGGAATATTACCAAAATCCTTGATCCTGAACAAACTTGTCTGAATATGTCACTTATCCAAAACAATCTCTCATTCGGAACTTGCTGATTCGGAATTCTCACTTGTTGCCTTGATTCGGAAGTCTTTGGTCACTCCTTGATTCGGAACGTTCCGGATGAAACCCCTTGATTCGGAAGTTTATAACTTCCGAATGAACCTTCTTGAGTCGGAAGATTTCCCTTGATTCGGAAGTTTTTGACTTCCGAATGAACAGCCTTGATTCGGAACTTTGGTCCTTGATTCGGAACTTTGAGTTGATTCGGAACTTTTGAAAAGTTTCGGATGAAACCCTTGGTTCGGAACTTTGGAAGTTCCGAATGAGTATGCTTGGTTCGGAAGTTTTGACTTCCGAATGAAGAGTCTTGGTTCGGAAGTTTTGACTTCCGAATGAACAAGATTAATCTTCCGGATGAAGCTTTGATTCGGAGCTTTAGAAGTTCCGAATGAACACTTTCCACTTCCTTGGTTCGGAACTTATCTGGAAAGATCAGAAACAGGCAAACACATCCGAAGAATAAGGAACATACAGTAGCAGATAAAAACAATAAAAAGTAACCAAAATCAACACACGTATGAATATAAACAGTAACGATTCAATGAATAAGCATCAATAAACAATTAAAAACATGAAATTAAACAACTTTAACCATAATAATCAAAAAACACTTTGGATCAAAATAAAAGCATGAACATGAACATAAACACCACAAATCAAAGAATAAGAAAGGTAGATAAGAGATTGACAAGATAAAGTAAAGATTAACAATAATTAAAAGGAGACTTACTTGAAATTAAATGAATTTAAGGTGCAAGACAAGGTAATTAAATTGACAATTAATGTAAATGACAAGTATTTAAAATGGTGGAAGAGCTAATTGTCACACTTAGCCAACAAGAGTGAAATGATAACTAATCTAGTCTATTTATAGGGAAGACTAAAGCTTGCTTAGGAAGCTTCCTTAATTGCGTACTTAGTCCCTCCTTCTTTAATCTTCTTCTTAATTGCAAGACTAAGTCCCTCCTTCTTTAAATCTTCATTAAATGTGGACTTAAAGGACTTTTAGCTTCGGGATTTCTTTGAACTCGTCTTTAATTTCTTCAATAAATAGACTTGAATTCTTCGGCTTTTGATAAACTTCCGTCTTTTGACTATTTCCTCGATAAATCTTCAGAATTGGTCGTGGACTTCCGTTCTTTTTGCACTCTTGACTTCTTGGCTTCGTCTTTTATCCTTTTCTTCAATAAAAGTCCATAAATGCCCGTGAATGTCCGTGTTTTATCCATTTTTCACCTTTTCATCCTAAATCACAACAAAAACACAAACCACGCATAATTCCGACATAAAAGACATAAAATACACGTTTTGGTCCGGTTATTATTGTAGTTAAGTGGTAGAAAAGATGGGTGTTTACACACCTATCAAATCCCCTACACTTGACCATTGCAATGTCCTCATGCAATGCATTAGTTACAAAGCAAGATTACACTTTTCATCATAATCAATCCACGTTGGCCTTTATTAAAGAGATAGAAAATTAAAAACATACAAGATAAAGAAATCAAAGGCATACCTTGGGTTTTGAAAATGTTATGAATAATCATCATCCTCAAGTTTTCACTTTCTCCAAACCAAGCTTAAAAACGAGATCATTGTTATTATAAGTTAGTAAACTAACACGAACTCATGTGGGCCAATTACTCACTTAGACTCCCTTATTCCTAGGTGTATCTCTTATATTTTATTATTTGTCTTGAATGATCATGAAGATGCATTGTTTGACTTATTTCGATAGTTATTTAGTCTGAAAATAAAGTGCACGATTTAATCAATAGTTAGCTAAAGGACCAAATCTTTTAAAACTGCTTCTCGGGATATCAGAAAGTTCATATCTTGGCATAACTTGGTTCGCGATTTGAGACCTTTCTCGGGCCGATATTTGGCAGCGACTTCATACTTCAAATCTTGAGAGACGTTCATGAAATAATGGTCTTCTCTTCATAATTGGAATTTCTTCACTTGAAATTTGAGAGATTCTTCACATATTGACCACGACTTCTTCATTTTTCTCCAATCTTTATTTTGGACTTTGATATACAACGATCTGCCTCCTTTTATGACTTGGATCTATTTATCCTCATACCTTGTTAGGGTCTTTTCGGATACACTTCTCCATGACTTTTGGGGAGTTTTGCTTTACGTCGTGTGTCTCGATCCTTCATATTGATTTTCGATAAATGATTCTTCACATCACTTTGGATCTTAAGCAACAAAACATAGCCCTCATGCCTTGTTAGGGCCTTTTTGGACTCGCCAATCTTCGCGCCCCGCTTCATAAGTTATGCCTTGGCTATGAACTCTCGTCATTACCGAGCAACTTTTAAACGATCTGGGGCTAGAAGCTAAGTAACTTTTCAAATCGTACAACCTTATTTATTAGCAAATAAATTATTAGCAAGCGATGGGAGAATAGGCTCATAATTAACTCACATAAATTCATGAAAGAATACCGAACTTATAATTGGCTCTATCATCTCTCGTTCTCCACAGTTTAAAATCTCAAGTAATGAGACTCGTGGATACTTAGCCTATTAAATCAAAGTTTTGGGTTTTCGAGTCGCCTATAGGATCTTTGCAAATTCTTAGACTCTTTCAAGTTTAGAAATCGCATCTTAAAGTTCCCTTGATAAACGACTCTCTAGGATCAATTATAGGAACTTGCGAAAAGTTCTTGTTCTTAACCTGTGAGAGTTAAGACTTTCGCGTTTTATAGCTCCCTATATAAAAGCCTAGCAAAACTTGACTTAAACACGTTAAGGATACTAGCTAGAGTAAACTCGGATTGAGTCAAAAGATTCACAACGTTTGAAAATTAAAACCACTTATTAAACATTTATTCTAGCGGAGAAAGAAAATAACTATACAAAAATAACAACTAATAGGCTAAAATAGATCAAAAATTTTGAAAAATGTCGAAAAATTGATTTTCCGGTTAAAATGAGGACAAATACAAGGAAAAGACCACTTAACTTCGATAGAAGTCCCCCCTACACTTAAGATAAACATTGTCCTCAATGTTGAAGCATGTGGGAGTAAGCTCCCCTACACTTAGGACATTGTGCACGTTGTTTAAATCTTGCTAAGGAAAAGACAACTAAAGAGATTCCTATTTTAATATTGAGAAAATATAAAATAGTGAATCGAAAAGAGTTAGGGATAGAACCGGGGAGAAGTAGAACACGGAATCACGGGTCGTCAAGAATCATCAAGAATGGATCATTGAAGCTCGAATCCCTGATTAAGAAGTGAGGAGAGGAAATAGCAATCCAAGGGGGTCCCCCCCTACACTTATGGTAAAGAAAGCGGAAAGATAGATACATGGGTTGCCTCCCAAGAAGCGCTTGGTTTTTGTTAACCGAGTCGTGAGCCTGACTCGACCTTGATCATCAACGGACGTAGCATGAAAAATATCCACCAGGATCAAAGACATAGTTTTCATCCATCAATAAGCAGGAACTTAAGGCGAACAAGGCAAGCCAAAAGAGAAATGGCAAGGTTCCCTTAAGAAGCGACGGAGCACGGTGGAAGCAAAGTTGAAGTGGAGCAAGCATGTCTTCACAATTCCCAAAGATATTTCCTTTTATTTCATCAGGTGGATACTGAGATGGCTTAAAGACTTCAATACCGGGATCGAACACCTTTTCCTTTAGGGGAAAATAGCACTCAGGCTCAGCCGAGTGTGAAGAAGATCCGCAAAGAAGCACAACCTCGTCCTCAGAAGTGGGACAAAGAGGTGCCAAATCATACGTGCAACGGATTTCGGTGTCGACCGGTTTCTTCTCCTTTGACAAAATGCTCTTCAAATCCAAAGTAGGATCAAGGCGATAATCTTCAAAATCCAAAGGAAGAGCATCACTCTCATGAGGGAAGTATGTGTTGAGAAATTCAGAGAAATCTTCCTCAAATGAATAATCGTCCAAAGTAGGATCGAGTGATGGTGGAGGATCTTCATCATGTGAAGAAACGCTCGATAGAGTATCAGCCTCATCGAAATCATCGAAAGTGGGCAGCTCAGGATACTCAGAAGTACAATCAAAATTATCCGAATCTGAGCTAGAATTATCATCTTCATAAGCATCAAAGACCGGTGGAGAATCAAAAATGGGAGAAGCGTCCAAAGTAGGGAGAGAATCATCCACATTATCTTCAAAGAGTGGATTATCAGTGGAAGACTCGAATAGAGGATTATCATAGACGGTAAAGTCATCGAGCACATTTATCATATTTACTGATTCTCGGCCTCCAAAGGATTTGCCTGTAAGCTTCCCCATTTTAAAAACTTTAGAATCATCCCCGACTCGTAAGATTAACTCACCTTCGGCCACATCTACTAAAGCACGTCCGGTCCTTAAGAATGGCCGACCAAGTATTAAAGGAATACGAGGGTCCATTTCATAATCAACTACGACAAAATCGACCGGGAAAGTAAATGTGCCAACTTTGATGAACACGTCTTCGGCTATACCAACGGGGTAAGCGAGAGTGCGGTTTGCAAGTTCGAGAGTCATCTTTGTTGGAATGAGGTCGGGCAATGATAGTGTTTTCCAAACACTGAGTGGCATAAGATTAATACTAGCCCCGAGATCAGCAAGGGCAGTAAATTCTTCAGTTTTGTTGAACACGCAAGGCAACACAAAACGACCGGGATCTCCAAGCTTTTCCGGAAGTTCTCTAAGAATGACTGCAGAGCAGTTTTCATTTAAGCGTGTGTTGACGAGTTCAATCAGCTTCTCTTTCTTGTTAAGCAATTCCTTAAATGCTTTAACAAATTTGGGCATGTGGACAAGTGCTTCAAGAAAGCTAATGTTGAAGTGCATTTGAGAAAGCATCTTAATATAGCTAGTCACTTGAGCATCATTCTTAGTTAGCTCGTTGGTCTTGCCTATGAGAGAAGGGTATGGGATTCTGGGCTGATAAGGGTTAGGTGAAGGTGTAGTTGGTGACGGTTGTGATGTTGAAGGGTCCTTCCGAGATACATCGTCATGACGAGGCGGAGACGGTAATGGTGTACTACTACTAGGTGTAGAAGGAGTCGGGATACATGGTGGTGGAGGAGGTGTAGATGATGGTGGTGGGGTAGGTGGATCGACAATGGTAAGTCCACTACGCGTAGTTATAGCACTCACATTAGCTCGCGGATTGGGGATGGTGTTTGAAGGTAGAGAACCCGAGGAAGAAGAAGGTTGAGCTTCGGGCAAGAAACTGGCCAATAGATTCTTTAATTCAGTTGTTTGAGTGATGAAAGAGGATTGAAGGTTTTCACGAACCTCATTTCTGATGTCATTACCTTGCTTCAAGATATCTCCTTTCAAATTGATTATTTGGCTCTGTAGATTCTTGATTTGCTCACCTTGAGTTCTCATGATTGTGTCAACATCGGGGTTAATGGGTGGGTGTTGTTGGGTGGGTGGTTGATAAGGGTTAGAAGCACGAGGTGGGATTTGGTTGCTTCTATTGTAGTTGTTGGCGGGATTTTGGTTTTGAGGAGAAAAACCGGGTGAAAGGTAATTGTTTGAACGGTAGCTCAGCAGATTTCTATCCCCTTGTTGTCTAGCTTGGTAATTTTCCGGTGAATAATTACCGTAAGCTGCATACACATTTTCCGGATTTCCTTGTGTCGAAGGACAATCGGTGTATGAGTGAGGACCGCCACATGTTTCACAAGGATTAGCGACTGCTTTAACTTGATGTTGTTGTTGGTTTGAAGCGAGAAGCGTAATACTTTTGCTCATTTCAGCCATCATGCGGGTGAGTTCGGTCATCTCAGGGTTTGCTGAGGTAGAGGAAACATTGACTCTCGTGTTGTTTCTAGAAGAAGCAGAAGAATCCCAGTTCTTATGATGAGTAGTCATGTTCTCTATTAACTCTCTACACTCCTCGGGTCTCCTTTTCATGAATGTGCCACCGGCGGCTGCATTGATCGTATCACGATCTCGAAAAGTCAATCCGTTGTAGAAAGTATCGATCAAGGTGACCGGAAGCATGTTGTGGTTTGGACATCGGTCGATCAAGACATTATATCTCTCCCATGCATCAAAAAGGGATTCATCGGGATCTTGCATGAAACCGCTGATCTGATTGCGAAGGCTTGTGACCATGGATGGTGGAAAGTAGCGTGAAAGAAAGCGTTGAGTCATGTCATCCCAAGTGTGAATAGAATTCTTCGGGAGACGATCAAACCATTTCTCGGCATGATGTGATAAAGTATGCGGGAAGAGTTGTAGGCGGAGAACATCCATCGTGGCACCAGGCAACTTCATGCTTTGGGTGATTGTAATGAACTTGTCAAGGTGTTTGTTGGCATCATCATCAGGCAATCCTCTAAATGGGTTTGTTTGTACTTGCTGAATCATGTGGTGCTTCAACGAAAACTCAGGAGCGTTGATTTGCATCGGCGCAATCGGTCCTCCTCGTCCAAACATTGTTGGTTGACAAAGTTCCTCCATGGTCCGAAGATCGGGCTGTGGAGGAGCATTGTTGTTATTGTTATTATTGTTGAGGTGCGGTAGTTGATTATTGTTGTTAACACCTGACATATCTAAATCTTCTTGAGGCTCGGGCTCTTGATAGTTAGAAGATCTAGTACGCATACACCTGAAAATGTAAAAGAAAAAGAAACCAAACGCAAAGACAATATATATGCACAATAAAAAGAAAATCTTTTTGGATTTTTGAAATTTTTAATTTTTATTGTTTTTTATCAATTTTTAATTTTTATGATTTTTGAATTTTTTAGGCAAGAAAATTAACGTTCACAAGTAAACGGATCCCAAAAAGCAACGTGGCTAGCACAGAAAACTGTTGATCTTAACGAAAAGAGCCGGCAGCGGCGCCATTTGATAACTAGTATTTACACTACTAGGTTCAATTTTTGTTCTCGGTATCTTAACGAATTGATCTAGGCTCCTATGTGTGACTTTGTTGATCTTTGGTGAAAAAGAATATTTTTGGGTGATTTTAAATTTAAACGCAAAGACTTAAAAGTAAATAGGTACTTAAAATAAATCTTAAGTCTAATTAAAGTAAAGTGCGAGTATTTTAAAACGTGACTAAAATTAAAGGACACTAAAGTGAATTGACGTAAACTCAAATCTATCTAAGGCAAACTTAAAGTGCGACTAAAACTAAGGCAAATAATTTAAAAGTGCAATTAAATAGAAAGGCAAGTAAAATAAAGCTTGAAGATAAAAATTAAAGATAAAAGCTAATAAGAACCTGAATACAGCTCATTCGGAATAAACCTTCGTTTGGAACAATCACTCGTCCCAAATGTCACCTTTGGTTGAAATGATTCTTCTTCACTTGGAATATTACCAAAATCCTTGATCCTGAACAAACTTGTCTGAATATGTCACTTATCCAAAACAATCTCTCATTCGGAGCTTGCTGATTCGGAATTCTCACTTGTTGCCTTGATTCGGAAGTCTTTGGTCACTCCTTGATTCGGAACGTTCCGGATGAAACCCCTTGATTCGGAAGTTTATAACTTCCGAATGAACCTTCTTGAGTCGGAAGATTTCCCTTGATTCGGAAGTTTTTGACTTCCGAATGAACAGCCTTGATTCGGAACTTTGGTCCTTGATTCGGAACTTTGAGTTGATTCGGAACTTTTGAAAAGTTTCGGATGAAACCCTTGGTTCGGAACTTTGGAAGTTCCGAATGAGTATGCTTGGTTCGGAAGTTTTGACTTCCGAATGAAGAGTCTTGGTTCGGAAGTTTTGACTTCCGAATGAACAAGATTAATCTTCCGGATGAAGCTTTGATTCGGAGCTTTAGAAGTTCCGAATGAACACTTTCCACTTCCTTGGTTCGGAACTTATCTGGAAAGATCAGAAACAGGCAAACACATCCGAAGAACAAGGAACATACAGTAGCAGATAAAAACAATAAAAAGTAACCAAAATCAACACACGTATGAATATAAACAGTAACGATTCAATGAATAAGCATCAATAAACAATTAAAAACATGAAATTAAACAACTTTAACCATAATAATCAAAAAACACTTTGGATCAAAATAAAAGCATGAACATGAACATAAACACCACAAATCAAAGAATAAGAAAGGTAGATAAGAGATTGACAAGATAAAGTAAAGATTAACAATAATTAAAAGGAGACTTACTTGAAATTAAATGAATTTAAGGTGCAAGACAAGGTAATTAAATTGACAATTAATGTAAATGACAAGTATTTAAAATGGTGGAAGAGCTAATTGTCACACTTAGCCAACAAGAGTGAAATGATAACTAATCTAGTCTATTTATAGGGAAGACTAAAGCTTCCTTAATTGCGTACTTAGTCCCTCCTTCTTTAATCTTCTTCTTAATTGCAAGACTAAGTCCCTCCTTCTTTAAATCTTCATTAAATGTGGACTTAAAGGACTTTTAGCTTCGGGATTTCTTTGAACTCGTCTTTAATTTCTTCAATAAATAGACTTGAATTCTTCGGCTTTTGATAAACTTCCGTCTTTTGACTATTTCCTCGATAAATCTTCAGAATTGGTCGTGGACTTCCGTTCTTTTTGCACTCTTGACTTCTTGGCTTCGTCTTTTATCCTTTTCTTCAATAAAAGTCCATAAATGCCCGTGAATGTCCGTGTTTTATCCATTTTTCACCTTTTCATCCTAAATCACAACAAAAACACAAACCACGCATAATTCCGACATAAAAGACATAAAATACACGTTTTGGTCCGGTTATTATTGTAGTTAAGTGGTAGAAAAGATGGGTGTTTACACACCTATCAAATCCCCTACACTTGACCATTGCAATGTCCTCATGCAATGCATTAGTTACAAAGCAAGATTACACTTTTCATCATAATCAATCCACGTTGGCCTTTATTAAAGAGATAGAAAATTAAAAACATACAAGATAAAGAAATCAAAAGCATACCTTGGGTTTTGAAAATGTTATGAATAATCATCATCCTCAAGTTTTCACTTTCTCCAAACCAAGCTTAAAAACGAGATCATTGTTATTATAAGTTAGTAAACTAACACGAACTCATGTGGGCCAATTACTCACTTAGACTCCCTTATTCCTAGGTGTATCTCTTATATTTTATTATTTGTCTTGAATGATCATGAAGATGCATTGTTTGACTTATTTCGATAGTTATTTAGTCTGAAAATAAAGTGCACGATTTAATCAATAGTTAGCTAAAGGACCAAATCTTTTAAAACTGCTTCTCGGGATATCAGAAAGTTCATATCTTGGCATAACTTGGTTCGCGATTTGAGACCTTTCTCGGGCCGATATTTGGCAGCGACTTCATACTTCAAATCTTGAGAGACGTTCATGAAATAATGGTCTTCTCTTCATAATTGGAATTTCTTCACTTGAAATTTGAGAGATTCTTCACATATTGACCACGACTTCTTCATTTTTCTCCAATCTTTATTTTGGACTTTGATATACAACGATCCGCCTCCTTTTATGACTTGGATCTATTTATCCTCATACCTTGTTAGGGTCTTTTCGGATACACTTCTCCATGACTTTTGGGGAGTTTTGCTTTACGTCGTGTGTCTCGATCCTTCATATTGATTTTCGATAAATGATTCTTCACATCACTTTGGATCTTAAGCAACAAAACATAGCCCTCATGCCTTGTTAGGGCCTTTTTGGACTCGCCAATCTTCGCGCCCCGCTTCATAAGTTATGCCTTGGCTATGAACTCTCGTCATTACCGAGCAACTTTTAAACGATCTGGGGCTAGAAGCTAAGTAACTTTTCAAATCGTACAACCTTATTTATTAGCAAATAAATTATTAGCAAGCGATGGGAGAATAGGCTCATAATTAACTCACATAAATTCATGAAAGAATACCAAACTTATAATTGGCTCTATCATCTCTCGTTCTCCACAGTTTAAAATCTCAAGTAATGAGACTCGTGGATACTTAGCCTATTAAATCAAAGTTTTGGGTTTTCGAGTCGCCTATAGGATCTTTGCAAATTCTTAGACTCTTTCAAGTTTAGAAATCGCATCTTAAAGTTCCCTTGATAAACGACTCTCTAGGATCAATTATAGGAACTTGCGAAAAGTTCTTGTTCTTAACCTGTGAGAGTTAAGACTTTCGCGTTTTATAGCTCCCTATATAAAAGCCTAGCAAAACTTGACTTAAACACGTTAAGGATACTAGCTAGAGTAAACTCGGATTGAGTCAAAAGATTCACAACGTTTGAAAATTAAAACCACTTATTAAACATTTATTCTAGCGGAGAAAGAAAATAACTATACAAAAATAACAACTAATAGGCCAAAATAGATCAAAAATTTTGAAAAATGTCGAAAAATTGATTTTCCGGTTAAAATGAGGACAAATACAAGGAAAAGACCACTTAACTTCGATAGAAGTCCCCCCTACACTTAAGATAAACATTGTCCTCAATGTTGAAGCATGTGGGAGTAAGCTCCCCTACACTTAGGACATTGTGCACGTTGTTTAAATCTTGCTAAGGAAAAGACAACTAAAGAGATTCCTATTTTAATATTGAGAAAATATAAAATAGTGAATCGAAAAGAGTTAGGGATAGAACCGGGGAGAAGTAGAACACGGAATCACGGGTCGTCAAGAATCATCAAGAATGGATCATTGAAGCTCGAATCCCTGATTAAGAAGTGAGGAGAGGAAATAGCAATCCAAGGGGGTCCCCCCTACACTTATGGTAAAGAAAGCGGAAAGATAGATACATGGGTTGCCTCCCAAGAAGCGCTTGGTTTTTGTTAACCGAGTCGTGAGCCTGACTCGACCTTGATCATCAACGGACGTAGCATGAAAAATATCCACCAGGATCAAAGACATAGTTTTCATCCATCAATAAGCAGGAACTTAAGGCGAACAAGGCAAGCCAAAAGAGAAATGGCAAGGTTCCCTTAAGAAGCGACGGAGCACGGTGGAAGCAAAGTTGAAGTGGAGCAAGCATGTCTTCATAATTCCCAAAGATATTTCCTTTTATTTCATCAGGTGGATACTGAGATGGCTTAAAGACTTCAATACCGGGATCGAACACCTTTTCCTTTAGGGGAAAATAGCACTCAGGCTCAGCCGAGTGTGAAGAAGATCCGCAAAGAAGCACAACCTCGTCCTCAGAAGTGGGACAAAGAGGTGCCAAATCATACGTGCAACGGATTTCGGTGTCGACCGGTTTCTTCTCCTTTGACAAAATGCTCTTCAAATCCAAAGTAGGATCAAGGCGATAATCTTCAAAATCCAAAGGAAGAGCATCACTCTCATGAGGGAAGTATGTGTTGAGAAATTCAGAGAAATCTTCCTCAAATGAATAATCGTCCAAAGTAGGATCGAGTGATGGTGGAGGATCTTCATCATGTGAAGAAACGCTCGATAGAGTATCAGCCTCATCGAAATCATCGAAAGTGGGCAGCTCAGGATACTCAGAAGTACAATCAAAATTATCCGAATCTGAGCTAGAATTATCATCTTCATAAGCATCAAAGACCGGTGGAGAATCAAAAATGGGAGAAGCGTCCAAAGTAGGGAGAGAATCATCCACATTATCTTCAAAGAGTGGATTATCAGTGGAAGACTCGAATAGAGGATTGTCATAGACGGTAAAGTCATCGAGCACATTTATCATATTTACTGATTCTCGGCCTCCAAAGGATTTGCCTGTAAGCTTCCCCATTTTAAAAACTTTAGAATCATCCCCGACTCGTAAGATTAACTCACCTTCGGCCACATCTACTAAAGCACGTCCGGTCCTTAAGAATGGCCGACCAAGTATTAAAGGAATACGAGGGTCCATTTCATAATCAACTACGACAAAATCGACCGGGAAAGTAAATGTGCCAACTTTGATGAACACGTCTTCGGCTATACCAACGGGGTAAGCGAGAGTGCGGTTTGCAAGTTCGAGAGTCATCTTTGTTGGAATGAGGTCGGGCAATGATAGTGTTTTCCAAACACTGAGTGGCATAAGATTAATACTAGCCCCGAGATCAGCAAGGGCAGTAAATTCTTCAGTTTTGTTGAACACGCAAGGCAACACAAAACGACCGGGATCTCCAAGCTTTTCCGGAAGTTCTCTAAGAATGACTGCAGAGCAGTTTTCATTTAAGCGTGTGTTGACGAGTTCAATCAGCTTCTCTTTCTTGTTAAGCAATTCCTTAAATGCTTTAACAAATTTGGGCATGTGGACAAGTGCTTCAAGAAAGCTAATGTTGAAGTGCATTTGAGAAAGCATCTTAATATAGCTAGTCACTTGAGCATCATTCTTAGTTAGCTCGTTGGTCTTGCCTATGCGAGAAGGGTATGGGATTCTGGGCTGATAAGGGTTAGGTGAAGGTGTAGTTGGTGACGGTTGTGATGTTGAAGGGTCCTTCCGAGATACATCGTCATGACGAGGCGGAGACGGTAATGGTGTACTACTACTAGGTGTAGAAGGAGTCGGGATACATGGTGGTGGAGGAGGTGTAGATGATGGTGGTGGGGTAGGTGGATCGACAATGGTAAGTCCACTACGCGTAGTTATAGCACTCACATTAGCTCGCGGATTGGGGATGGTGTTTGAAGGTAGAGAACCCGAGGAAGAAGAAGGTTGAGCTTCGGGCAAGAAACTGGCCAATAGATTCTTTAATTCAGTTGTTTGAGTGATGAAAGAGGATTGAAGGTTTTCACGAACCTCATTTCTGATGTCATTACCTTGCTTCAAGATATCTCCTTTCAAATTGATTATTTGGCTCTGTAGATTCTTGATTTGCTCACCTTGAGTTCTCATGATTGTGTCAACATCGGGGTTAATGGGTGGGTGTTGTTGGGTGGGTGGTTGATAAGGGTTAGAAGCACGAGGTGGGATTTGGTTGCTTCTATTGTAGTTGTTGGCGGGATTTTGGTTTTGAGGAGAAAAACCGGGTGAAAGGTAATTGTTTGAACGGTAGCTCAGCAGATTTCTATCCCCTTGTTGTCTAGCTTGGTAATTTTCCGGTGAATAATTACCGTAAGCTGCATACACATTTTCCGGATTTCCTTGTGTCGAAGGACAATCGGTGTATGAGTGAGGACCGCCACATGTTTCACAAGGATTAGCGACTGCTTTAACTTGATGTTGTTGTTGGTTTGAAGCGAGAAGCGTAATACTTTTGCTCATTTCAGCCATCATGCGGGTGAGTTCGGTCATCTCAGGGTTTGCTGAGGTAGAGGAAACATTGACTCTCGTGTTGTTTCTAGAAGAAGCAGAAGAATCCCAGTTCTTATGATGAGTAGTCATGTTCTCTATTAACTCTCTACACTCCTCGGGTCTCCTTTTCATGAATGTGCCACCGGCGGCTGCATTGATCGTATCACGATCTCGAAAAGTCAATCCGTTGTAGAAAGTATCGATCAAGGTGACCGGAAGCATGTTGTGGTTTGGACATCGGTCGATCAAGACATTATATCTCTCCCATGCATCAAAAAGGGATTCATCGGGATCTTGCATGAAACCGCTGATCTGATTGCGAAGGCTTGTGACCATGGATGGTGGAAAGTAGCGTGAAAGAAAGCGTTGAGTCATGTCATCCCAAGTGTGAATAGAATTCTTCGGGAGACGATCAAACCATTTCTCGGCATGATGTGATAAAGTATGCGGGAAGAGTTGTAGGCGGAGAACATCCATCGTGGCACCAGGCAACTTCATGCTTTGGGTGATTGTAATGAACTTGTCAAGGTGTTTGTTGGCATCATCATCAGGCAATCCTCTAAATGGGTTTGTTTGTACTTGCTGAATCATGTGGTGCTTCAACGAAAACTCAGGAGCGTTGATTTGCATCGGCGCAATCGGTCCTCCTCGTCCAAACATTGTTGGTTGACAAAGTTCCTCCATGGTCCGAAGATCGGGCTGTGGAGGAGCATTGTTGTTATTGTTATTATTGTTGAGGTGCGGTAGTTGATTATTGTTGTTAACACCTGACATATCTAAATCTTCTTGAGGCTCGGGCTCTTGATAGTTAGAAGATCTAGTACGCATACACCTGAAAATGTAAAAGAAAAAGAAACCAAACGCAAAGACAATATATATGCACAATAAAAAGAAAATCTTTTTGGATTTTTGAAATTTTTAATTTTTATTGTTTTTTATCAATTTTTAATTTTTATGATTTTTGAATTTTTTAGGCAAGAAAATTAACGTTCACAAGTAAACGGATCCCAAAAAGCAACGTGGCTAGCACAGAAAACTGTTGATCTTAACGAAAAGAGCCGGCAGCGGCGCCATTTGATAACTAGTATTTACACTACTAGGTTCAATTTTTGTTCTCGGTATCTTAACGAATTGATCTAGGCTCCTATGTGTGACTTTGTTGATCTTTGGTGAAAAAGAATATTTTTGGGTGATTTTAAATTTAAACGCAAAGACTTAAAAGTAAATAGGTACTTAAAATAAATCTTAAGTCTAATTAAAGTAAAGTGCGAGTATTTTAAAACGTGACTAAAATTAAAGGACACGAAAGTGAATTGACGTAAACTCAAATCTATCTAAGGCAAACTTAAAGTGCGACTAAAACTAAGGCAAATAATTTAAAAGTGCAATTAAATAGAAAGGCAAGTAAAATAAAGCTTGAAGATAAAAATTAAAGATAAAAGCTAATAAGAACCTGAATACAGCTCATTCGGAATAAACCTTCGTTTGGAACAATCACTCGTCCCAAATGTCACCTTTGGTTGAAATGATTCTTCTTCACTTGGAATATTACCAAAATCCTTGATCCTGAACAAACTTGTCTGAATATGTCACTTATCCAAAACAATCTCTCATTCGGAACTTGCTGATTCGGAATTCTCACTTGTTGCCTTGATTCGGAAGTCTTTGGTCACTCCTTGATTCGGAACGTTCCGGATGAAACCCCTTGATTCGGAAGTTTATAACTTCCGAATGAACCTTCTTGAGTCGGAAGATTTCCCTTGATTCGGAAGTTTTTGACTTCCGAATGAACAGCCTTGATTCGGAACTTTGGTCCTTGATTCGGAACTTTGAGTTGATTCGGAACTTTTGAAAAGTTTCGGATGAAACCCTTGGTTCGGAACTTTGGAAGTTCCGAATGAGTACGCTTGGTTCGGAAGTTTTGACTTCCGAATGAAGAGTCTTGGTTCGGAAGTTTTGACTTCCGAATGAACAAGATTAATCTTCCGGATGAAGCTTTGATTCGGAGCTTTAGAAGTTCCGAATGAACACTTTCCACTTCCTTGGTTCGGAACTTATCTGGAAAGATCAGAAACAGGCAAACACATCCGAAGAACAAGGAACATACAGTAGCAGATAAAAACAATAAAAAGTAACCAAAATCAACACACGTATGAATATAAATAGTAACGATTCAATGAATAAGCATCAATAAACAATTAAAAACATGAAATTAAACAACTTTAACCATAATAATCAAAAAACACTTTGGATCAAAATAAAAGCATGAACATGAACATAAACACCACAAATCAAAGAATAAGAAAGGTAGATAAGAGATTGACAAGATAAAGTAAAGATTAACAATAATTAAAAGGAGACTTACTTGAAATTAAATGAATTTAAGGTGCAAGACAAGGTAATTAAATTGACAATTAATATAAATGACAAGTATTTAAAATGGTGGAAGAGCTAATTGTCACACTTAGCCAACAAGAGTGAAATGATAACTAATCTAGTCTATTTATAGGGAAGACTAAAGCTTGCTTAGGAAGCTTCCTTAATTGCGTACTTAGTCCCTCCTTCTTTAATCTTCTTCTTAATTGCAAGACTAAGTCCCTCCTTCTTTAAATCTTCATTAAATGTGGACTTAAAGGACTTTTAGCTTCGGGATTTCTTTGAACTCGTCTTTAATTTCTTCAATAAATAGACTTGAATTCTTCGGCTTTTGATAAACTTCCGTCTTTTGACTATTTCCTCGATAAATCTTCAGAATTGGTCGTGGACTTCCGTTCTTTTTGCACTCTTGACTTCTTGGCTTCGTCTTTTATCCTTTTCTTCAATAAAAGTCCATAAATGCCCGTGAATGTCCGTGTTTTATCCATTTTTCACCTTTTCATCCTAAATCACAACAAAAACACAAACCACGCATAATTCCGACATAAAAGACATAAAATACACGTTTTGGTCCGGTTATTATTGTAGTTAAGTGGTAGAAAAGATGGGTGTTTACACACCTATCAGTGTCCTATTTTATCAAAACTAACATGTTATCTCCCTCGCGGGATTATAAAATATTTCATAAAAACATTTGAAAGAGTGTGAGGCTATGAACTCACGTTGATGTGGGAAAGCGGTTTATCGACGATTCGGATGTACGGTACGTGCTTCAATCACGGAAACCTAGACAAATAATACTCGTCTTAGACTTTTGTCCAATGACTTTATAAAAATAACAATTATGTACACATATGATGATTTTATACATATGATGATGATCATGTGGTTTTATACATTCTCATTTACTCATTTTAGTGTTATGTGTTGATAACTTTTATACTAGTTTACTAGTTTTACCTATTTACATATTTTAGGTCCAATAAGCCTATTATAAGTCCATTAACTTGTATTAATCCATTTTATACTTTTAATATCAGTACTATACTTACAATTTAAGCCCAAATGGGTTAAGCCCAATAAGTAAGTTTATTAGTGTTTTACCAAACTAGTTGGGTTAATAGTCCAATAAGGCTATATTGGCCCGTTAATGTTTATATGTTGTAAAGCTCGGGTTTTATCGGTTATTACTTGTTATATAAGTTCATATATCAGTATGTGAGTTCATAAAAGTTTACATTAGATGGGTCCGACCATCTAAGTTTTATTTGACAAAAACGTTAATCTTTTCGGTTTTAGCTAAAAGACGTAAAACTTAGGTATTTAGTTTTATAACTTGGAAAAACATCTATACTTGTAATTTATATCACATGTCACATTTTAATATCAATATACATATATCTCTTTATTTATAATTATTATCAACTAGTGAGTTTTATATATGTATATTTTATATAAATTTTTGAGTGCTCATATTATATACTATTTATTTTATCAAATCTGTCCTAAATTTTCAATCCACTAAAATATCCATATCTAGAGTTCTATAAGGAGATAGGACCTCAAATGTTTATGACATAAACTACATGATATGTGCTAAATTTTATTCCTTTATAGCTACTGATGAATAAACCTCTAAATATTTTAATAAATTCGTCCAAAACAGTATAGGCAGATTTGCACTCTAAACTTGTTTTGATCATATCTAACTCATTTTGATGATTCCATTGTATGGCCAACTCTCACATGTGTATAACACCTAATGCTTACTGTAAGTTGATTCCACTATTCCATTTTATCAGTTTATCATTTGGTTACTTACTGTTTTTATACAGCCATCATTTTAAGCAAGATTTTAACATTATTACATATGGTTTTTCATCGTTTTAACCATATTTATCAAATCTATCAACACCAAATCCCCACATAATATTTTTAATCATCATTCATCATCATATACATATACATAAATAAATAAAATACAAGATTACATAATCAAAATAATAAAAGGATAGGAAGAACAATCTCTATACCACCATTAGTGATGAAAAGATGAGGTTTTTGATGAACAAGACTTGGTTCTTGTTATCAAATCTTCCACTTTAGCAAGGAAACTTCTTGGGTCCTTTGGATAGATTAACACCTCCATGAATTCAGCTCTTTAACCTCATGAAAACTCCTTTTCATAGGTTAAGATCACCTCCAATCTTCATATCTTCAAAGGTTCTTCAACATATGTGTGAATAACACATGACATTGTGGTTAATTTAAGATCAAATGGTGGTGTTGTGTTGAATATGGGACGAATTTTAGAGAGAAAAGAGAGAAAGTTGTGGTGGTTTGCATGGATGGAAATGGAGAAGTGGTCTGATTTAGTGGTTTTTAGTTTTGATAGCTTACATGTTAAGCTTGGTAAGACAAGTGTAACATTTACTTGTTAAATGTTGACACCTAAGGTGTGTTGTAGCTAAATATTGTCGTCCCATATTAGTGGGGTGGGGCAAAACTTGTTTTGTCTCATCCCAATAATTTACGGGTATTCCTCGATTCTAGTTTCCTCGATTGGCGTGCCCTCGGGTCGTTTTACGAACAACGTTTTTATAAATTATGAATCAACGGCACAAAACGAATCTAATAAAAATTGTCTAATAAAAAATGGAGTTCGAAAACGTAAATACGTAATCCTAAGGTTTCCGGTTTAGTCGTAAAGGACGTTAAATTATTCACGTAAGTCCTAATCTCTTCTCGTAAATTAGTGTGTTTATGAACTAACTCAAATTTAAAATCCCAAAATAATATTCACGGACAAATTTATTTTCTGAAATGTCGGACTGTCACCAAAGACGGCGTATGTAAACGTAAGCACGTAACGTAAATTTCTCCGGTTTAAACGTAGTCGATGCTATTTCAAGACGTAAATCCAAATTTCTTCCCAAAAATAAGTGAGTTCATAATATAACATTAAAGTAATGTTTTTAAATAACACTTGAAGATAAAATATCAACCGTAAATTGACGGATTGTCACAGCATTTACCCCTAAACAGTATCTTTGTCCTCAAAGATCAATTTATCTTACTACTCGCTTCTTATAGAGTTAAAGCCATGTGGGTATTTCCTCCACATTCGATCTTTTCTCACAAGTCTAATTCATTACAATACGCGAGTTTCATCAAACATAACTACGGGAATAAGATCAGGCTTAATGTTGACTTACTTTCTCTATCCATGATGTTCACGGGTTATTGATGAATGCAACTTTTCGCCGATCTAAATTTCATTAAGGAATAGTTAGATTTTCACTTGATAGACATTTTATCAAGTTAGATATACGAATCATAATTCACGCAGCCCTTGAAGTCCTAGGGTAGATCCAGCTTATATGCCTTTCAAACCAACTTTTTACATCATCTCAATGGTCCCATACTACGGGGACTTATTTCCCATGATCTTTCAGATAATCTATTCGTTTTTCCAAAGTAAAATTTTTTGGCATAACTTCGCTACTCATCCGGCACTTCAAGATTTACATTTCATATTCACATAACCTCCTGCCCACTATCGGCAGTCCATAATCAAAACCTAATTTCAACAATCATCTCAGGTTTCATGGATCAGGTATTTTGTAAGGTTAGGTTCGCCATCATAGGAAACCTTAAACCTAAAAGACATGTCCAACTCACAATGGGTGTATGTCGGGTGTCTTCATCCCAACTCCTGCTTACAGATGCTCTTATATATCGATCCTAACAAGATTCGATCTCGATCCTAATACGATAATTATCAATGATAAACTTTCCAAAGGAAAGCGATTATACGGTTTATTACCAAAGGTCAATAATTCAAACATAAAACAAGACTTCTAGTATTTTGTATTGTTACTTTACCTCGTCCCTTCGATTTGGGGTGGTAAACAGTACTCTCATCAAGGTTCGTTCCCAGTGACTTCTGAGAAAATCTCTAGAAATTCGATGCGAAGCGAGGATCTTGATAGAGATGATCGATACAGGCACACTATGTTTACACAACTCTTTTAAATACAAAGAGTCAATTTCTTCATCAAGAATTTATCATTAACGAGAATGATATTAGCAGATTTGGTTAATATGTCGACGATGACCCAAATCGAATCAAATTCAGATGATGACCTTTGTAATAGTTAGATGTTTACTAATGTATGCGGCGATGTCTGCCTTCATAATGTGTCATCAGTACAACTTCTTCAGATAAAAATACACTAAATCAGAAATAGCATGAATAGAATACTTATACTTACGGGATTCCAACATAACTAAATCTCTAAATCTCCATATTTAGGCAATCACAAGTGGCCTTTAAAACATTTCACGCCATCGGCTTCTCAATTCTAATGGTTCACATTAGCCGTGAAACCTTTCACTATATATATTATCCTTCTTACAAACATCAGCTATTTTTAAATTGTTCGGCAATTTATTTTGTACCATCGTTACTAAGGAATACATCCTAATTGGTTCTTTAACCTTCTATATGACGCGTCAATATTTACATTCACCTTTCCTGATGAAATAATTATCATGGCCGTATTCATTAAAAATTTATTTCTTCACATTTTCTAATTTTTAGTCTCGTCTCAACTATTATTTTTATCAGTTTTGCTCAATCCGACGTCTAAAGCGTCCATAAATATTTCAAGTAATTGAATAATACATATTCAATTTTTATGAAATGTAAACGTAAAAAGTTTTAAATTTTCTCAGTTCGACCAATTTTATAAAAATGTTCAAAATAAATTTGAATTTAATTAACAAGATTTTTATTGATTTATCGAAAATAATAAGATCCGTAAATGTTCGAAAAATCTTTGTTTATACTTTGGTCAAAAAATTTCTTAGTTGAAAAGTAAAAATTGTCGCTTCAAATTTCAAGTCATGGTTTAAATGGTTTCCTCAATCCCTCTTAGGTTGTCTTGAGGTATACACAAACATTTACCCCTAAACATGAGTTTCGTTAAATGATTTGTGTATAAGGGAATAATCCCTTAAAAATCCTTTGTTAAAACATTTGTCAAAACATATTTCCATTTTCCTTTTGGTAAAACCCAAAGCCTTAATGGTTCCAATTTTTGAAGAGTCAATATATTCCATTTTCTATTAATCACACGGTCAAATAATGTAAAGGATTAAGTCTTTCATATTTTTGTGAAATATTCAAGGTACAAATTTTCACTACTCGGCCAACTCAGGGCAGTCTATACATGATTATTAACTCCTTCTTATTCTTAGAAACAAACAAATGGTCCTTAATGATCCCAAGCATGAATTTATCAAATTACAGTCTACACACGTGATTCACCAAATTTATGAACGCTACATGTGCATTGGTCAATCCAAACGACATAACATGAAACTCATAATGTTCATTACAAGTTTTGGATGTAGTGATTGGAATAAATTGATGATAACCATGTCGTGGATCAAATTCCTGAATATACGCTAGAACCTTGTAAATGATCGAACAAATCTATCATCTTGGGTAGTGGATATAGATTTTAATCGTCAATTTTACCTAGTTCACGGTAATCAATAAATATAAGGAATGATAACACCATAGCTCTTCATAATGACGAGCTTGGTAGAATAAAAGTTTTCTCCGACAACTCTCTCAGTTGTACGGTAATTCTTTTAATTCAGATGGTGCTGACGTACAATGCACAAGCCATAGGTGTAGCACCGGGAATATAATCAATACCAATTTCAACTTTCCTTAATGGCAAAAGTCTAGGTAATTCACCAACAAATACCTCCTAAAGTTTCAGATAACGGAAACATCTTTTAATAAATTTTCTTTAAGTTCTTTCTAGATTATAATATCTATGACTAATTCACAACTATTCACGGTATAATTTCAAGTCTAAATGCAGGACAAGAATTATTTAGATCACTTTTGATAATCAACATCTTATCTTTTAGGGGAATTCTACTCGAGTTCCCATCAATTAAGACTATGTCGGCATGTCATAATTAATCAATCCATTCTACGGGCACTATCAACTTTCCATTTTCATTACCGTCGATAAGATGTTAACTTCTCAAAAGACTAATAATAACTCATAATCCTTCACAAATTTAAGGATATCAAGAGACATAACTAACCTTAAAAGAGTAAGGTTAACGCATAATCTACGCGAGAGAATTTCAAATCAGATACTGACGAAAACATTTACGAATATGAATACATCCCATGTTTTCATAATTTGAGTACGCATTCGAAAGCTCCTCGGATCGTTACCCAGGTCATTCAAATGAAATCAAATCAAAAGAAATGAAGGAACGTCAATACATCCAGTCGGGTATCAACATTCGGTAATCAAATACTTTTTCAAAGAGTCTCACTACGAGAGAATTGGACAATAAAGGAATATCAATTGTCAAATAAGACAAGTTCCACAGATGAGTAAATTCGACTCAGAAAAATAAATGGTACGGGCAAATATGTAGGTGTCCCTAACAATATGTCCCTAATTTGCACTTCTTGCAGATCTCATAAAATTTAATCTTTCACAATCTTCAAAGAAAATTTAGTGTTTATTAATAATTTCATGGTGACTACTAATCAGCCTTGCATGGTCACTTCCAAATTGTATGTAGGCGCGCAACTATATGCAATTTCAATATTAACGATGCAATTCTCAGTTCGTCAAAATTTTAACATCATGTTTATAATAAAAACATTTTCATGCTTAATTCTTAAATAAGAATAAAAAAAAATTTACAAAGATTTTTTTTGTTATGAAAACAATTAAGCTTTCCAAGGTGTTTATAAACATCTTCATTTCGATAACGATCACTTATAAATCTCACTTTGAAAATCCTTATAGTGATGAAAATTCAATTTTTCTCAAGGGATACTGTTTTATCTTATAAAAACAATGTGTGATCTGCAAAAGAGTGATGAAGAGTTGTTCACCAAGAACTAACTACAATATAATAGGAAATGATCTTAGCCACTTTATCACGAGGTTCATGACCTCGATGGCACTCAGGAAGAATAATCCACAACGTAACTCAAATCGAGATGAGTACTTGTTCAATGGTTGCATCACTAATGCGATCATTAGGAAGAAGCAAGAAAAGATAGATAACATCTATACATGTAGGATTTAGCAATCAAAGGTATTTTCATTAATCACAAACAAGTCAAAATTGTACCGTAACACATTACGTGTCACTATGTCATACAATTCCAAGAACTCATCCTACCAACTGATGTCTCAGTTAAGTTAGGGATTTTTTTAAAAGATACCACAATGAATACTAATCTACAAGAGTCATTAGGTGTTCCACATGTCCCGAAAGATCCATCGGTCCCAATTCGGAAGAAGATTTCTTCAATTTATTTATTTGATACTGGGCATCCTCATCATTGGACAATGGCCTAGGAACAACACTTAACACGAATCAACAATCAATTAAAACCTTATAATTCAATCACAGGACTTAACGACTTCCTCTTAAAAATCTCATATTCCATACAAGTTAAATTTTACTTTTATTCAAATTTCAGCCAAATCATACTCAATGCGATATCCTACCTCATTCTCCAATACTTTCAACCTTATTCTTTAGACCTTAATAGGGCAATAAAAGCTCGATATGAACAACACTTAATTTCCAATCCTATAGCTCTTACAACAATAGTTATCAAATGAGTCACTAGTATGAGATGACTCATACATTCAATAAGACTTCTCGGAAAAGGTACTAGTGGCATGAGGCTTTTGGGTAAAGGTTCCAATGACAGCCTCAAGTGAAACATTCACCCTTTCGATTTCAATTTAAGAATTGGGTGACAACGAATCAGATGACATCTTTCTAGGTGGTAACCTTTTGTCAAACTCCACTCTATAAGGAAAGATCGTCATGACATCGATATCATATTTAATCTCGCCAATTCTTCTTCTATATCACAATCAACTACTATCAACATTTCTACGAATATCAACCATTTTGTTGGGATCATAAATATCCACAACTTGGTTTAGATCTGGAATAGCTAGATTTCCTACAGGAATAGCTTAGATTAATTTACTAGGGGATTTAGGGTTTCTTGTGACAATCTACATCGTATAAATACCTCGTATAAATATCAAAATAATCATCAAATAATCATGTAATCAAATTACATCATACATATATAATCCAAGTTATATATATTAAAATAACACTTTTCAGTCTGGCCTTGTCGGTAACTCGGGAATTCTTCGGCACCGTTATAGTCAAAAGACTTTTAGACATTTTGAGAAAAATGTTTATAGTTAAAAGATTTTGAAATGTTTTATTCAAAACCTTGGTTTTAAAAATCTTTCGTTCTCTATAACGAGAGCTCTGGTACCAAACTGTAACACCCCCAGATTTATACAATTCAATACAGCGGAAGACTCGTTGGTGTTACGGGATAGCACATTACTCACATCATAGAAAACGCTTAAAAATCGCGTCGTTTAATAATAAAGCATTTCCATTCATAAATATAAATTTTACATAGGTCCCAAGTCATAGTATTTCATACAATTTTTACAAAACATTTGAATGGAAATTGTTGTTTAAGTGCGGGCCATGAATTCTTGTTGTCTTCCAGAGAATTACCTTCAAGTACCTGAGATAAAACATGTTAAAAGAAAAGGTCAGCGATAACGCCGAGTGAATTCATAGAGTTTAATAAAATCCATCAATATAACATCGGTATAAAATTATTACCGAAAATCATTTTGTACAAATCATTGTAATAGGCCATAAAATAGCCAAAGTAATTTTATACAAATCCTTATCAAAATCATAATATAGGCTTTCGCCTTCAAAATCATTATACGAACCATTGTCGTTAAAAACATCATACAATACGTTTTACAACATTGTATAGATTAAATAAAAACCGTTATATGAATATGGTTATATAAAACCAAAACACGAATATAATATCAATAATAAGACCTTGTATTGCTAGTCAGGCAATATATCGTAATTCAATGCATAAAGTAGTATTTCGTTATTTTTGGATTATTATAAGCCGTATGACATTGTTACCTTACTACAACAAACAACGGGTTCAATTTGCCCATCTAAATTAGCGTGTCGTCACAATAATCACCCTTGTGTAAATCTTCTCATACATAAATTCGCTTACCAATCAATGTGGCACGACGGGGATCAACCGTCAAGGCGCGAACTATGGTGATCTTCCCCAAATAGTACTATTATATGCATAAGCGTCTACCAAATCCCGGTAGTTCACAATTCATGCTAATGGGACTTTTAGTGACATAACCTAACTTTAATAATCCATTTCATTTCATCTATCGGGTCATATAATCATTCATCGGGTCATACAATCATCCGAGTCCAAATCAATAAACAAATATTCGGGACAAATGGTGTCCAATTTTATCAAAACTAACATGTTATCTCCCTCGCGGGTATATAAAACATTTCATAAAAACATTTGAAAGAGTGCGAGGCTATGAACTCACGTTGATGTGGGAAAGCGGTTTATCGGCGATTAGGATGTACGGTACGTGCTTCAATCACGGAAACCTAGACAAATAATACTCGTCTTAGACTTTTGTCCAATGACTTTATAAAAATAATAATTATGTATACATATGATGATTTTATACATATGATGATGATCATGTGGGTTTATACATTCTCATTTACTCATTTTAGTGTTATGTGTTGATAACTTTTATACTAGTTTACTAGTTTTACCTATTTACATATTTTAGGTCCAATAAGCCTATTATAAGTCCATTAACTTGTATTAATCCATTTTATACTTTTAATATCAGTACTATACTTACAATTTAAGCCCAAGTGGGTTAAGCACAATAAGTAAGTTTATTAGTGTTTTACCAAACTAGTCGGGTTAATAGTCCAATAAGACTATTTTGGCCCGTTAATGTTTATAAGTTGTAAAACCCGGGTTTTATCGGTTATTACTTGTTATATAAGTTCATATATCAGTATGTGAGTTCATAAAAGTTTACACTAGATGGGTCCGACCGTCTAAGTTTTATTTGACAAAAACGTTAATCTTTTCGGTTTTAGCCGAAAAGACGTAAAACTTAGGTATTTAGTTTTATAACTTGGAAAAACATCTATACTTGTAATTTATATCACATGTCCTATTTTAATATCAATATACATATATATCTTTATTTATAATTATTATCAACTAGTGGGTTTTATATATGTATATTTTATATAAATTTTTGAGTGCTCATATTATATACTATTTATTTTATCAAATCTGTCATAAGTTTTCAATCCACTAAAATGTCCATATCTAGAGTTCTATAAGGAGATAGGACCTCAAATTTTTATGACATAAACTATATGATATATGTTTAATTTTATTCCTATAGCTACTGATGAATCAACCTCTAAATATTTTAATAAATTCGTCCAAAACAGTATAGGCAGATTTGCACTCTAAACTTGTTTTGATCATATCTCACTCATTTTGATAATTCCATTGTATGGCCAACTCTCACATGTGTATAACACCTAATGCTTACTGTAAATTGATTCCACTATGCCATTTTATTAGTTTATCATTTGGTTACTTACTGTTTTTATACAGCCATCATTTTAAGCAAGATTTTAACATTATTACATATGGTTTTTCATCTTTTTAACCATATTTATCAAATCTATCAACACCAAATCCCCACATAATATTTTTAATCATCATTCATCATCATATACATATACATAAATAAAGAAAATACAAGATTACATAATCAAAATAACAAAAGGATAGGAAGAACAATCTCTATACCACCATTAGTGATGAAAAGATGAGGTTTTTGATGAACAAGACTTGGTTCTTGTTATCAAATCTTCCACTTTAGCAAGGAAACTTCTTGGGTCCTTTGGATAGATTAACACCTCCATGAATTCAGCTCTTTAACCTCATGAAAACTCTTTTTCATAGGTTAAGATCACCTCCAATCTTCATATCTTCAAAGGTTCTTCAACATATGTGTGAATAACACATGATATTGTGGTTAATTTAAGATCAAATGGTGGTGTTGTGGTGAATATGGGACGAATTTTAGAGAGGAAAGAGAGAAAGTTGTGTTGGTTTGCATGGATGGAAATGGAGAAGTGGTTTGATTTAGTGGTATTTAGTTTTGATAGCTTACATGTTAAGCTTGGTAAGACAAGTGTAACATTTACTTGTTAAATGTTGACACCTAAGGTGTGTTGTAGCTAAATGTTGTCGTCCCTTATTAGTAGGGTGGGGCAAAACTTGTTTTGTCTCATCCCACTAATTTACGGGTATTCCTCGATTCTAGTTTCCTCGATTTGCGTGCCCTCGGGTCGTTTTACGAAAAACGTTTTTATAAATTATGAATCAACGGCACAAAACGAATCTAATAAAAATTGTCTAATCAAAAATGGAGTTCGGAAACATAAATACGTAATCCTAAGGTTTCCGGTTTAGTCGTAAAGTACGTTAAATTATTCACGTAAGTCCTAATCTCTTCTCGTAAATTAGTGTGTTTATGAACTAACTCAAATTTAAAATCCCAAAATAATATTCACGGATAAATTTATTTTCTGAAATGTCGGACTGTCACCAAAGACGGCGTATGTAAACGTAAGCACGTAACGTAGAATTCTCCTGTTTAAACGTAGTCGATGCTACTTCAAGACGTAAATCCAAATTTCTTCCCAAAAAAAGTGAGTTCATATTATAACATTAAAGTAATGTTTTTAAATAACACTTGAAAATAAAATATCAACCATAAATTGACGGATTGTCACAATATTGGCTAATGGTAGAATATGCTAAACAGTTTTTATAAGATAAACATAAGGCTTTTCAAACTATAAAACCAGTTTTACCAAGACTTAACCAGGTTATTCGGGACTTAGTTTCTTCCGCTGTTATATGTTATATGCTTATCCTATTCATGCTTTATTGTACATCCGTGCACTGAGCATATTACTCAGCCGTTTTCCATTTCTATGTTCCCAAAACAGCAGGTACTCAGGGACGCTCGTAGACTTTAAGCGTACGTGCATATGGACTGGAAGCTGTCTCGCCTTTCTTTACTTTATGCATTATCTTTACTTTGATACACTTGCTATGGACATTGTTTAGTCCTTTCCTTTATAGTACTTATGTTTGTGTGTGATGAGCTTTACTTTTGGACTACCGATGTTTGATTCCGGTATTTTCTTTTATGGTCATGTAATGTTTAGACATTTTTCCTTGTATGCTTTGATGATACGCCATAATTACGCGTGACATTCCATTATCAAAATGGGGTGTTACAGAAGAGAAGTTTTGTGATATTCCCTTTTCATCACAAAAGACTTCAAGTTGTTGATTCTTGAATTCGGTACCATTATCACTTCTTATAGCTTTGACTCTAACATCATTCATATTTTCAACCTGTCTGATGAAGGACATGATGGTATCAGCAACATCACTTTTCCTTCTGAGGAAGAAAACCCATGTATACCTTGAAAACTCATCAACTATGACCAAGGTGTATTTGTTGTGATTAATGGTCTGAGGTTTGACAGGTCCAAACAAATCCATGTGAAGGAGATGTAAGCACTTGTCGATAGAGAATGGTTGTTTGGTCTTAAAAGAAGACATGTGATGCTTTCCCTTGACACAAGCTAAACAAGTCTTGTCTTTAGAAAACATCACTGAAGGTAGACCTGCAACCAGGTTTTGTGTGGCTATCTTGTTGATGTTCTTAAAGTTGAGATGAGACAGTCTTTTGTGCCACAACCAATTGACACTTTCAAAGGCTTTGGCTAGAAAACAGTTAGAGCTGTCTTTAGAGCAAGTAGCCATGTTGATGACATACACATCTCTCCTTCTTGGTGAAATATGCACCACATCATTGTTCTTGTTGAATATGGTTCCCTGCGTCTTAGTAAACAAAACCTTGTAGTCAGGATCACACAATTGGCTGATGCTAATAAGATTGTGCTTAAGACCATTCACATATGCAACCCTTATAAAAGTTATCCCATTGCAGTTCACTGAGCCATATCCCTCTGTGTCGCCTGAAGAATTATCCCCAAACACCACTTTAGGACCTAGCTCCTTTGAGTATCTGTGCAGGTATTGTCGAATCCCTGTCATGTGTCTAGAACAGCCACTGTCTAGATACCATACCGATTCCTTAAGATGTTTCTACACAGATACATAGAAACAAGTTAGTTCCTATGGTGAACCCACCTTCCAGTGGGTTCCCTGAATTGTTGATTAGCAACTCTTGAGTTCCTATAGAACTTTTGACGATGGGAAGGACAGTTAGTTGTCTCATGGGTGAACCTTCCATAGATATCACATCCTGGAAAGTCACTACACTCATCTGAGTGATGGTCTATGAATCCAAAAAATTTACAAAGAGGATAAGGTCTGTAGTTACCTACTTGTCTCCTAGAAGCCTGTTGTCTATCCCTGTCTGAGCTCTCTTAACAGCCATTTGTCTATCATGATCTATGGTCATGTGATGAGAGTTTTTACAAATATTGCAGTAAGGTTTGACTATACTTTCACCTTTGGGTTCTCCTAGAATAGACTTAGGTTCATGGGAAGTAGAGCTTTCAGCGGAAGGTGCTTGCTTTATTGGTTGGCAGCTTTGTTTCAAGAGTTCTACTTCTTTCATTAATGACAACATGCGTTCTTCAGTTGAGGAATCAACTTTCTTAAGAGATTTAGTTGAGACAGGCTTAAAGGCAACTTGCTTAACTAAGTGTTTAGCAGGAACAACGAATACCTTAGCTGGTGGTTTCTCAACTTCTGCTTTAGGGTTAGCCTTAGCTCCTCTAGAAGAGCTGCTGGGTTCAACTCCTGAGAGTTTTGGTAAGGGTGGTAAATCAACCACATCTTCAGAGACAGGGACATCAGTCAAGAGGGGATCTGACATATGAATTGTCTCTATAGATTTGAAAATAATCTCTTTAGGTTTGGTGAGAATTTTCAACTTATTTTTCTTCGCAGAGATATCCCTTTTAATATTAGCAGGTAGTTCATCATTAAGCAATTCATCTATAGTGAACCTACTGCACAACCATTTTTCTATAACCTTATTTAATTCAGATACTTCATCATTTAAGGCACTATTCTTTAAGGTTAACCTATTAACTTCGTTTTGAAGAGATATCTTTTTAGAATTAACCTGTTTGAGAGTTTCACATTCAGCGTTAGCAGTTAACAGTTCATCTTAAACAGAGTGAAACTTATCTAGCAAGTTCTTTCTTTGTTCCTTAACAAAGTGTAAATCAACAATGGTGTAATCAAGGACATGTTTGCGTTCATCACTTTCAGACATAGATAGAAGCCTGTGTACCTTTTTCATAGTGATGTCAACCCATTGTCCTGATCTTGCATCTCCTTTCCCAACAGCTGGTTCATCCTCAGCTATTGCCATGAAATCCCTGACTCTAGTAGTATCTTCCTCATCTGAGGTCATCGGCTCATCATTCTAATCATATGCTTCAGCTACCAACCCTTTCTTTGTCTTTTTATCACCCCTTTCTTCTTAGACAGAGCTTCAAGCTTCAAATTCATTTGTTCTAACTCAGCTTTAAGTGCCTTATACTTGTTCTTGTAATCCTTCTTCTCATTGTCTAAGGAGTTGAATTGGTGAGATGAGTTGTTATGTTGTGATATGAACTTATAAGGTTTGGTGGAAGATGATGGATAAGAAGGTGAGGATGTCTTTGTGGAAGGACATTCTTTTTGAAAGTGTCCAAGTTTTCCACAGGCAAAGCAAGTTTCTTTTGATTTGTCGGTTTGTTTGCTAGCTGATCCTACTCTTCCTGATCTTTTGTAGAATCTCCTTTGATTAGCTAGCAAGGCTCTTTCATGAAATTCAGCATTAAGGTCTGTCAAGAGCTCTTGGCTGCTGCGTGTGTCTTCTTCAACATCAGAATCGCTGTTATGAGGGTGTGGGTTAGAAATCAAAGCTTTGGATATTGCTCCCTGAACTACAAATCTTTCAATCTCTGATTTGTATATGGTATCAATCAGCCCTTCTTCATAATTGTACTTTCTATATAGCTGAGCTAAGGTGTCATTCTTGATTGAGTTATTGGCTCTCCGAGTCTGATTCATACTCAGCCATTTTCTTGGAAGGCTGTTGACAAATGTGGCATTTACTTCAGCATTACCAATGGCGACGTCATTCATAGCAAGGTCATTGAGAAGAATCTTCAACCTTTTATATGTTTGTTGAACCTTTTCACCTTCAAGTTCCTTGAAAGCATTAAACTGAAGTCTGAGTGCCTGAATCTTGGTTTCTCTAGTTTCAGAGGGTCCTTCATGACCAAGGATAAGGTCTGTCCACTTTTTTTGGCTGTAGGACACTGAATTACAGACATCATGATGTGTTTGGGAAGACAAGATATAATGATGCTCCTGAGACGTTTGTCTTGGTTTGCCAATTTCCTATCAGCCGGAGTCCACTGCATGAGAGGTTTGGGAAGAAGATTCTCATTAGTAGAGGTAAGCGCCATGGGAACATAATGTCCATTATCTAGAATTTCTAGAAGAAATGGTTCAAGTCCGTCGAGATACACAAGGAATTGACTCTTCCAACTTGCAAAATCATCTTCATCAAAGACTGGTATATTGGTGACATGAGATCCGCCTCTTGAGTCAAGAAGTTGAGATAAATCATCTTCATTTTGAGGTGGAGGAGTGAGTCTTGGTGATGTTGGTGGTGCATTATTGTTGTTCCCAGAAGACGGTGGAGGTGGTGTATTGCTTGTTTCAGGCATGATGGATCTTGATTATAAAAATTAGAACGATGTTTATGAAGGTTTTAATATCAAACACCGCTCTGATACCAATTGAAAGTCCCTAAACTATGCTTGAAACAATAAACTTAACTAATCAACACACTTAATTACTTTTCAAACGTAATACTTATTATTGTATAATAAAGAATTACAAGTGTTATGGATAACACCGTTTGATGACAATGTGTTGTGCACACTTTGAACAAACTTAAACCTAACTTATGAACACAGTCGCAGCTGTTTGGTTCTATAAGTTCTAAGAGTTAATGTGTGAATTCTATCAAAGTGTTGAACATTAACGCTAGGCTCCATAACCTATTTATAGTGATACGAGGTTGACTCCAAGTACTGGTTGATGGTGACTACACTAGACAGACACTTGTCAAACCTCTGTCACAAGATGCTCTTCTATTCTTGGTAGTCTGTCACAATGCTTTAAGGAAACAGAGTTGACACAGTTTCCCTTTTCTTCATAGTCTCATACACACTAAGGTATGTCCAAAGTGTGTTGAGTGTTAACAGGGTATTGCCACCCCTGTTAACCCTCAACCCCTCAGAGTCCCTAATGCATCTTGGCTGTTATCCATCACAGCCAATGAGTATGTCTTCAAGTAATCTTTGACTTTCTTGACAATGTCTCTGACATGGACTCCTCTGAGATTGCTCATAGAGACTTAGATCTCTGTGAGTCTTGCGATACTTGCCTGCCTCCTAGGCACATGCAAGTTAATATCTAACGGACTGATTTGTGTTTAAATCTATGATACAAGGAATCTCATAAACTTAGATTCCCAACAACAACGCTCTTATTGATGGACTAAATTGGAAAAATCCTGAAGATCAGACTAATACTGATGGACTGCAGTTACCGATAGGATGTTATCGAGGTAATCTATACATAAACCGATGTTATTGGCCAGGAACCTACCTATTTTACGAGGGATCCTTATTTATTCACTTGACCAAAGAAACTAGAATGCAAATCATTCACACGTATTTGTAAAGTACTGTAGAAATCTTTTAAATTGATCCATGTCCTTGTTGATATATCAATTTTTTAGTTGTATGTGCACAAGTTTTTCATATTTTTCTCTTTTGCATTTTTTTGTTAACATTATTTCATCTTCTGTCTTCAGAACTGTCAGGCACTGATCTCATCATGGCGGGTATAAAATCCATGGAGGCATACATAGATAGGTTATTCCCCTCTTAGTTATACTACAAGACTACATACTATATCTTAAGTTTTTTAAATAAAAAGCAATACTTTCTTTGCTGCAAGTATTGCACTATTGGTTTTTAATCTATTATTGTTATGTTTTTTGTTATAAAGGGTTTTTTATATATTATGGGGATTTGCCTATGCTCTTTAGGTACTCCTCACGCTATGTTCCACAATCCACATGTCGTATAGGATTTCCGAGGTCCACAAAATTATAAACACGGAAAATCTGTTTAATACGTTGGTTAAAAAGTAATGTTGAAATGTATTCTATAGCTTAGTTTAATGGAGGTTTTGTATTTTTTTAATTGAAAATGTTGTGTCTTGGAAGGTTTTTAGCGCGTTTGCTTCTGCTAATGAGGATGTGAAATCTGTTATTGCTGATAAAATTAGTCGAGAACGGGTTGGTCATGAGGTTGATCTTATGGTAAGAGGGAGCCAGCCAGATATAGGGATGGTTTATATATCTAAGTTGGGGTTGTTTTGGGTTGTCTTTACACCACCCACAAATTGTGACCCGTCGATCTCAAAAGAACTTGACAGTAAATGTGTTGGAGTTTTGAAGGTGGGATGGAAACATATGCTTGAAAGTGGATGTAATTTTAGTGATAAGGAGGCTGTATTCTTATGCATCGTTGTTCCTTCCAATCAGGATGACTGTTTACCTTATAACAAAAAGAAACTAGTTCCCGTTGTGAACTATATCTTTAGAAACCCACTTAAGTTGAAATCTACTGACGCTGATGACGTTATGAGGCTGCACAGTGCAGATGAGAAGATTTTGACTTTGATCCCTTTCGTTTTGTCAAGTTATGGTAAAGGATAAGTTACTGAGTGATCTTATTTGATTTTGCAGTTTCAAAGTATACTTTTACTTACTTCTGATGACCCAAACACAACTTAGACCTCTTGGAAAGCAAAACTTATCACTAAATATTACTTTTATTTAGGAAGGCTGGAAGACGCTATAGAAGTTACAAAAACAAGAGAGTACATAGCATACACTCAAGGTAATCCCGTGACTTCATTTGGCTATGTAACCAACGCAAGAGCGGTAGTGGAAACAAATTTTGGTTGTTTTGTGAAGAAGCAGGGACGCATGGGTAATGGTTAATATCTGGAACTGGTACTGGTGTGATTGTTTAGAGTTAATGGCGTCTACTCGACGCTAAAACAACTGCTTATTCGACCGCATTTGCACCATACGTGGAGGATTAAGTCCTGAACCTTTGAGGATCAAAAGATATTGACTTGCCCTTGACTTTTATTTTGTTGTTGTAATTTCTCTTATGAGATTTGACTATTCTATTACAAATAGCTAACACAACTACCATAGATACGAGAAGCTTGCTGACTATAACTACATCCCACAATACCATATAGAAAAAGTAGGAATTTCCCTCTATTAGAGATATGTGGCAAATTTAGTGTTTTTTAATCATTAAAAGTTTATAAAAAAACTGAACATGTGGACAAGAAGTGCTTTGGGCCAAACTCCTTTTGACCCGTACATTATTCACTTGGAAGGAATCAAGTTGACCAATTACCCAATCTGTATGACCTCCCCAATTCACCTACATTTAATTTTCCACACGCGTACATTTGAGCAAACCAACTTCACACTCCAAGTGATTTTAATAACTCAGAAGGCTATAACCAACTACGACTAATGTAAGTTGTAAGCAGCCTGTCACCCTTTTCATCGCATATGAGAAAAATGACCCACTATCAACACAAATATATAGAAAATAAGAAATGCAGAAGATGGGTACAGCGGCCGAAGAAACAACACAAATTTTATATCTTATAGATGAATAAAACGACAACAAGTTATTGAACATACAAAGCAGCACTATTGACATATCTCATGCAAAACCATTAGAATCTATCTATGTATATCAAATTTACAGGTTATGGACACGGTTCATTATGCCCATCAGCTTTGGTCCAATTATTAGCCTGTTAGATCCAATGTAATTTTATATGAAAAATCCGATGTTCTTTTATATTCATCATTCATGAGACTATGAACTGGTGTCGTCGTAAGGATCGTGATTTTCGTGAAGTGTTCAGGTGGTGAGATAGTTGGCCATGGAGATAGTCTGGTCATGAGATGGTGAAGTCGTGAAAGGGATCAGGGATTCAAACATGGGGGCCATTCACAGGTGGTGTTCTCCAATCTGCCGTCAACCATGCTTGTGCAGAGATTCTTTGGGGGGGGTGGTTTCTACGTTTATTCTTATTAATAGCAGTGATATGGTTCAAAAACAAGATTCTTAATGTAATAGTCAGTTGATGTTCTTTTTTTATTGACTTAACACTATTGAAATACTATGTAATTTCAGGTATAGTACCTAATCTCAAACATACATTGTGCGAGTTATCCCCAGCTAAATCAACTCCAATTTAAATACCAATTGGATATGGAGGGAACCAAGCAGGTCTTGCGTGAAGGTGATATTTGTAATTACACTTTTAGTTTTGTGAATTTTGAAAAATCAGTGTCTTAATTTGCCTCTAGGGGTATAATAATCACATTCGAAACAAAGATACATGTAAATGGTCGAATATGTTGAGTATTTTTTGGTTAGCGCCATTTTGTATGATATATTAAATGGCAGTAAATAAGATGCGAGTCAGCGAGTCTGAATTGAAAACAGGTCTTGCACAGGATAAAAATGATTCAACCACAATGTTACCTACGTCATATGGTCCAATACCACCTCCACCCCTGATACACGGTTTTTGCTAGGGTTCAAAATATTTCTCGGAATCCTCTCGAATTGATCTCAGTTAAAAGTGGAATGATTTGTTCTTGGTAACAATAAGTGGATTTGGTTTTCTATTCTACTAAACAGGGAAAAGAATAAAATGGTAATGAAATAAACTTAAACCAAGTAACGAATAAAAAGCAAAACTTGAATTAATACTTGGAAAAATACCCCATGCGGAATGTTGGACTTATGCGGAAAGTATGGCCATTCGGAAAGTCCTCCTATGCGGAAAGTTGTTGGCTACTCGGAAAACAATCCTATGCGGAATAAAAACACCTATGCGGAAAACATGCCCATTCGGAAAATATGGTCTATGCGGAATACTCCTCTTATTCGGAATAAATTGTTCTATTCGGAAAATATGTTCTATTCGGAAAATGATGCTATACGGAAAGAAAAGTCCTATTCGGAAAGTATTGCTCTATTCGGAATATGATGCTATACGGAAAGAAAAGTCCTATTCGGAAAGTATTGCTCTATTCGGAATATACTGCTATGCGGAAAGATTAAAATGTTCCGAATAAGGGAAAATAAAACTTGGTTGCTCGGAAAATTATTCCGCGTAACAGAAATGAAAACACCCCTATTCGGAATATCCAATATTCCGAATAAGGGAAACACAAATTCAACTATTCGGAATGTCCTGGGAACGAAGAACAGATACAGACGAGTAAAACAGGGGACACGGTTTAAATCCAAAATCGAGCCAAATACTTAAAAAGGTTTTACCAAATTAAACACAAATCATTTAAATACCATAAGCAATAAATCCCAACAACAAAAACACTAAATCAACAACTTTTTAAAATCAAACTTGAATCAAACAAGAACTTAAAAATTTGCAATAAAAATGGAGATGAACAAGATGAATGAAAAGATTGAAATGGATTAATTAATAGAAAAGTAACAAGAGTATTGAATCAAACTTACAAGATTGAAAGAAAGAAGAAAAATCACCAAACTCCCTAATGGAGTTGGTTATGAACGAACCTAAGTTACTGGAAAAAGGAAAATGAAGCTCCCTCCTAATTGTGTGAAGGAGGGATCTATTTATACTCCTAGTGGTTGGTTGGTGAGTGGGCTTTCTCCCTTTCTTCTTGTCTTCTCGTCTTTTCAGAAAAGTTGACGTTTTCGATTCTGATTCGGGATTTGTCGTCGATTAAATCCAACTCGTCTTTTAATTTCTTCGTTAAATAGACTCGAGTTTCTTCGACTTATGAAAATCTTCCGTCTTTAGTCCTTTTCTTCGATAAATCTTCGAATAGGCCCAGTGACTTCAAATCTTTTGCATCTCTTGGACAATAGACTTTATCTTGAGTCTTTTCCTTGATAAATCCCGTGTAATCCCATGTTTTCTTTAATATTTATCCGGTTAGCTCTGAAAACACAATAAACACAAAAACCACGCATAATTCCAAACAAATGATATTAAATACGTGTTTTGGTCTCGTTTTAGTCCGAATTAAGTGGTAAAAGGATGGGTGTTTACACACCTATCAAATCCCCTACACTTAACCATTGCCATGCCCTCATGCAATGCTTAGTGATAAAGCAGATTTACACTTTTCTCATAATTAATCAACCTTGGCCTTATTTAAATTACTACTAAACAAAAATTAAAGTACTAAAGGGAATTAAGACTTTGAAGGAAACAAAAGGATAGAAAACCATTTTCACTTGAAAATAGCTATATGGAAATAACTTGCAAAGAAATCGATGACTTACATTAGGGCTTGGGTGCTGCGAAGATTTATCACCCTCAAGTTTCACGTTCCCCAAACTAAGCTTAAAAACGAGATCATTGTTATTATAAGTTAGCAATTCAAACACTTACACACATGGCTTAATTAAATGCTTAAACTCCCTTATTCCTAGGTGTATCTCTTATATTTTATTTTTGTCTTAGAATGATCATGAAGATGCATTTTTGGACTTATTTCGATAGTTTATTAGGGCTGAAAGCAAAGTAGGACGATTTGATCAATAGTTAGCTAAAGGACAAAATCTCTTAAAACTGCTTCTCGGGATATCAAAAAGTTCATATCTTGGCATAACTTGGTTCACGATTTGAGACCTTTCTCGGGCCGATATTTGGCATGTACTTCATACTTCATATCTTCGAGAGACGTTCTTGAGATAATGGTCTTCTCATCATAATAGAGTTTCTTCACTTGGAGACTTTTGAGGGGTTCTCCAACTTTGTTGACCACGACTTCATGATTATTTCTTCAATCTCTAATTGGGACTTTGAGATACAACGATCCGCCTCCTTTTCGGACTTGGATCTATTTATCCTCATACCTTGTTAGGGTCTTTTCGGATAGACTTCTCCATGATCTTTATGGGAGTTGATTGCTTTTCGTCGTGAGTCTTGATCCTTCATATTGACTTTAGGAATAATGCTTTTCACATCACTTTTGGATCTTCAGCAATAAAATTGAATCCTCATGCCTTGTTAGGGCCTTTTCGGACTCGCCAATCTTCACGCCCCGCTTCATAAGTTATGCCTTGGCTATGAACTCTTATCATTACCGAGCAACTTTTAAACGATCTTGGGCTAGAAGCTAAGTAACTTTTCAAATTGTACGACCTTACTTACTGCAGATAAATTATTAGCAAGTGATGGGAGAATAGGCAAATAATTATACCAAGTGAGCTTGCGCAAGAATACCGACTTATAATTTACTCTATCATTTCTCGTTCTCCACAATTTAAAATCTCAAGTAATGAGGTTCGTGGATACTTAGCCTAATAAACCAATTAAGGTCTACATGGTTAAGGATACTAGCTAGAATAAACTTGGATAAGTCTATTCGGGTTGAGTCAAAATAAACGTAACGGGCCTAATATGTCAAAGACTTCTAAACTAGCTACACCACTTTATTAAAATTTGACTTTATTGCGGGATATATACTTATGAAAGTAAAGATAAAAATTTAAAAATTACGACTAAATGGCCAAAGTTAATAAAAAATTTGAAAAATGTTGAAAAATATGATTTTCCGGTTAATTGAAGGCATTTTCATGGAAAAGTCCACTTAAAACTTCGATAGAAGTCTCCCCTACACTTAAGATAAACATTGTCCTCAATGTTTAAGCATGTGGGAAAAGTCTCCCTACACTTATGACATTGTGCACGTTGGTTAACTCGAGTTAAGGAAGAGGCGACTAAAGTGATCAATTTCAAATGTGAGTATGAAGAAAATTGAATCACGATAGTTGAGAGATAGAACCGGATTTCGGATAACACGGAAGCACGGTTCTTCAAAAATTCCAAGATTGCAGTTATCCCTGTAAGCACATCACCACACAAACACAAACGACCAAAATAGGTCCTCCCCTACACTTAGGGGGTTAAAGGGATAGATACTCGGGCTGCCTCCCGAGGAGCGCTTGTTTTTGATAACCGAGTCACGAGCCTGACTCGACCCAAAATCAGTTCATGGGGAACGTGGTGAGGGATGGAATCACCTCCTGAGAGGTGTCCTCACCAAAGTACAACTTCACTCGTTGGCCATTCACCTTAAAATTCGGTCCATTAGGTTGAGCGAGCTCGAGAGTACCATATGGAAAAATTTGGGCAATGGTGAATGGGCCGGACCAACGAGATTTGAGCTTACCCGAAAAGATTTTCAACCGAGAGTTAAAAAGTAAGACTTTGTCTCCAACATGGAACTCTCGGTTTTTGATCTTGGAGTCGTGAATGAGCTTAGTTCGTTCCTTATAGATCAAAGAATTTTCATAAGCCTCATTCCGAAGTTCATTCAGCTCATTGAGTTGGATCTTGCGTAGGTCACCGGCTTTGTTTATATCAAAATTAGCCCACTTCAAGGCCCAATAAGCCTTGTGCTCCAACTCAATGGGGAGGTGGCACGCTTTCCCGTACACAAGACGATAGGGCGTACAGCCGATCGGGGTCTTGTAAGCAGTACGAAAAGCCCACAAAGCATCATCGAGTTTATCAGCCCATGCGGCACGATGCTCTCCCACGGTTCTTTCAAGAATTCGCTTCAGCCCTCGGTTGGATATTTCAGCCTGGCCATTAGTTTGTGGGTGGTAGGCTGTGGAAAGTCGATGATTTACACCGTACTTAGCCATGACTCGAGCAAATTGGTCATTGCAGAAATGAGTCCCACGATCACTAATAATGGCGCGAGGCACACCGAATCTAGCGAAAAGAGCTTTCAAAAAGTTACAAACCACCCTTGCGTCATTAGTAGGCAAAGCTTTGGCTTCAACCCACTTTGAAACGTAGTCAATGGCAACAAGGATGTATTTGTTTCCTTTAGAAGAAGGGAATGGCCCCATAAAGTCGATACCCCAAACATCAAAAATTTCACACTCTTGAATAAAATTCTGAGGCATCTCGTCTTTATGTGTGATTTTGCCTTGCTTTTGGCAAACATCACATCGTTTGACCATATCGTGAGCGTCACGGTATATGGAGGGCCAATAAAATCCCGAGTCAAACACTTTCTTTGCGGTGTAGTTGGGACCAAAGTGACCACCGGTTGGTCCTTTGTGGCAAGCATCAAGGATTTCAGACGCTGCCGGTCCATCAACACATCGACGGATAATCAGGTCGGCACATTGTTTGAATAGGTAAGGGTCGTCCCAAAAGTAAGTCTTGATGTCGGTAAAGAACTTCTTCTTTTGCTGGGACGTCAACCCTTCCTTGAGAATTCCACCCGCCAAGTAGTTTGCAAAGTCCGCAAACCACGGGGTTTCATTCGGCTTCGAGTTTATAGACATTAAGGTCTCCAAGGGAAAAGAATCATTGATTTCTTTGGTCGGGTGATCCCCTTGGTAAGGATCCTCAAGTCTACTAAGATGGTCCGCGGCTAGGTTTTCTGCTCCTTTTTTATCGCGGATGTCGATTTTAAATTCCTGGAGCAGCAAAACCCAGCGAAGAAGTCTTGGTTTGGAATCTTGCTTTGTCAACAAGTACTTCAACGCGGAATGATCGGTATACACAATGGTGGTAGAAAGGACAAGATAGGGGCGAAACTTTTCAAAAGCATAGACAACAGCTAAAAGCTCTTTTTCTGTTGTCGTATAATGCAATTGTGCCCCAGTCATTGTCTTGCTAGCGTAATGGATCGGTTGGAAGTGTTTGTTCACTCTTTGTCCAAGAACCGCTCCAATAGCAAAATCACTAGCATCGCACATCAACTCAAAGGGAAGCTCCCAATTAGGGGTAACCAAGACGGGTGCCTTAGTTAGCTTATCCTTAAGTGAGTTAAAGGCTTCAAGGCACTCTTTGGAAAAGATAAAAGGAGTATCTTTTTCCAAGAGGTGGGTCATCGGGCGAGCGATTTGGGAAAAATCTTTGATGAATCGACGGTAAAAGCCCGCATGACCCAAGAAACTTCTCACACCCTTCACAGTTGAAGGTGGAGGCAACTTTGCGATAACATCGACTTTAGCGCGGTCAACTTCAAGACCGGCTTTCGAGATCTTATGTCCAAGCACGACGCCTTCTTTTACCATGAAATGGCATTTTTCCCAATTTAGAACCAGACGAGTGTCTTCGCACCTCTTTAGCATACGTTCCAAATTGGCAAGGCAAGAAGAGAAAGAATCCCCAAAGACCGAGAAATCATCCATGAAGACTTCCATGGTTTGTTCAACCATGTCATGGAAGATAGCTAACATACACCTTTGGAAAGTCCCGGGCGCATTACATAAGCCAAAAGGCATTCTTTTGTAAGCGAAAGTGCCATAGGGACAAGTGAATGTAGTCTTCTCTTGATCTTGGGGATCGATGGGTATTTGAAAATAACCCGAGAAACCATCCAGAAAGCAGTAATATTCATTACCCGCTAAGCGTTCAAGCATTTGGTCCATAAAAGGTAGAGGGAAATGATCCTTTCTCGTGGCATCATTGAGTTTGCGGTAGTCTATACAAACTCTCCACCCAGTAACGAGACGAGTGGGAATCAACTCGTTGTGTTCATTGGGAACAACGGTTATTCCGCCCTTCTTGGGCACACAATGGATTGGACTAACCCATGGTGAATCCGAAATAGGGTATATCATACCCGCATCAAGAAGTTTGAGAACCTCTGTTTTGATGACTTCATGTATTTTTGGATTCACCCTTCGTTGGCTTTGAATAGTGGGCTTGAAGTCGTCCTCCATGAGAATTTTGTGTGTGCAGAAGTGAGGATCAATTCCACGAATATCGGAAATCTTCCAAGCAATAGCCTTCTTGTGAGCTTGCAGCACGGCGACGAGGCGAGTCTTCTCTTCATCTTTCAAATCCTTTGCAATAATGACGGGCGACTTTTTGTTGTCGTCAAGGAACACGTACTCGAGATGTGGCGGCAACTCCTTAAGTTCCAAATCCGGAGGATTTTCGACGGGAGGCGTTCGCAAAGTCGTGGCATCGATAGCAATGACCGTGGGAGATGGAGGCGAAGGATTGTCTTCGGTGAGAAGATTGTCAAAGAAACTCATGTCTTCATCCCCCTCGGTGGGAGAATCATTAGTAGCTAAATTCACATCTCCCATGGTATCTTCAAGATTGTTCCAGAATAAATCACTATCTCCAAATAGAGACAACGATGAATCAATAGAGGACACGGTCTCAACATTGGGAAGAGAGGTAGGAATACTTTTGCAAGCATCATTAAAGTGTTCTTCACAAGCCTCATCGAGAACGTCAATACAATTAATGCTCTCATATGAATAAGGCTGTTTAGACAACTTTCCCATGTTGAAGACTACTTTGTCGTCACCCACTCTCATGATAAGCTCTCCGGCTTCAACATCAATAAGAGTGCGACCGGTCCTAAGGAATGAACGACCAACAATCAGTGGTACACGAGGGTCCATCTCGTAGTCGACGACAACAAAATCAGCAGGAAAAGTGAATTTGTCGACTCCTACAATGACGTCTTCGGCTATCCCCACTGGATAAGCAACCGTACGGTTGGCCAATTCCAAAGTCATTTTAGTGGGGACTAGCTCTGGGAGAGATAATTGCTTCCAAACACTTAGAGGCATGAGATTAATACTGGAACCTAGATCGGCTAGGGCCATGCTATTCTCTACTCCCGGGAAATTGCAAGGGATAAGAAAACGACCCGGATCACCAAGCTTGGTTGGTAATTTCCTTAAAAGCACTGCGGAGCAGTTCTCATTAAGTTGGGTGTTGGCAATATCGAGGAGCTTTTCCTTGTCGCTCAGAAGGTCTTTAAACATTTTGGCGTATTTGGGCATGTGAGCGAGAGCCTCAGCGAAGGAGATATTAAAATTCAGTTGTTTAAACATTTTAAGAAAGTTAGAAACCTGAATATCATCCTTGCTCTTTTGCTTCTCTTTCCTCAACCTAGAAGGATAAGGTATATTGGAAGAAGAGGAAGGCTTTGGGAGTATAGGATCACTCACAACCACGGGTGGAGGTGGGGTTGAAAGAAGAGGTGGAGAAATTGGGGAAGGAGAAGGATGAGGAATGGGAGCAGGCGACTCGTTCTCCTTAGACACAACCACCGGTGGAGGTATAGGAAGCTCGGGTTCCTTGGTACCTTTACCACTTCGAGTAGTGATTGCTTTCATCTCCCCTCTTGGGTTCGCAACGGTGTTACTCGGAAGAGTACCCGAAGAAGAGGGTTGACTACTTTGGAAGAAACTAGCCATCATGTTCCTCAAATCATTGGTTTGGCTATCCAACGTATTTCTCATGTCAGCTCTCAAATCATTTCCTTGCTTGACCAAGTCGGCTTTCAGGTTGAGCACTTCTCTCTGAAGATTTCCCACTATCGCATCGTTAGTCCTCATATAAGTTTCCACTTCTTGGTGAAGAGCGGTGGGTTGGTTGGGAGGAGCATTGTATGCAGGTGGTTGGTAAGCAGGTTGTTGGTAGACTTGGTTATTTCGTTGAGGTGGTTGTTGCTGCTTGTGAGGTGGGATGTATGGTTGTCGAGGTTGTTGTTGTTGTTGAGGAGGGCGATTAAGGTTTTGTTGTTGGTTTGGGTTGGTAGGAGGGAAACCAGGTGGTGAAAGATAGTTGTTGCTGCGGTAGCTAAGCAAGTTACGGTCACCTTGAGGTCTAGCTTGATAAGCAGGTTGTTGGTAGGTGCCATATGCCGCATTCACATTCTCAGCAGGGTAATCTTGGGTGGCGGTACAAGTTGTGTAGGAGTGGGGACCACCGCATATCTCACAAGGTTGGCTGACAGCGTTCACTTGTGCGTTTTTGGCGTTGTTGCTGTTGTTGTTGCTGACGGTGTGGGTGACAAGCGATTCAAGAAGCGTAGTGATTTTGTCTAATCGCTTGTCGCTGTCATTAGTGCTAGCACTAGCAACATTGGTCCTAACACTCTTGGTTTGCACACGAGATTTGTTCTCAATGATGTCCCAAGCAGCATTGGAAGTCTTAGCCAATAAATTACCCCCTGAGGCACTATTCAGTGAATCTTGGTCACTCATGCTTAAACCATTGTAAAAAGTATTAATTTGATGTACTTTGGTAAAACCATGTTGTGGGCATTTTCTTAAAAGATCTTTAAAACGATCCCAAGATTCACTGAATGACTCATCGTACTTTTGTTCAAAGTTTATAATCTCATTCCGCAAAGCGGTAGTACGAGAGGGTGGAAAAAAGTAATTGATAAACTTTGTTTCCAAATCCGTCCACGAGAGAATACTCTGTGGCGGTTCCTTAGCAAGCCAATGCCGGGCTTGTCCCTCTAAAGAAAAGGGAAAAAGTTGTAACCTTATAACTTCTTGTGGAACCCCATTGAACTTGACCGTATTGGTGAGTTGTAGAAATCTCTTGATGTGGTCGTGTGGATCATCAATGGTTCGTCCCAAGAATGGTTGAGCTGAGACCATCTGGATAAAGCCTGACTTGAGCTCGAAATTGTTGGCGGCAATTGGAGGTATAACAATTGGATCTGTGTTGCCATCGACATGAGCTTGGAGCAATTCAATCATGGGGCGGTTATCCGGAAGTGGCTCATTGTTGTTGTTATTATTCATGTTGTTGAAAGGCGGGTTGTTATTGTTATTATTGTTGTGCGGAGGTGGTATGTTATTGTTTTTTTGTACACCAGCCATGTCTAAGTTATCGAGAGGCTCGGGCTCTTGATAAGACGTGGATCGAGTGCGCATACACCTGCAAAAGAACGAACAAAGAAAAACAAAGCAAAAATATTTTTGGTTTTTATGTTTTTTACTTTTTAGGATTTTTGAAAATTTTATATTTTTTAGTGTTTTTGAAAAAATTTTATGAAAAAGTAACGTTCACGGGGAACGGATCCAAAATCCAAGTTCTCACAAAAAACTTTTGATCTTAACGAGAAGAGCCGGCAGCGGCGCCATTTGATACACGGTTTTTGCTAGGGTTCAAAATATTTCTCGGAATCCTCTCGAATTGATCTCAGTTAAAAGTGGAATGATTTGTTCTTGGTAACAATAAGTGGATTTGGTTTTCTATTCTACTAAACAGGGAAAAGAATAAAATGGTAATGAAATAAACTTAAACCAAGTAACGAATAAAAAGCAAAACTTGAATTAATACTTGGAAAAATACCCCATGCGGAATGTTGGACTTATGCGGAAAGTATGGCCATTCGGAAAGTCCTCCTATGCGGAAAGTTGCTGGCTACTCGGAAAACAATCCTATGCGGAATAAAAACACCTATGCGGAAAACATGCCCATTCGGAAAATATGGTCTATGCGGAATACTCCTCTTATTCGGAATAAATTGTTCTATTCGGAAAATATGTTCTATTCGGAAAATGATGCTATACGGAAAGAAAAGTCCTATTCGGAAAGTATTGCTCTATTCGGAATATGATGCTATACGGAAAGAAAAGTCCTATTCGGAAAGTATTGCTCTATTCGGAATATACTGCTATGCGGAAAGATTAAAATGTTCCGAATAAGGGAAAATAAAACTTGGCTGCTCGGAAAATTATTCCGCGTAACAGAAATGAAAACACCCCTATTCGGAATATCCAATATTCCGAATAAGGGAAACACAAATTCAACTATTCGGAATGTCCTGGGAACGAAGAACAGATACAGACGAGTAAAATAGGGGACACGGTTTAAATCCAAAATCGAGCCAAATACTTAAAAAGGTTTTACCAAATTAAACACAAATCATTTAAATACCATAAGCAATAAATCCCAACAACAAAAACACTAAATCAACAACTTTTTAAAATCAAACTTGAATCAAACAAGAACTTAAAAATTTGCAATAAAAATGGAGATGAACAAGATGAATGAAAAGATTGAAATGGATTAATTAATAGAAAAGTAACAAGAGTATTGAATCAAACTTACAAGATTGAAAGAAAGAAGAAAAATCACCAAACTCCCTAATGGAGTTGGTTATGAACGAACCTAAGTTACTGGAAAAAGGAAAATGAAGCTCCCTCCTAATTGTGTGAAGGAGGGATCTATTTATACTCCTAGTGGTTGGTTGGTGAGTGGGCTTTCTCCCTTTCTTCTTGTCTTCTCGTCTTTTCAGAAAAGTTGACGTTTTCGATTCTGATTCGGGATTTGTCGTCGATTAAATCCAACTCGTCTTTTAATTTCTTCGTTAAATAGACTCGAGTTTCTTCGACTTATGAAAATCTTCCGTCTTTAGTCCTTTTCTTTGATAAATCTTCGAATAGGCCCAGTGACTTCAAATCTTTTGCATCTCTTGGACAATAGACTTTATCTTGAGTCTTTTCCTTGATAAATCCCGTGTAATCCCATGTTTTCTTTAATATTTATCCGGTTAGCTCTGAAAACACAATAAACACAAAAACCACGCATAATTCCAAACAAATGATATTAAATACGTGTTTTGGTCTCGTTTTAGTCCGAATTAAGTGGTAAAAGGATGGGTGTTTACACACCTATCAACCCCTATTACCGTATTACTTGTCTCTTTCATTTGTTTATTGATCAACGTAAAATTTAATCATGCATACTTGCTTCCTCTTCACTATCACTCAGCATGATTTATGTTGTTTCATCTTGTCTTATGTAGAGAATATCAGCCAAGGATGCACTTGATGCATATACGAGCAGGTAATTGAATGGAAATTCGTAAATGTGCTTACTCCATCAATCTGATTCAAGCTGTAAGTCTGCAACTTACGTACGTCAGACTTTTGAATATATCCAACCCAAAGGCAATGTAAGTTGATAAGCTGGTCCATTATACTCTAATAAAGTTGACAATATGGAGGGTCTGGCCATGGGACATTTTTAGCATGTGTTAATATAGATATGGGTCGGGTTTACCGACAAACACTTTTTCCAAATAACTGGCAAACTTATAATCTATTCCAAGATACTGACTCAGCAATAAGATCAATTTGGGAGGTTGTATGCATCTGAAGTATACTATTATGGCTAAGTTTGATCCGTTTGATTTATTTTGTTTTCATAGTTACATTTTCTTTATTTCTGCTTGAGAGGTACATATCCTACATATATTCATTTGTGTTGTTTTTAGTTATTTTTTACTAATCGATTGTCAAAGAAGCCATCATGTGAAATGGGTAAATAATTATAATGACCATATAAGACATTTTTATATAGTTGAACAAAGGTATTATAGAACTCTAACCTATAATAACAATGTTATGTTTAAACGTGAACAAAAAATACTATATCCTTTAATGAATATCTGTAATATTGTTGGAATTTTTATCTTTGCAGAACCGTCGCACATTCGAGATTGCCGTAAAAATTTTACAATTAAGTCGAGAATACCGTCGATTAGTGGTGAAAATAAATCGGTTAAAATCGGTTTTTGGTTATTAGAAAACCGGTAAAAAACGGTTTTTCTAATTACCGATTTTGGTTTAATCGGGTTTTTAAAATCGGTTATAAATGTTCGGAAACGGTTTTTTCGGTTATAAATTTTTGTTATCGGTTTTTTACCGGTTCATTTTTTACGGTTATAAATGTTCGGAATCGGTTTTTTCTATTATAAATTCTCTTTATCGGTTTTTTTTCGGAATTTAAAACTTCTGTCATTTATTTAATAAAGTTGTTAATAATACAAACATGATAAAAAAATAGACAACCTTTTACACAAATGTACTTTTTATGACACTTCTAACATGTGTCATAAGAAATAAAGTACACTTTTCATATTTTTATTCAAGTCGCATAGGTTGCATATGTTACATAGGTTGCATAAGACATTTTAAGAAATTTTCATTTAGTTAGTGCATTTTGAAAAAGTTGGTGCAACTTTGAACCATTTTAAAAATTTTCCCTTAAAAAAATAAGATATTTAGCACCGCATTTCTTTATCACACACTATTAGACGAACTTTATAAAAACCATATATGTAAAGAAGTGTCTTGAATGGCTTTTTGAGTTTTTGGTCAGTTACAATCAATACACAAAACATGAATATGCATCACTTATATTTATCCATTCATGTGTTTAATACCAGTACATTCATCTATCTTTTATATGTTAATCCTACTTTGCACATAGCTTGATAAGTTGTTTTTGTGTAGATAATGAAGCGATAAGGTCAGTAAAAATGGCACACGCTTACACGATAGAGTTGTAATCCTAAGCCTATGATATTAAAAGCAAAGAATTGTGATTATTGCCACAAAATTCTAATGAAATCGATGATGGAATATACGTTCAGGAGTGTTTGAGATAAGTTGTTTGAACAAGACTTGTAAATGCTGTTTTTATAAACAGTTTTTAGAGCTGTTTTTATAACTGGGTTTTTTGAGTATTTTAAAAAAATAATTCATTTAAAATTTTAAAAATCCGTTAAAACTGATTTAAACAAACCAGGATAAAACCGGTAAACAAACAATTAAAGATAAATCGGTAAAACTGGTCTAACCGGTTCAGTTACTTTTAAAAGCTGGTTTTATTAAAAATTGGTTTTGGTTTTTTACCGGTTTTGATTTGCACCACTACCGTCAATCTACAAGTCGATCTATAGCCCTATAGTTATTGATAAGTATATGTTAACGCGTTATAAGAACATACTGAATTTAAATAACGTTTAAAATTATGATGCGTTTGTTTGTTAAAATGTTTGACTAATGTAAGTACGTTGAAATATTTTTTAGTCAATCTGAAAATCGAATCGAATCAAATTAGAATTCAACCAAACCAAAAACTGAATTTAAATTTGGATCGATTTTCGAAATGACCCGAATAACCCGAATTACACTATTTACAAGTTATTTTTTAAAATTTAATAATTATCTAAATATATAGAAAATAACATTTTTTGTCTAGAATTAAATTTTACTCCCTCCGTTTTAAAATTATAATCTACCGACAAAAAACACACATTTAATAGACACATTATTTTTTCAGCTTTCTTTCTCTCTTACTTAATACAAAACGACAATTTTACTATTAACCAATTAATTTAAAACTTTTTCATTATTTGTAATAATACTTTCAAATGTAGGTGATATGATAAATTTAATATATACATTCTTTATCTTTTTTGGAAATGGATTATTATTTTGGGACGCTGAATGGAATATAATTTTGAGACGGATATATAATTATATAAAAAATACATATATTTATATACATTCGGTTTTTTATTCCAATTGCCACAACTATGTCTAACTCGAAAACCAGATTTGTAGTTTTTTTGGTTTTCATAAATTTAGTTCGTTTATTAGTTTCGTTCGGTTGTTTTTTTGTTCGAATTGGAATCGGTTTTCGATTTACTCGGTTTATTTGGATTTTCTGAACACCCCTAACAAGAAGGGTCATGTTTTTATGTTTAATTCAAATTCAGATATAATTAAAAATTAATAAAAACTAAACATAAGTTTAACGTTACTTAAGCATAAACTATGACTTAAACATACTAAAAAATAAATTAAAAAGAATAGACTAAAAACGCACAAACAATAAACTCTCTAGAAAAACAAAAAAAACAACCCCGCCTGTTGGGCGGGTTACGACGCTAGTATATATATATATATATATATATATATATATATATATATATATATATATATATATATATATATATATATATATATATATATATATATATATATATATATATATATATATATATATATATATATATATATATATTTATATATATATATATATATATATATGTATATATATATATGTATATATATATATATATATGTATATATATATATATATATATATATATATATATATATTATATAGATATATATATATATAT